>BOPP01000072.1:3815242-3866045 GCA_017312745.1 Gryllus bimaculatus | reverse complement strand
GGCGACCACAACATCCAGTTTTTTCGTGGTAGATCCAGCTGTGTTGTCAGCGACGTTGTGCGACTGTCTGCAACCTAGCCGATGTAACCGGTCCAACGCGTTTGATGTATTGCTCCTGGACGCACGGATGAGGATTCTGGCCTGGAGGCGCGTGGACGGTTGGTCCACTGCCTGCACGAAGATAAGTGTCAACTCTGAATAGGGGAATTACGGCGTGAGACTCCGTCGGATACAGGCAAGCGGCCAACAAAGAAAACTAGTTGCCGACGGATTTTCTTGTTTCGGCTGTACTGTTTTATCACTCCCAGGTTAATAGATTGTTGTGATCTGATCCAGGAACATGACTTTAGTAGAACCCAGTGCGAATCGCATATTAAGAAAATATCGGCGCGATAACTGTCGTCTGTACCCGGCTCAGAATTGTTGCAGCAAATGATTCTAGTCAAAAGGGTTCACCGTAGAAGGAGATCAAATATTTATTTTCTGATTATTAATAATCATTCAATCCACTCTTATTTTCACTACAAGAATACAAGGAGTAATGAGAGTCACTTCAAAGGAGGAGATTAAAGTCAGTCTCCTATGCCTGTGAAATAAAGCGTCGCAAGCCTTCGAGCGTGGAAAGAGATTCTTAAGTCGGTTAGGAAAACCTCATATTCTCTCGGCTAGAGCGGAAATCCACATGCACAAAATTCAGACAGAATTTCAAGAAAACTGACGTTGGAATACTATATCGATTCGGCACTATTAGTATGGAACGGATCTTCGCCTGTGCACAATCTTCCGATTGTCATTTCCTCAACCTGAGTGAATTTTTAAAATCAAATTAGTGTAATTGATGTTTCTTATGTTGTATTATAAATATCTGAAATGTTATTCAGAGTACTCTGGTTTTACTGATGTTATATTTTATCTATTATTATTATTTATTATTTTATTATTGTTATTTTTATCTTTTATTGATTAATGCGGCAGAGCAATGGCTGTCTGTCGCGAACACTGGGAAGGGAAACCGAGTGTAATAACAAAAGCATTACGAGCATTCGCTTGCAGTGTGGTTGAAGTGGAGTGCTCGCAATGATTGCACTGTGGAATTGAGCAGATAATTTGAAAAAGGTTTTGTAAAGTGTTTTGTAACAGTTGTTACGTTCTGTAATGTTAAGTTCTAAGTTATTCTGCCTACAGTTTCTCCAAACTGTAATTGCAGGGAGTAAGTTATGCAAATCTAGTATACACAATCTAATGTCGATTACTTTATTCCGGGCTACTGGCGGTTCCTGTCCACTGTCGGGGGTATCTTATCGCAGGTATCCTCTCCCAGCCTCGGGCACAGCCTCAGCGCGCGAGCGTGAGACGCTACGCCTCTATCCAGAGCGGTCTCCGCGGCAGGTGTGGCTTACTGCAGTGATGTTGGTGTGTGGTGTGTGGTGTCGTGTGTGTTGTGTGTGTGTGAGAGAGAGAGGAGATGAGAGAAGAGATTGAGATGGGAGAGAGATTGAGAGAGAGTAAGCGACGTGAGGAATATGATACTAATGAAGAGTAGGAACAGAGTCACGCAAGGTCCCGGCATAGTTATCAGGATTTGCTTCGAAGAACTTTCACTGGTATTAGATCGACCAAAAAAAGATACTGGTCGGAAAAATGGTTGTAGAATATCTCTCAGACGACGGGGTTGCATCGACATTGCAGCTTCTAGGCCTGGGTGTAGAACCCGCGATCAGGATCCGATCCTAGGGACCTCACTGGCAATATCGCTGGATATGAGCAAGTCAACCTCATACACGTTTCAAGGTTGCCCGGGAAGAACGACAATAGGTTCTTATATTTTAAAATGGAACCCGGAGCATAGGGCTTGAGCACAAAGTCACCATTCAGATTGTGTACACGAAGTCTCATGGCTTGCCCCGGGAAGCAACGCCAAAGTTCTAATCCTACACAATGAACACCCGAGATAGGCTATGATGCAATAGCTCAGCCCTCAGATTGTAGCTCACTTACGAACGTTCTTAGGTTGCCCGGGAAGCACACGCAATTAGTTAAATCTACCATGAACGCTCCGAGGCATCAGGGGTGGCGGGGTCTACGCGTTTTAGGGTGTGGAGTCATAAAGGAACCTCACGCTGGAGGTAAGCGCATTTTGTAAAGATATATCATCAGTTGAGATCTCTTAATTTAAAATGAACTCATTATACATTGTTCTTTTCGGGATCCGCTAAATCAGGCTGGCTTCTGTTCGATAATGATCGGCATTATCTTTCTGCGAAAGAAATGATGTAATCCACGTCAGTTTAAAATGAGCTATACATGATAAACAAACGCGATATTGTGCACATGGGGAGTAAATTTAGTTTATATATGAAACATGTATTTATTTTTACAAATTAGTTCCATACGCTCCTGTATTCCAGATTTCTTAAACGCATTCTTATTTAATCGTATTGTCTAAAAAGTCGATTTTGAAATGATAACTCTGACACACGCAGGAGCTGCGTAGAATGTTTTTAAATATTTACACGACTACTCGCCTTTCATTTACAATTCAATATGAATATTTGATTAGTTTGCTCCTTCAAAGTATCATATCGGCAATCTACAACGAATTCATAAGGGCATCAAAGGAACCTGAATAGATAGAATACAATCGACCACCAAGAGATTAACACTTTTGATACCGCGAGCAATGTATGCGTAAAGGCTGTGTGAGCCACTTTAAGTTCACAAAGAAGGATATTTTTATGAAAACAGCTGGTGTCAAGCCTTCAATCTACCGTGTGTATTCGCTGCTTCCGCAGTTGTTCGCTTGGTGCCGGATGTTTTCTCCAAATTACACAACTGGCGACCTCTCTGCTCGTGTGATGGAAAGCTTTTTCACAGATGGAGAGCGGTCGTACTATTCTTACCAGGTAGAGCATAACGCATTTACTCGCTTTCGTAGAATACAGTACACGTGACTCTATCATACGTGACCTCAGGCTTATTTCAGCAGGTTCCGTACATGATCTTTTTTGGGACTTCACATTCAGTTTTCTTTCTTCACTATCGTTGGTTTCATTTATAGATGCACTGCACTAATTTCAGTATTTAAAAACATATATATAGCGAAATTAACGTTTTTCACTGGGTATTATTGTGATAATGTTGATACTACATACCACTATCCGTGATCGCACAAGGTAATTGGCAGCATTAGTAGTTTTTCTTTTTTTTTTCAAGTTCGGCGCTTTTCTGATATAATTTTAATTAAATTGGGCAACTCATCCCCAAGCGGCACAATCTGCATGCAAAAACCTGAATTCGCATTGTCAGCCCAAAAAAGTCCTGCAGTCTCGGGTTTTGAGTGGTTAGGGTCCCACGCGGACGCCAGGCGCTCTGCTCCGGGACCAGCTCTCGGTTGGGCGCGGCGCTTTAGCACCGCGGACACCGCCTAGACAGTTAAAGAGCACATGGGCTGCGACTCACCCTCCTCCGTTGCGCGGCGCGACGAGACGGCGGGGCAGCAAGACCCCCAGAAACTGGTGGACCATTGATACCCGGCACATTCAGCAAAAAGCGGCGATCACAATAACTCGCAACAGCGAATAGAAAAGGTACAATTCAAGTTAGATCCGTCTCGGCTCTGCTGCACAACACTTAGAACGAGAGTGAGAACACGCTTATTCTTTTTTTTTTTTTCTGCCAGCCCGATCGTGTAATTTTTTTTGTAAGTTCTCACACGCTTTCAGAGTCGTTTTGGATCGGTCTTTTTTAGGGGTATCCGCCCGGTGTGTATCTATAATAATAAGTTGTGGGTTTTTCTTCAAGCGTAGTGATGATCGGCGGATCTTCTTTTTAATGCACAATCGGTAACTCACGTTAGTGCTAACTGCTATGCGAGTCTTTATAAACTAACACGGGCACGTGAGCTCGGATGAATATATGATATTTTGAAAATCATGTATCTCCTGGCGGGCTCATTTTCCAATCCATCCGGGAAATTTATCCATCATATCTTCATTCTTAAAATCACAATTTATCCTAACCACGTCTAGCTACTCTCCGCACGTCTTGTTCCTGTTGTCACATCTTAGTCTACTTCTTTGACCAATAGTGGAGTCTACATTCCAAAAATCGACCCGATCTTTCGTGACAATTTCTGCTAGCGATTTCGACGCCTGTTTTCTGCGTTAGAATTGTTTCAATGTTAATCGAGTGAGTTTCGTGTGACGTCATCTCGAACGTTTTTAATGATTCGTTTACGACAGAGATCACTAAGTAATCAAATAAAAACCTATTAGAATTGGATAGTGTGATATTCAGAACTAGAACTCTTCCTATTGATCATGGGACTTATGATTTCAATACCGAGGAATACGTCAATATCGTTTCTGTTCGATTAAACGTAACTATTGACATTAATTCTTGAATGGTTAATAGTTTATTAATTTTCGCAAATAGTTTACTTGATAGACAGATTCCCGAAAAGAAAAATCTGAGATATTGAACCAGAGTACAAATCTCAAATATATAAAACAACGAAACTATAATTATGCCTCTGTTGCGACATTTGCTGAGATCCAATAATTCTATTATTCATGTTAAAAAATAATACATAACACTTGAAAGAAATCAGATTAATAGTATTTATGATTTGGGAATACCTTGGGCGTCTATCTGACGGTCACCCCTCTACTGCGTAACTCGTTGTATTACTTAAAACTTTTAATCGTTTACCTGGTGATGCTTTAAATTTTGCATCAAAGAGAACTAAAATTACTACACTTATATAGTTTTGTACCACTTTTAGAACGTGTGTATATAATCCTATCATCTCTTCTCTTCCTGTATGTCTTGCAACGATCGTTTATAAAAAAATTTTCCGCAAATCAAAATGTCTTTGAGAATTCTGGGAATACAACTAATTGGATGATGAACTTAGACGTTTTTTTCAAATCAGGTATTTCTTATCTAAAATAACTGTTATCCGTATCAGGTATTATCTGTATTTCCTGTCAAATCACGAAAATTTAATTCTAATTTTGTAATAATTACATAATTTGGCATTAACTCTGAATAAAACGATAAAAGGAAAAGGCAAAGGAAGGAAAGAAATTCGTCTCGAAAATAATAACATTTGTCATGGAAGCATAAAGCTAGCGATAATGTAGATGTATTAAGAAATGTAGGAAACCATTAAACATTGACATTTCGCTTTTAACTTTTAATAGGAACATCTGCCTGGAATTGCACTGTCGCGGTGACATCGGTGAACTGATATGTTTAGAGGAATTACTGGGAAACCCACTGAAAAACAGATAGGTCTAGACTTTGCAAGCACGTGCCTGAAGGAAAAAGAAAAACTCTGAAATCCTTAATGATCTTGGTACACTTGTCAAGTCATAACAATGCATTTTCGATATTTTTCTAGAATCATGTAATTGGAAACATTCAGCTGACCTGCTGTACTTGCATAAGACTTGGGTATTATGTCGCCTTTCTATCAGACAACTAAATAAATGTCTGAAATTCATTTCTTGACCATAAAATGTATCCCACTTTTTGTTTATTTTTCATGCGATTGATATGTTGAAGTTTTTCGCCTTTTCCTCAGTTCAACTTTAAGTAGTATACACTACGAACGTTATGCTCCTACTCATACTTTCGATTATATTTACAGTTCACATATTAACTGCATATTCATCGTGCACTTCACTTACATATCCAACCAAGTACATCCTTTCATTATAAGTAGAATTTCAAAATTTGTTTTGATCTATTACGAGCATGTTCGAAGGCAATCGTCTATTCATGTTACTCAGGTTAGCATAGTTATTTTCTAGCTCTATAATAAGATGGAACATTTCTACATCTCCTGTATTACTCATCGTATGGAAATTGTATTCTACTCTCGTACAGTGGAGTTTTTAATTGCACATTGAGCTTTCTTTTAACCGGATTTTGCAAAAAAGTACGTATTTATATACGAGCGTACAAGAACCGTTCCTATTCTTCCTTATTTTATTAACAGAAGGTATTCATGATCTTTTTACTGCATTTCTCTAATTATATATTCATTTATTCTCTATTTTTATTATCGCCAGTGATTTTACAAGAACAGATACTTCAGGAACGAAGCAATTCTAGTTATCATTAAGAAGAGGACAGCAGATTTAATATCATTTGTAATAACTCTTTCTTACGGCCGATTAACCTCAGGATCTCCGCTAAGTTATACCGATATTATATTAACAGTTGTATATTATGATTCTATCCACAGTTTTACGTCTGTTCAAAAATAACGAAAGAACTGCATAGTTACACTTACTTTTCATTATGTTAGTTTCTATCTTGATGAAACTCATTATGGCAATATTAAGAAAGAGACTACTTCTCTCTTATACAATGAATAGTCATTACCATCCTATGTTAGTACACACAGAAAATATACATTCTGTTTTCACATGCGGACACTTTCATACTTCTGAATGTTTTGTCTATGCAAAGTCTCTGTCAGAAGTCAATGAGTTGATACTTGCTATGCGAAACGGTTACCCTACGTACGACATATCATACTGTAGTGTAGCCGTTATCATGTCGCGAGAAATAGTGTTTTCTTTACATTCCGCTTCTCAGACTTACATATCGAGAAGGGTTTATTTCTAAGATCCAATACGAAGTTCCCACTGGCGGATTTAGGCACCAAGCTATGATACTTGTATCCTGTTCTCTGCTCGAGTTGTGCTAAGTAAGGTGTTAGTGCATAATGTGTAAGTGTGTAGGTAGGAGAAGAGAGGCACAGGGGTGAGGAAGGAAAGATCGCGCGCGATCAGTTTTTGTTAGTTATGTTATCCACCCATATGTTTCTGGTACTACTGTCGGGCAATATATTAAACAATAATTATTATATGAATAATAATTAATTAATAATTAAATAAAATAATTAAATTTATCTGTTATATATTAAAGCAAAACGCGGATAATCTTCTGATCGAGCAGCCGGTCGGTAAAATTCTCCTACTATGTTAGTAGCTAGTGGCGAAAATACCCGGTTTCGGAACTCTGGAACTTAGGGGGAGTCCAGAAAAGTGAATGGTGCAGAGTGCCAACATAACAAAGTTTTAACCACTTCTCTTATCGTCCGCAGTGACCCCATTCCTTGGCATAGCCGTTAGTGGGGTTCCCTAACTAGGTTCGGGGCGGCGCAGCGGACGGGGTTCCTTCTGACGTGCGGCGAATTACGCGGGAGCGGACGCCAGATTCCGCACGCGGTAGGGAGCGCGTGGCGTGCTCGGCGGCGGCGGCGGCGGCGGCGGCGCGCGCGGTGGCGGACGCGGGGCCTTGCAAGGTCGCGCGCGCCGCGGGTTGCTCCCGGGCGCTGACGTGGCGGCCCGCCGGTGCAACTTTTCTCCGTGGCGCAACGACTTGCGCATCCGCCGAAGCGATCGCGGGTACCATGCCGCGATTGGAGTGGTTGATCGTTTGGTGGGGAGGGGGGGGAGGGAGGGAAGGCCAGGGGCCTTGGGCTGCGTTTAGTTAGGCCCATGCCGCGCATGTGGAGGATGATATCCATATGATTGAAAATACGGTGTGTGGGCTCTGGAACATAATTTCGTGGAGTTCTCAATCGCTTTGCGTTTCAAAGACGATTTCTTGCTCCTCCTTCAATGGCATGGAATAACCGCAGGCTCTGCCAATGGGATACAGGTTGAATTTCCATCTCCATCAGTATCAGCAGGGCAGTCAGCATGAGATGAAGAATTCGGCATATTGGAAGCTCTATGTTGGGTCGTTCTGCATTGCACTCTGTTTTCTGCTTCCTTTATTTTGTAACCATCTGATTCTCCGCATCAATGTTTTATCTTCATTGGACTTGGAATATTTTTTTCTCAGGAGAAGAAACTAAATACTTACTCGTCAGACCACTTATGAGATAAACGCAATGGATTGTAAGGTTGGGTTGTTTCAGAAGGGAAATCATTTTGCAACATTTGTACAAAGCAGGCAACGTTCTTTTAAACAATACTCAAATTGTACTAGATCTTAATTATTATATTTGGTAACTTAAACAGCCTAATTTTATGGAAGTGTGGATCAGGGAGTCATGTCGGTAACATTTTAACCTGGACTTTTGGCGATATGTTCGCCGATTCCTTTCTTTTCCTTTTTCTGCTTCAGAGAAGATCGTCTGAACGATCACCCTGTTTAAACATAGTATATTTTCGATATGTAGAAGAAAATTCGAAAATATTTAGAAACATCCCAGTGTCCTTAACACCCAATAATATCAAACTGTTTCGAGGTTCTGGGTTTTGACGATAAGAATATTTTCTGCGTGAGTTTGGCTGGCTTGGAAAATATCTTCGTATACTATAAATCTTAATATTTAGATTGTTATTAAAAAAAGATATTCTCGATTCCTGAGAATGGCTGCCAATCTAACCCTAAACTGTTACGTTCGCTCGACGCCGGTTGACGAGCGAAGCGGTTTTTCAAAATTGTGGGACATCCGACCAGTCCACTTGCACTATCTTATATAAGCAAATGACTTATAAAGCGATAGCTTGGGGATGTAACGACGAAAAAGTTAATTGTCCAGAATAATGAATTCTTACAATTGGAATATAGAACAAGAGCTTACATTTTTACAGCGGGAATGTGTTATTTTTCTCAAAAGCTGGCGTTTTCTTCTTAATGACAGTGATTTTATCTTAATGAGAAGAAAACATATGCTGTTTCATATATTGAGGTGACAAAGCGGACACAATTTTAGATTTGGTGGATATTTTGAACATGAATCACAATGAAATGATTGCTCAAACAGGGTTATCACAAATAACAACATATTATAAAACACGAGCCTGAGCGAGCTCCGGGTTTGTCTTTTTGTGGAAGCAATCTGAAATATCGTCAGATTAAAAAAAAGACTACGTAAAAAAATAATATTTTATTTAGTAGAATAAGTCATCTCCAACAGTTTTATTGCAAATAGGACATTAACAGAACTTTACGGAGTGGCGTAGAGAAAAAGGCATATCACGAAAGTTTCAATGTTTTACAAATCCGTAAACGTTTTTGTCTGAGTAGAAAGTTTTTAATTCTACGTCTTCGATATATTTTCCAAACAAATCCAGAATAATTGTCTTTTTCTTGGATTGGAAATAATAATAATATATTAATGGTTATTATATCATCAAGTTGCGATTGTGTGGTCATATTACTGCTGACAAGATCCCAGAGATGGACATTACAACTAGCAACCTGGGACCCAGAAATGGATGGAGCAAATTGGGAAGACAAAGATGATAGAGGAAATGACCTAGAAATAACAAACAACAGTTGGACAATTACTAGAGAAGCTTACTATATGGAGGGAAAATGGAACTGGAAATGACATGGGGAACAGAAGACTACTGACTAAGATTGCTGTAGACGAAAAAAGACAAGAAAACGAAGAAGAGGTGTATATGATATTTACAGCCGGTTACGTGTAGTGGTTAAAAGAACTGGTGCAATTGGATTCCATTGAAACTCTTTTTCTTTTGAATTTGAACGTTTTTTTACAAGCAGAGGCTTTGTCTTACGGTGACTAATCATATCAATCAATCATCATCCATCATACTAATATTACTAATATAATATAAATAATAATAATAATAATATATAATAATAATAATAGAATTAAATATGTTAATGTTTTTATGTAATATATATAAATTATTTGTTAATTATTAAATTTTTATTTTTATTACAGCAGCTCATCATTCATTGCAGTGCAAGACTGGAAAGTGATGAGAGGGGCTTCCAATTTCGCCAGTGCTTTGTTGAGGCGTTTTAACAATCGGATCCTACAGCAAGACAACTACTGGGGTATATTATAAAATTCTAATCACCCTTATTTCATACACGTTTATTTTAACACTGTTACACTATTTTATTTCATCATTTATTTACATCTCACTTTCTATCAAGATTTTTTACACTCATTCCTACAAGGATTTCATGTTTGGTGGGTGAATTGTTTTGAAATCAGTCATCTGTTTTGTTCTCTGAGCGCTGCGTGCATGTACCCCGGAGGATCGGGGTCACTCGGAGCGTCATTCGCCCGGGGCGTCGCGGCGAGGCCGTGTGCACTTTCTCTGACGGCGAGGCCCCGTCCGTGCGGTCGGCGCGCGGCGCTTCGGGGCAGCAGGTCGTTCTGAGCCATTTGGCACGTGAGTCACACCGACATGTTGCAAGCCGCTGCGTCCGATCTCGTCGTTGCGTGCGCCGCCGACTCCCCAGCCATTACCGCCGTGCTGTCGCCGCGCCACGATATTTTTCTTTGTAATTGTTCTAGCGGTAATTCTCTATATTATTAGTAGTGTAGATGAATTTAGGCCCTTACAAGCCAGCAACAATCTTATAAATGAAGATTGTAAACAAGCAGAATTTCCGGAGACTTTTGGCGAATTGCCTTCACTTTTAAAAATTATGAAGGATATGAAGAAGAGAAAGAAAGAAGAACGAAGAAAGAACGAAAGAAAGAACGAAGAAAGAACGAAAGAAAGAGAAAGAAAGAGAGAGAAAGAAAACGCACGATATATTCATGAGAAATGCTAGAGCCTCATCAACTTGGGCAGCGGTGACAAGCTATTAGTAATAAAATTCGAAACAAAGCGTTCAATGGCATTGAACCCGATATCTCGCTAAGCATTTCTATGTGTGAGCGGGGAAAGTGGTCAAATTGTCGATAGAAATGTTTTTGCTCAAAAATTACTAAAACTTTCCTGAAAATGTCAATTTTTTTGAATCAACATTATGAGGGGGTATTAAAACGTGGTTCCTTTATGAACTTGATTTAGCTGTTTGAGAACACGCGATGGTAAATTAGAGGAGGAAGATTCATTACTTTACACAGCTTTACTTTATTTTCTTCTGAAGGGACAGAAATTAATATATTGTCTGCAAAATCCTATATAGAATATATTTCATAAGTGACATTACACATTGTCTTGAAAATGATGCAGCGCTAAATACATGGAATATGCACGACACGTCGTTGTACAGATGTATAATGTCCGTAAAGTGAGAGAAATCAGAGACATCTCATAAAATCAAACACTGAAATACTTCTGGATTTAGCGGTATTATTTCATTACTTCCGATACTTTTGTACGAGTGGTAAAAAAAACATGTCAAGGAAGAGGAAAAAAATTTATTAAAATTATAAAATAATATATGCATTTTTAGGGTTGAAGATAGTTGTTTTTTTCGTCAGCTATGAATCTGATTCGCCAGCTTAATTAGGTGATGTGTCCGTCCTTCGGAACGTAATTGTAAATTTTCTGAGCCTCACGATATGATTTAAATGTTTATGGCCTGTTTTACAAAAAATAATTTCTTGCAATATTCCTTCCACAATTCCTTGAAAATGATGATCTTTCCTCTCATGACATCAAAATTAGTAAAAAGTATTTTGAAGAACATAGTTTAGGAGTTTTTTGCCAAAATACTTAGAAGTATATTTACATTCCCTACTAAATTCACTTTAATTAAAATATTCTAATGTCCACAATTTCTTTCTTAAAAAAATAGAGCATTGTTCAGTTAGCACTAACTATAAAAGAATTCCAGTGAGAACTGAGTAACTTAAAATCTATATGCAGCACTTATTAAACATAACTTACTCATAAAAAATATAGCAATGTAAACTCGGAGTCTCTACAGATATTTTTTGCACCACACGTTCATAGGAGGTGTATCAGGTTAGCAAAGGACTGCATTGATTAAAATATGACATACGAAGAACATCATAGTGTACTATGCATAGTATTTCGCACAATAAAACCTTCTGCCAAAAATGAGACGCAAACTCAAGTCGTCTGCAAGAAATCGCGGATAGCGGGAATGCACGCACGTGTTCGCCCACAAATTCGGGTGACACGCACTCGTGCTCGCCAAACCCGCGAACTGACTCGTTGTCCCGCACCAGCGCTTCTCCGCAGGGACAGCTGGGGTCGCACATCCGGGGGCGGGGCAACCTGGGGATGCCGCAACGCGGCGAGCGGCGCTTCAGAGAGATGAGTCGCTCTCGTTTCTTTGCTTCTTCTCCGCTTTTTCTTCTTCTCTGTCGTGTCGCCCTCGCTCTCCCGCGCTACCAGCGAAATTCTGCACGTTCATTGTTATGGAGACGGCTTAGGAGGCTCAGGGGTCATCAATTGATGTCAATCAGTGTCTTGACGGGAGGTCATGGGATTCGAGTCCGATGGTGGCAGGATTTTGAGCATTAGCTACTTAGCATGGTCAATTCAGTTGCTGCCATGCGGGAGAATTCTAGCGGCCGGCTGCTGTGATTGGTAGGTTTTCTTCTCCGATTAGCAACGCCGAATGCCGGGAGTAGTACCCTAACAAACGTACCTTATGATATTTACTTACTTACCCTCCACTTTTAACATTATAGTAAACTCAACCTGTCGGAACATACGAGGTGTCTCGTTGGGACAGGGTGCCAGGGGAAAACTCGGCTATCTTTGACGGTGTATGTGGCGCCGGTTCTCGCCATCCAACAAAGAACCACACACTACCAATCGCGAAAATATTACTAATTGCGGGATTTATGACTGTACAGGCGATCTTCAATATTCAAACATAGCCAATCTCAAAAGAAGTTATTTTGAAAGAATTTTCCAAGAATTTAGATACATGTTTCTCTAAATATATAGCATGTTTTAATCCGAAGCCTGAAGCCAAATTTATTGCCCACCCCCATTTTAGCATTTTTTTTATCGCAAAAAACTGAATCACTAATGCAATTCTAACAATTTACACCATAAATTACAATTTACTTCACATTTTTGTCACTAGTAAATTAAAATTATAATCAAATTATGCTATTGTAACTTATTAGACTCGGCCAAAATTATTCATACATGAACGGGTACTCGTAAAAAACTACTTTTTTAAATATTCACTCAGCAACCTATGAGTTTGTCTCCCGTTTTGTAGCTTAGCACTGACCAAACAGATATTTTGTGTCATGCTGCGTAAGATAAAGAGACACAATATAAGGGTTGCTGTGTGAAAAAAGTATTGATTTTTACGATAGTCTTTTTCATAGTATATTATAATTTTGGCATAGAAATAATGTTGTTTATGAGTTGATATGTATTTAATGTTATTTTTAATGAATTGGTATTATGTTTGTAGTATATCCTTCTACGCCTTTATTTTGAATCTCTATTCTGTTGTGCGTTATTAGTGAAAAAAAGCAAGATGGCAGAAGTGACTTGTAGGACAAATTCATGGCAATTACTCAGGATTTACGGTTGATTGCTTAACCACCGTAGTGTTATCATTCTTACTTCTATAGTGAAAAAACCATTGTCTTATAAAAAAAAAATATGATCTATAGGTGACGCTCAATTATGAATCTTTGTTCGATTTCAAAAATATTCTACTTCATATTTATGATGTTGGACCCAATGATTTTTGATTTGAATGACGTCTCCTAGTTTCTTGCATAAAGGGCTATATAAAATTAGATATTACCGCATAATGTAAGTTATAAGATCAGATATACGTATGATCGCGACTTGGGAGTGTAGCTATCGCGTTGGTGTGTACCTACTGCTTACGTAGGAATGGACGAGAACTCGGTGCGCTGAGCAATATATGTCGATATGGTATTATTTACAATTCGTGTGAAGTATCGCACTTTTCTCTACTTGAATAAGGTGGTGCTGTCGCCAGACGCGCACGTACTCTCTACTCGACTGCATTCTTATATTCCGTGTGATTTTCTCCTGGGTCCGAAAAGCGGTTGACTAGGGGTGTTGGAGGTGATGCGTGAGAAATAAGTTTCGTTTACATGTCAGTCAAGCTTTGGCAGTACAGAATGCTTTTCTCTAGCTAGTACTTAAGTAATGATAATATTATAATTTTTTACTTTCCTATAGTCGACGAGTTGTTTGTTTATTGGGTGGGGGGTACTACTGCGCATGCGAGCGTCTAATGTTTTTCGCATTATTCTAGCTTCGTGCGTAACAGTTTTGTAAGCTATATAATTTTTGGGCGAAGATAGATTAGAAAATGAGAAAGATATTTGAATATTCGAAGTTGAAATATACGGTATATAGAAATGCACTGAATGTCTCCATTTCGACATCAATGTGTGCGGGGAGTAGAATTTTTCTCCGCGTTTATACGAGCTATTCAACAACAAAGCAAATAGGTAGATTTCCTAATCGACAAGTTTTACTACTTAGAGAACAAGACATTTCAAAATTTTGGATTTCCACGAATTTAAACACGATCACAGCTAAAGAGAGGGGGAATTATATGTTCTATCATATTCCTGCCTAAACTAAGCTGTCGACAGCTTGCCCTCTCCTTCGCCAGTTCCGCCGAAACGCGCACCGCGTGTTTCACACGGCACACGCGCCTGCATGGACGTCACCACCCAGCGCGCTCGCGCGAGCCATTTCTCCGCCCCGCGCAGCCACCCATGGCGCCGGAAGAGACATCGCGCGTGCCTGTGGAGGACGCGGCCGGGCCTCGGCAGACGCCGCACTGAGCTCTCGACCACGCCCTCGCCAATGTTGGACTCCTCCCGCCTGTCCTTCCCGCCCCGCCCCGCCCGCCTCGCTCGCCCCGCCAGCCCGCCCAGGCCCCCCGCCCCGCCCGCCCGCTTCGGCCGCGCGTAACTGCGCTTTTCCGATCCCGCTACCGCATCCCGCACCGTCATTGCGCCCGCGCTATCAGCCTCCATTACCACCACTACTTCCCGCGCCATTGTCCATCACCACCGTCGCACAATGCAACAGCACCACTAGCACCACCACAGTACTGTACCATCAACCATGACATCATCGACGCCGCCACATTTTTTCGCTGCGCCGATCACCACGCGCACACAGCCACACCCACCGCCACGGTCCTCACACCGCGACGGCACAACAGAGCGAGCATGCCACCAATTCTGTCACGCCACCGCACCACACACCACAATGCAACTGACACGCTCGCATCTTTCACCATCAATGACACGCGCTATCACCACCATACCGCGGCCTCCATCGGCGGCGGCATACCCACACTCTCACATCTCCCTCTCCACATCGTCCGCCTCGCGCCGCGTGACCGGTCCTGGGCACCCGCAACAGCCCACGCCGCACCGTATCCTCGGCCAAAAGAGGGGATCGAAACGGGAAGCCTCGCGTACAATGTGCTGAGACACGTGCGGGCGGGACACAGCCAAATATTCGCATAGATCTGGCGAGGGCTGACGATACTTGATGCATGCTTGCTTTTTGATGTAGTGGCTACAAGCTGATATTACAGGGGTCCGTTCAAAGCTCACAAGAAATGAGGATCTGTATATTATTTGTTTAAAAATTTTGTCATTTATAATTGAAAAGTTACGTGTAATATTTGAGATTCAATCGAAATAATTATAAGTAAGACCATTTCAGGAAGCAATTTTACTGAATCGTAAGGTAAGTTTATTAGGAAATAAATTATTCGTTATATGCAATATTTCTGGGAAATAATTATGCATTTTAAAGTTAGTAAATACTGAATATAGTAAACGTAATAATATCTAATGTGAAGTATGGTCACATCATTAAATCTCTCGTACGTCAATTTTTGCCGTAGTACTCAACATAAATTCCCTAACATTTAGAATGTCATACCTATTGCAAGTACAGTTTATATGGCCTAATAGAAAACAACATACAAAAGAAAGGCATCATTAAAATTGTTGTCTGAATGCGGGATCCACCTTATACGTACTTCTAAGAAATTTTTTCTGCCTGATTGTATTAATTAGTTGTTATAGTCACATCAAGACTCTCGAACAAAATAGCATAAATACTTTAATGGCAAACAAAAATTGCATAAAAGCTTTAAAATCTTGCAATGATAGCACATCTACTTCCACACTGCTGATCTCATATAGGATCTGATATTGAGTGCAGGTGAAGCGTCGAGAAAAACCTACTTTATGCATGCGATTCCGACGACAAATATTGGAAGGGAGCTGCCCGTGGGTAGCTAGCGGCTGTGGCCCGCGTACCACTGCGCCTTTTAGGGAACTAGAGCGAATCGCGCTGAGGCAACCCACGCCATTTCCGCGGTTGAATCCGTACGGGAGCCAATGCGTGACAGGAGATTTCCGTAACTGATCACTATTTCGTTTCAGGGGGGGACAGTAGCAAGCCTACTAACAATGGAAATCATCTGTACAAGGCCTTTTCATGTAGGGAGTGGGGTAGGTGGACAATCTTTTAAAATATTAAAATATAATACATTTCAGTTTTTCATAAAATTGCAAGTATTAATGATAAATTGGGATGAAATATTGTTCTCTCTTTTATTTGTTATAATGTCTAATATTATTTCTCTTATATAAGTTATTAAAGAAATGTTTCTAGAAAATAGATCAAAAATAAAACTGATTGTACATTATATATTCAATTTGTTATTAAGATGTTATGTATTAGAATACAAAAATATTTTGGGAGTATTGCACAGTAAGAAAATACTTTTATGTTTTTTATTTTATGCTGCTAATTTAAATATGGAGGATCCTTAACAAGAAAACATGAGCTTGAAGGGTTCCTTAAGTGTACAAGGTTGAAGACCTGCTCTGCGGTGAGTATTTCCATTTCACAAGTATTTCAGTAGGAATTCTTCACATTTGCAGGGAGAATATGAACATCGGCGGAAGGTCATGTAGGTAGTCCTTTGAGAAGAATTTAAATTTGGTGAAGTTCATCCGGAATCAATTCCTGAAGCGGCAGTCGTCAGCATGCAAAGATTTATCATCATCTGCCAATGTTAAAGGCTTCCTTGGCAATCTTAGCAATGAGTTAATTTTTCGGTAAGATCGTCATGAGGATTTTATGCTGCATGTAAGAAAGGGTCGATACTAGAGATTTGTAGACAATTGTATATTACGTAATTCTCTGACGTGGGAATATAGCATGTCAAGTTTCCATGCCATTAAGTTCTTATGGTCTGACATTGAAATTATTAATAGGTGAGTAATAATTTGGCAGCGCAGAATAATATTTTTCTCGTTAAACTTTTCATGGCAAATAACTTAATTTTTATTTAGAAAGTGTAACACTCGTACGCTTAAGGCACGTGGTGTTAATCATATTATAAATGAATAGTAATGCGATTATGTACTAACGAATTTTCATTATTCGTTTATATTTTCTGAACTCTAAGTAAAAAGTGATTGAAGATACTGACATGATTGTTCAGAATTATTTTGAATGCGCCACACACAAGAGTGTTAACCTGTGACCTCGTTTTTATTAGTATCTACATCCTAGCGGAGAGAAGGGTTATGTGCGGACATTACATAACTTTTTGTTAGTGGAAAGTAGCATAGAAACAAATTATTTTTGGGCGTGAATCGCAATATACGCATATTTAATGAGACATAAGTAGTTTAATGAGTACGCTGACCAAGAACTTATCTAGGAATTCAGAGCAAAGTCCAAGAATTATTATAATTATCTTAGTCAACCAATTATATAAACACATTATTAAGTTATCGTGAGTAACAACGGTTACAGACATCTGGGGCGAGCGGAATAAAACAGACGTTCAAGTTTGTAAATTAATAGCTGCTATTCGAGATTCTTCATATTTTACAGGATACTATTTTTCATATGTAATTGTTTTAAACACGTTCGATCAGTTTTTCTGTGAGTTTTAGGCTCTAAATCACAACATATAAACATGAACCCAGATGGTAACTGGATAGTGCAGAAATTTTAGACTTTTTGGCTGAGGTTTTTATTTTAATAGTGATACTTTAACATGACTCATGCTGAATGTAAATTTTGAAGTCCGTTTTGTTCCATACGTTTTATTAACATAACAAGAAATGAATAAAAGCATGCTAATAAGCTTTCAAATACTGGCAATTGTTTTCTTAGTTTGTTTAGAGTCTTTAAGATGATTCGTGCAAATATTTCTGAGGTGAAGGCACAGGAAAAATCTGGTTTGAGTTAGTGACGGGCTTTTTCTGTCATGAGATTTGGATTTTTTGAATTGTGCTGCAATGTCATACCAAAATAACATCGTCTACAAATTAAGAGGCTAATGTCAAATACAATTGGAACAGCAAAGAGTATGGCCAATTTTTCTTCACTTCACTCCATTTGCTATATTGTTCAACACAAGTATGACACACAATTTTTGGGAGTCCATTTGTTTGTTCAGATCTCCTAGTATCGGTGGAGAGTAGGCATGATATTGCCTTTTTTAAACAAAGTTTTCTGATAATGAAGTACTTCTATTCTGTACAAAAATGCCCACAAATGTGACATAAATGTAAGTCTTTTTTTTACAATTTTTCTGGAAGGCTATATAATTTCAGAGACACACATTGAGCAAATAAAGCCGTCTTCAAATGTAACTGTCACTAACGAAAAACCTGATGATAAACTCAACCATGAATCGATGTAAATGTAAGAGAAGTAATTGTTGGCTTGACTAGGCGTGTTGCAAGTAGAATTCTAGCAACGAATACATTGATCATTGATAAAGTAATATTATTGTGAAAGAAATGGTAAGTGATAGAGAAAAACGGTCTGTATTTTAAAATCAGGGTAAGCGCTTTTTGTCAAGAAGATCGTATTTTAAAAGAAACTCCAGAATCATGCAGAACAGTGTAATTCTTAGTTGAGCTAGTTTTAGAATATCTTTTGAATACAGAGGGACTATGAAGTATGAAAAAGGTGGAGGCAATGAAATGTGTTTTTTACTACGATTCATTCGCAAATTTTAATAAAAAACATAGAAAATCACAGTTAAGGAAGAGGAAATTTTGAAAATAAACATATTTATTTGCTTACGAATGGCTCGACTGGGCGAACTATATGTGTATAATTATAATATTTTAACGTTCTGGAGAAAATTACTAAAATTAATGCAACTGAAATGAAACTGGTATGATGACTAATTGGTTTAATTATCTTTTGAAGGGAAATTACAGACTAACTTTCAGAAACAATATTTACAATGGTCAGCTGACTTATTTTCTCTTCTCTATACGAAATATTATATATTATTAGTATATATATATATATATATATATATGTATATATATATATATATATAATATACAACACGAACACTCACTTCACAAATATGTATATGATTTAATAGATTCTTCAAATACATTTTTAAGAGGCTTTTTTATCAGTTTATTTTGGCAATTATATTTTATGTGAAACTTTCTTAATTTTCTGTTACTAGAATAATTCTATTTTGAAAAGGCTTTTATTCGATACTTCGATTATTTTAAAGTGGACAATAACATTAGGTTAATCTTTCAATTAATCTTTATAATTGATTCGCGAATTTCCTCAACGAGTCTTGTGGCCACAGAGATGTGCTTACCACTCTTTAAGAAATTAATTTTATAAGGCAGGAAGTGTAACAATGACGAAATGTCATCGGTCACTTCAGAATTTTTTTTCTTACAGTTGTCAATAGCTTAAGAAGAAAAGAAAGCTAGTCTTTGGCATACGAACGAAATGTCGACGGGCGAGGCCACGATACAATCCGTATACACTCTTAGGATCATTTTCAATTCGCGAAATAGCAACGTGTTGATTCAAGTCACTCCAACTGTTTTGTTCACCTCGCCTATCACAGTTGTTTTAAATGTTCAGGACTTGTTTGCGGTACAGTACGGCAAAATGTAATTAGTAAAGTCATTCAACAAATTGCACTTTACTGTACGCGTATCTCAGAGTCACTCTCCAGCCAATAAACGGCAAGGGTAGGTTCTCGATTCCAAACTGCTGAGAAAGTTATTTCCCCGTTTATAAGATTTTCTAGAATAATTATTTTATAAGAACTCCTAAACAGCAAAAACTTTTCTGGATTATGAAACACAGTACACGTTTCTGAGAAGTTTACATGAAACCACAATTCTCCGTGGTAAACAAAGTAAACAAGCTACAGGCGCTACTTTTCCAACCAACGTGGAATCTTCCAACAAGTGCCTTCCAGAGTATCACGGCGAGGCGCCACTTTTGTCCGACGAACGACGCAAATCACTACAGCTGCTGTAAACATGACGTCACAGGCTTCTAAGTCGAGACGCACTGGATTACGTGGCTTGGGGCATCAATTGATGTCACTGCATTTGCTCTTGGGTTCGAGTCCAGACGGTGGAAGCTTGTTCGACATAACCTACATAGCTAAGTCGAAATAGCTACTATCTGGAGGAGGATTCTAGCTGCCGACTACTCTGATCTGTAATTTGTCGTGGTTTCGCCGATCAACAGCAGATGAATGCCGGAGTAGTACCCTAACAAACGGGTCAAGGCGCGATCTTCCCTCCCTCTTCCTTGTCCTATCCTTATATACGTACACTTACATGCACTACACTACCAGCCTCGCCGGGAGACCAGACGGGAACTTCGAGCTTGGGATGGTACCCTGCTGGTGGGAGATACCTTGGTTGAGAAATCCTGCAAACTGACGGGTAGATCACGCCGGTAACTCCATTCAGTGAGGAATGATAACCGCCTCCTACCGTAATAAAAACGAGCACTTCACATTCGACATTAAGGACCTTAGATGAACATGGACTCGGTCCGGACCGGAATCACATTATCAATCATTTAATAAAACACGAGTAGCTCTGCCAGTATTGTATCGGCTTCGTGCGCGGGGGCATGGAGCCTCGGGTCTAGAAAGAAAGTGTGTGGGTGTGACGGGGGTTGGAATGTGTGAGCAAGAATTTTGAGTTTCTGGGCCTATCGTCTACTTAGGTCATTAGAGTTATGAGAACGTGATGCCTACTTTTAAGAATCATATTTCGATTTTTGCATCGCAAAATTTGCAATAAGCATCGTAGTTTTGCAAATTGCTAATTATTATGCATAATCTACTCTTGAAAACGTATTGTAACGTACATATTTACTTTATTTAATTAAAAACATTTAATTTTTAATTTTGTAAACTTTGTTCCTAAACGTGTGATCCATTGCAGCTAATATCAATTTCCTGTAAAGATTGTACGTTCGTCGCAAAGTATTACAAGTCGTAGTGTTCGTTTCGAAAATAGTAACCCCCTCCCACTAAGAAAGGGCGTTACCAACGTGAGAAAAACAGTCTGCGGAAATGTGAGGAGCTTCTAGCTTTATGGTAGAAGGTGGTTGCTAAGGGATTTTCGAAATTGTGTTCAAACGTGTTTGTAATACTAATTTGTAAGTTGGATGGATATTAAAGCGATAGATTTTCCATTGAATAAACTATTACCACTTATTAGCTTCATTGAGCGGTATAGTGAGGGTAAAAAGCCAGATGAAGGTACTGGGCTTTACAATTATGAGAAACAGAATTATGTGTACTATATAAGGAATATTTTAGTGCATATTTAATGCGTAAATGCGTATACACAACCTAACGAAACAAGTTTGCCTACTTCCAAGTTGAGTGGCTCAGTTCGGCCGAATAATTCACGTTTATTTGATACCGCTCCACCGACCTGGAAGTTGGCGCGACTAGATGCCAGGAGGATAAGAGTTTTGACGGCGACATCTGCTGCGGGGGCGGAGGCGAGGGGTTGGGGGGAGGAGGCGTGGCCGCAGCGACGCCGGGTGGCAGGCGGGCCGCCTAATTAGGGGTCCGTCCGGAATTTCCCTGTGGTGGAGGCGGCCGGCTCGACCCTTTCACTTTCTGCGGCGAGCGGGCGTGGCCGTGCTTTTCTCCTGGGCTGGAACGCGTTCTCGCAGTCCGGCCCGGCGCCGCCCGGCCCGGCCCGGCCCGGCCCGTCTGCCCAGATGTGGAGCAGCGGAGGGCGGCAGACGGATGGCGGTGGCGGCGGACGGGCCGGCGGCGTGGGCGGGTCGGGGAAGGGGGCGGAGGTCGGCGCTGGCCTTATGGAAATCGCAGCCACTCTCTCATAAAGTGTTCGTCACCTCTCTCCGATCATTGGAAACTCCGATCACTGGAGTAAGTCACGTGAAAGGATAATGCAAGTATCTTTTATAATGAACTTCATCCAAAAATTGCAATGTAAAAATAAATAATAAATTTATACATTTACGTTATATTCATTACATTGTCACCTTAATCAAACATAAACCCTAATCCCCCTCATTCATACATAAATTCGCACGTACGAAAATACCACATACCACAAAAAATACCTCTTAATGATAGTAGTACACGTACCAAATATTGGCGAAAGGGAGTCGCGTTGACAATCCGAATCGGCTCTGAAAAGATACATTGTTGTACGATCAGAGTGATAAGTGAGAATAATCACACAAGAGGTAAAGAATAATAACAAACTACAAAAATAATTATACAACATTTCTATGAAAAAGTATCACACATGGGAAATAAAATTACGATTAAATGTTGAAAACACAAATCAAACATACTATGTACATTTTAATTATTCATTTCATAGAAATGCAAGTAATTCCAGTACGAAACAAGCGAAAGCGTTTATTATCGTCCGAAATCTGTTTGAGAGTACAATAATTGAAATTCACATTGAAAAGTACAGAATTTACCTTTTAAACCTCGGGAAATATCGGAAGGAAAGTAATCGGTTAGAATAAATTAAAGGTTAACTATCGGATAGCTGAAAAAGTAAAGTTCATTGCGAAGAATGACGAGATATCTCGATGCAACTGTGTCGTGATCTTTGAAACTATACATCTCACTGGAAATCTCAAAATATTATATTGGAAATGCTCAGATACTCTTAAAGAAGCTATAAACAGGGCTGATTGAAGTCTCAAAAAATTGCCAAGACTGAAAACCTGGTAGTCGTAGAAGAGTGTATTTTGTGTACAAATAGTCCATTTTAACATTACTACCAAACATTTAGTTTCCGAGTATTCTGCAATGTTCATTGTGATGTTATAACACAATTTATCTATAGGGAAACCAGCATGAATTTGTTACATTAATATTACAGAAACGGCCCTAACTTTATTATCACATTACAGTTATTGGGCTTGTCGAGATTTCAGACCATTTTCAATAGCGATACAACCGTGTGCTTCGATCAAGACACAAGGGGTTCGTTAAGTTATTAATTGTTTCCAAAAGCAACAACTCTTTTGCATTTGACATTATGATTTGTTCTTCTCGGTGTTCTACATCTGACCCGGAAGGAGAGTTTTGTTTGTTCGACACACTCAAATGCTTTCGCACAGAAGAGGGCGTGGTCGCCTACAGCTCACCGGGCACAGTGCCCTATCGGCCCGACTAGACCCGCCCAGCGCAGCGAGTCAAGCGGCTACTCCACTATCAGCAAATACCGTGTCAAAATTTTGCATTGCAAGCGCTCTCTGCAGAAAGCGAGAACTCACAGATATCGGAGAATGTCACCTATAATTACATAATTCTAGGCATGCGATAACGGGGTTAGTGTTCAACAAGACGGCATCTTTGAGACAATACTGAAAAACAAATTATAGCTCTGATAGTTAAAAATGTAGAAATGTAAGGGTAATGAAGATTATTATTGCTTGCGTTCCTTACTTTCCACGTGCAAAAAACTATCCTTCAGTGCCTCTGCAGATCTGTATGAGTCGTCTTGAGAAATTTGGTTTTCGCGAAGTTTAATTACTTATTTATTCTTTTATTTTATTTCATTTATTTTATAACGCGTGGCAAAAACAAGAACATTAGATACTACCTCATATACAATTCTATATTTTTAATAAAAAATATTACTTATTTAAGTGTTGCGATTTTTAATGTTTAAGAGGCCCGTAAGAAAATCATTAGGTATATGCCCATAAGTGATGAAATAATAAGAGGATGATGGCAATATCGATCTGGTGAATGACGGCGAAGAAATGCGGAAAGAAAGGCAGGGGAAACTGAAGTGTTTGATGAGCTGAAAGCTTGATGAGAGCTCGCTTTGTGCACCAGATATTCGACATGGTTTGGCCAGAAATCGAACGTGCAGCTCAGTGGAGGAGACGTACTCGTTATTCATTTCGACAAAATTCTCTCACATTTTTGAAACATGATATGTGGTAGATATACTAATCCTAGCATGGTATCACCTGCTTTCTTGAGCGAATTTCGTCACAATGAACAATTTAAATTACATAATATTCGATGAATAATATAAAGAACATAATATTCGATCAAATTTACAAGCCCTCCATCCTACCCTCTTGGGTATCAATTAGGGAATCATACATGGAAAACTGTTAGGATTTCAGTAATGGGCTTCCTAGAGTCTCGGAAACTAAGAGAAAGGACCTCAATTCTTCAGTTCCCAATTCTCGACCACTCCATCCAGGATATGTTTTCTACTTTAAATATCTGGTCAATAGTGAATTACCAATACCAATATATTTAGATAGCATTTTTTTCTTATAAGAAGTCGCAACTTCCTAACTACATACTTACTAACAAAACTACTAAAAATGTTGAAAGTTACTTGTCCTGTAGTTTGGTTTTAAGCGTTTCATTGTGTGCTTGTTAATGTGGTCATACTTGTTTAATAATATTTTCGTTTTTGAAGGAGATTCTCTGTGGTATATCCAACATTATCTGGGAGAGAATAAATAACTTTTCTTTCCTCGTGTTCAATTAATAATCGGAACCAAACGAATAAAAAAATTTGAAAACACTTCTTGTTTATCTGACGTAATGTCCCTGAATTGTTTTAAATGTTACTTTCAACCTTCACGTTTTGATGGAATTATAACGAGATATCCATTTTTCTGAGCAAACAAGGCAATTAATTACATCAGATGTTTTCATGGATAAAATGATAAAAATGTATAAAGTTCCCTTCTCTAAAAAAACATTTTGTCTCATCTTCTTACGAGTGAAACCGACGGAACGTGTCGGGAATGTTTCACAAGACTTTATAAATTTACTTAACAATTCTCTTCACTGCGTTTGTGAAAGTACTAACAATCTGCTGAGAAGCTCTGGCGAACAAATCTGTTCTCGAGATGGCAGCACGGGAATTCCGTAGAGTAAACACATAGAAAAAAGAGAGAAGTTGAAAGATTACCATCTGTTGTTCGTTTTTTGTTCTTGACAAGTGCTCACCTGCAACTGGGATCCGGTTGTTGCCTTTCTGCAAATTTTTTAGATGTTCTGCAAGGGTTTGTGTTGGATTTTGAAAATTCTTCTGGGACTACCTAGTATGAAGCGACCTCTAGGCTCTTTCATTACTAAACAAGATCATGTTAACCATTTCCGCTTCCATAAAATATTGTAAATTTTAAATAGACAAAATTCATGTAGGGAGTACATCACTTTGGTTATAGAATAAAAGTCTAGAAAAGTGTGCACTTTTGTTTTAATTGCACGTAGGTTGACTCTATAACTTTGTACTCTTACTAAGTTATATTTAATAATAATTTTAAAGACAATAAATTAAATATTAAACGCAAACATTTTCATGGTAAGATTTTCAATGTTATGGAGACGTATTTTTATAGTTTATTGACCTATAATGAACGGAACAAATACGAAAGTTATTTGATTGATCGATTAGTGATTCCGGATGCGCCAACTGTTAAGGTCATTATTCCCGTTAGTGTAGTGCATTTTTCTCGGGACGTGGCGATGATCTTCCCCCGATAGATGGTGACATCCGACGCCGACCTACAGTCGGCTAGCGAGGTTTTCCCGAAGCAGATATCTCCCACCAGCGCGGCACCGCTCCATACGGGACATAAGCTCTACGTCCCAGACCGGTCTACGAAAGATATTTGAACACATATTTCACAAATGTTACATATGGATGTGACAAGAGAAAAAACTCGTTGTCATTCTGATGTTTATAAAATAAACATGTTCATGCAAATTATATTTTCAGTTAAAGCGAGCCACAGACACTATAAATATGAATTTCTCTGGTAATTACAAAAGCAGTTTATCATGACACCCGAATTTCCAATCGAAATTCACAGTAGATTTATACTGATATTTTTTTCGGGACATTATATAGAAGTTTATAGAGTTGATTTGAGCTGAATAATTTATTCCAATAAATTCCAAGTAGTATATTTTAATAACATATTTGCCATCATTCATTACAACGAACTGAGAATGTATGAGAGTAACGCACGCCCCATAATTTCACGTTCTAACCGATCGCGAAGACTTCATGCCCAAGTACGAGAAAGTTCTTTTTCGCTGAACACTCTCCACCGACCTTCACACCATTGACCAAACATGTCCTCGGCGGAACGATCCGTCCTCCGGATTCCCGCTGACGTCCAGTCGGTGCTAAAACGGGCGGCCTTCCCTTCCCTCTTCGCAGGCGTTATGAATCGCGAGCGTACCCCGGTGCGTTAAGAATAAGAAGAAAAAAAAAGAAAGAAAACAGGACGACGCAGGTGCGCGTCGCGAGAGCCAAGCGTGCGATGACGCGGCGCCGCGCGGATGGGGCGGCCAATTCGGGAAGAGCGAGGGCGAAGCACGGCGGTCCGCACTTGTCGCCAAGTTCAAGAGCGAGGCCGCCTCAGCCTAAATAGGCTTCTCTGGACACACGTCATTCGTTACGCAGAACTCGGATTGAGATACTTTGTCCCGAACTGCACTTGCTGATCCAATAACCAATCGTGATAGTGAGCGTGCAAGCAGAGCCTTTACAGGTGATTGGGAGCTACGAGGTTCGAACCCGGCAAGGTGCCAGGAGTCTATTAAATGTGTTTATCGTTCGTGAGTTTGTGACACTAGTGATCGAATTTTGAAAACGAGTGCTTTAGGCAGTAGTTTCTGTAGTCACTTTTATAATCACAAACATGTAGGGGCGGATTCTGCCGATCATTTTGGGGGAATAGATTTTTGTTAAATAATAAACACATTTGTTATGTTTGACATTTCAGCAATTCTTATACGTTTGTATACAATTATTATATGTTTCTATATTTTTTCTTGGGTTTCTTATTTTTATTTTTCGTGCCCTTTCCCCATTTTAAATTTTTCCTCTAGGTCTTTTGGGGGGCCATGGCCCCCATATCCCTCCTGGTTCGAGGGGAATGCCGAAGCAGCGTTTACGTGTACAACTAGCCACGGACCTGGTGCAATTTTTCCTTCCCATTAGATAGTCAGCATCACACCATTTTTTCCTCAATCCGAAGTGGAGCCCCATGAGGGAGTAGGTATTGCCTTTGCCTCCCGGCCATGAGATCTGGATCGCCGACGATTTCTCGTGGACTCTGCAATTGCGCGGCATTAACAACAGGAAAAAGAAAGTACCTGGCGAGTTTGTTACGATGAGCCATTGCGTTTCTAAATCAATTTTAAATTATTTATTTCGGATGTTTTGTGGAGGGAAATGAAATGTTGGACACGGTATTGGAAATATTAAATTAAAGTTTCATTTAATTGTATTCTTATGAAGACATAATTGTGCTCGAATACAACCGTAAATTATGTTTGATAATTTACTACTTCTTCTAACTGTCCTGATATTTCAATAAACAAGTCTATGATTTAGAAAAAAAAGCGTCAAGATATGTCCAATATACACATTTAGCAACACAGTACAACTCATTCATTTCACTTCAACGTACAGCATTACACCTGCGCAGTGTCTGAATTTCTGCATTTCATTTGGTTTGGCCATTGACTAAAATTTGGGGCAAAATGAATCAAAAACGATATCAAATCTTAAACTTAAGTCGTAAAAAATTGATTACAAAGTGACATATTCATTCACATCATGATGCTGAAAGAACGAAATAGGAATTTTCTGAACATGAATCCAGAAGTATTTGATTAAACTATCTACAAGTTAGTAACTTATCGCAATTCGAAGTCGCCTGAAATGTATTCCATTCATGAGAAAGATACAAAACAAATATTTTTCAACAGAATATTTAAACCCAATTTTGCAAGCATTTCGTCAGCTACTCGAATTTCTATTTAGACATGTCCTTTTAACGCTGTTGACAGGTTTGCACGAGTACGTCTGCAGAACACCTCAATGAAGCGTGGGCTGAGCATTCCAGTGATGAAAACAGACGTGTCTCTACCCGTTTCTGGCGATGTCCACCGGCCACGCCCCCTTGGAGGCCTGCCAGCGCCACACGTCAGGCGCAAGCGATTCACGAGCGAAGGGAAAACGCCCGTCTCCTCCCCTTCGCCAGCACTTACGCGACTGCCTGGATGACGCGCGGGCGCCGCCGCCGCCGCCGCCGCCGCCGCCGCCGCCGCGGCTTCTCCGCTTGGGCGTCGGCGTGGGCAGCCTCTTTTAACAAGGGCGCCAGCAGCGGTGGGGGCGGCAGCGGTGGCGGCCAGCGGGTGGCGCAGCGGTGGCGGCAGCGGTGGGGCAGCGGGGCGGAGCGGTGGCGGCAGCGGGGCGGCAGCGGGGCGGCGAGGGGCGGCGGAGGTGGCGGCGGGGGCGCCGCGAGGGCGGCGACGGGGGGCGGGGGCGGGGGGCGGCGGCGGGAGGCGTGGCGGGGGCGGCGCGGGGGGGCGGCGGCGGGGGGGCGGCGGCGGGGAAGCGGCGGCGGGAGCGGCGGCGGGAGCGGCGGCGGGAGCGGCGGCGGGGAAGCGGCGGCGGGAGCGGGCGGCGGGGTGGCGGCGGCGGGGGTGGCGGGGGCGGCGGGGAGCGGCAGCGGTGACGCGGGGCGGCAGCGGCCGGCGGGAGCGGCAGCGGGTGACGGGGGCGGCAGAGGCGGCAGGGGGCAGAAGCGGGGGCGGCGGAAAGCCGAAAAGACTCCCGTGACGTCCGCTCACCTGGCGTTCGCCCCGCGTCATGCGCTCTGACGCTGTCTCAGCCCACACAGACTTGGCTGACCGTCGGTGCAAAAGAAATGGGACACGTCTCAAAAACTGAACCCGGTTGAGGTAGCTCCGTGCTATGATTTTAGCCAGTGCAAGGTCTCTGACTGGGTAGGGTTCTAGACTTGACAAATTTTCAACAGTGTGTCTGTAGCTGAGTCCAATATAGACACCGTGCTGTCGACTGGAGAATTCTAGCGCGGATATTCTCTCTAGTTTGCCGTGGTTTGTCTGACGAGTTCTAAGTGAATGTTGCGGCAGTACCTTAACAAAGGGACCAAGGTCTGCGTGTCTTTCCTCCCTTGCGCTTATAGTTACAGGCACAGTGGGGCAATCGGCAGTATGGAGAGTGATCCGACTAGGGCGGTGACTCGCGTGTGGAGATATCAGGAGAAGAAAACCCCAACATGCCGATGAGTAGGTGGGTGGTGGACCTCTCCCTCTAGCGAGAGAGGAACACCGCCACTTCCCGGAATAAAACATGTACAATACGAACAGATTAAGAGTTTCGCAGCTGATTGATCAATGAATCCAATAGATGAAGTGTGTATGGCCTAAGGTAATTTCTTCCTTTGAATCCTGAGCAAGACATATGCGATTTCAGTGTTTCTCGAGTGTTAGTTGTCAAAATTGTTTTTTTGGTGCATACCAGTTTTAACCGGAGCAGGTTTTTTTTTTATTTCGCGGCCGAAGGGAATTCAGAGTGATTAAAAACTGTATTCCGACTCATGAAGTCAAGCTTTCGTAATCAATTATGTCATTTGTGCAAGATAAAATTTGGAAATCGCCGTCGTCCAGAGATTATGAGTACACTACCTTTACGAAGCGTCAGAAAATTATAAAAATTTGCTTTACGATAGAATAGCACTGTGCGCATAAACATGCTGAAATGTTACCGCAGGATCATGTATGCTTAAGTAAAACGTGTGACCCTTTAGTAGACATGTGCACGATTATGAGGACAGAATTATGAAACATGTGTGTTGTCATGTTACAGCATTAAGTGCATAATTTTTGCCGTTTGCGATTTTTCTAACTTTTCGCTCTTTAATTTTTGACGTAATTTTTGTGTAATATTATTATAATTTTTGCAGAAGACTATGTACTTGCCCGTAACATAGGCACAACTCCACGTATACGATCTTAAGTTACTACCATTACTTATTAACTAATTTGAACGTTGTTTATTAATTTAACTAAAACAATAATGCTTATTAATGCAATTTCAACGACAGAGAATAAATAACTGTCGAAGTTTAACGGAATTGCAACGTACAACGGTAGTTGGAAAAGCGAAACAGGTAATGGCAGTTGAAGTTCGTAAATTGAGGTGCCAAACTAAGTTTATAAAATATCAAATCCGTTATTTGTGTTATAGGTCGTGCGTCGTTCACTACTTTTTGTAATAATACCGTCTTATAAAAAAAATTCATAAAAAATAGAAATAAATCGTCTTTTAACATGAATCTAGTCTATTAATATGCCATTTTTAGCTACATCTCCTCAGCTTCCATTGTTTGGATATGTCTCTATGTGAGAGTGTACCGATACAACACAACAGTTATACAACAGAATCGTATTACGAAAAATAGTATAGAACTGTGGAATGTTAGGAGGAGAAGTGCTATGAACCTTTGTATTTTATAAGTTCCATAATCTCTACCCTAGTGCATTCTCAGTTGGCTTAGGAATCAATGCGGATATTCCATGTAATTAATAGTTATTTACGCACCAAGGGCGTTATAAGAGTTCTAACAAAAAACCCGAGGGCCGTTGATCCGAAGGTTTTTTGTCACTGCTCAATCATTAGATCTAGTTAACATACATGATTTCATTTTTTACCTAATAATATTGCTGCGGAGTTACATTTCCTAATTAGCAGGATGCTAACTTCAGTCGGTTTTTCTTTTTATACTTTCCTTCCATAATTCCTTTTCATAAATCTCTCTCATAATTCTCTCCATAAGAGAATATGTAACATCATTCAGCTGTTTTCATATTACCCTCGTAAGTACGATCCTCTGGATCCAGGTAAGTTATGCGGTATACAACAAACTCCATATCTAAAGTATTAGCAACATTAACGCAATAGCAACAATAAGGACAAGCAAGAACGTACCTATAAAAAATAAAATAGTCTTATATGACAGTTACTTATATCATAAGATATTACGTGCTGTTTTGCTGCATCATTGGTGAAATTAGTTCTTCTGAGTCGCAATGCTGATATAATTTTTCAGATATTAGAGGAACTTCAATTGGACAATTCAGATTTATTTTTCCCAGAAGGTCCCCAGCACACAATATTTGCCAAGTTCATTGATACGACAAAATTCGTGAGTTAATACTTTTCCTTGCACTTGTAATAGGTTCTTTACATAACCTAAAAGAGTATTTAGGGCTTCATTGTAATTTGCTAACGATTGAGTGTTCTGAAGAGAAGGATGTAGAAAAATAAATGATTTATTGCGCTGTTAAAGTGAAATGTTCTTTACTGATGCTATCTAAACGGAACCTCATTATACACGACGTACCCCAACAGGAAATGTCATATTAAAGCTAAAGTGCACCAAATTTTTCCGCATTCTTACGTCACGTTATAGCATTGTGGAAAATAGTTGCGTCTCATTACACAAAAGGTCAGCTGGTCCCGGCTCCAGAGACGTCAACAGTGAGGGTCTTGAGCATAACTCTTCAAAATGTCGCCGTCCTCAATTCAAGTGGAAGAAGCCTTTGTCTGCTTGACGAGAGGTTTGTGCCTGCATTTCTGAGTAAGAGGATCACCTGTGGAGTTTTTCCTGAAGAAACAACGAATGGTAGTTGACAGGGGACTCTCGCACTCGCCTCTAACCTTTTCCTCTTTTTTAACAAGATGTACTCGTACACAGGTACAAACAAAATTAATCATAACAGGTATAATTACGCAGGTACATACAAAACAAAGTTGTCAGACCCACAGACTTTACACATGTTTCTTATGTATATCGACGTGCTGAGTCTGAATCTGAAGTCAGAATTGCCGAGAAATTTACAATTTTACGGTGGTTTTTTCGCAATTTAAAAAACTGGAAGGTGGTGGCGGAATTCTGGCTTCGGATTCGAATTTAGCGCATCGACATACATAGAGAAACATGATTGAGGTCTTTGAGTCTGAAACGTTTTTTAAAATTTGTGTGGTTGTGTTATTACAAAGCCAGTTTTTAGGCTTAGACCAGATATATCTGGAGATGTAGAATGATTTTGATAGTTTCTTTAAAAATTGTGAGTATATCTCCCTTTTATTGTTATGCACTCCTATCCTAAGACACCTAAATCGTCTCTCAATTCTACTTGTTTACACTGATATTTCTATAAGCCTATTGTAATGTGAGATAAATATAGATAATCAAAACTTATGTTAATTCTCCACCTGGCATTGCAAAACTCACCGAATGCTCACCATAAAAGCCAAAACTCTCAATGGATACCGAAATTGGAACTGAATTGATGGATTAGCGATTATGTTTTGGTGTGAATGTTGATGAACTAATGATTTAACGAGAGATACGAGAATCGGCAGAAACTCCAAAAACCCTGCCGCGAATCGCTTTTTGTCGATCACAAATTTCACAAGGAACGTCCGAGATTGAACCCCGATACCCAGAGGGGGAAGGCGAACGGCTTGACCACTATTTCACTGATCTACCCATGTGCGTTGTGGGTTAACCGGGTAGGAAAAAGAAAAGACAGGAGGGAAATCATTGTTTGCATCTAGGCATTTTCGTTTTTTCTTTCGTTCGACATTTTCTTTGCGCAACGTGGCCGTTGCTGTTCGCATTGGCATCGGTAACAGTCTCGTACGATTGTATAACTCACGCAATGAGCGCCTATTGCAAGTCAGTTGATCGGTGCATAGTTCCAAGAAGTCACAACCAGAGACCTTCCCAGGCTCACAATCCAAAGTTAGACCGATTTCCCAGCGCCGCGAGGGGCTAGCCCAGCCTTCAGGATTGTTTTATAATAATAATAATAATAATAATAATAATAATAATTATTATTATTATTATTATTATTATAACAATAATAAATAATAACAATAATAATAGACGGCGTCGTGGAGCAAGTGGTTGCAACAGCTGTGGTCTGCGCCACAGATGTTGCGGATTTGAGTCTCTGCTTATGCATGGTCGTATTTGTGATTGTCCCTTCACCCCTCATTGTCATCCTATCACCTCATTATTGATAATTCAAGTCATAACAACCTTGTCTTTTCAAGGGATACAGCCGTGAAAAGCTGACCCCCGTAATTACACTCGTTCATCTCTCCGGAGCTTTGGAAGATAACGTCTAGCGTGGTAATATATGGCCTATTCTCTAATAATAATAATAATAATAATAATAATAATAATAATAATAATAATAATAATAATAATGTAAGCGGTATATCTAAAGATATATTAATTCACGAAGAATGTTGAAGCACCCTCATGATGAACAAATGGAAACATACAAACTGAATATTAAGTGTCAACTAGCATGGTCCTCCTATCAATGATTGGTTATATTAATCATACATTGTAATATTGTCACTACCTCGCATTTAAGTTACGAACACCCTCTTTAAATATACTCCGATCATTCACTTATATCACAATACAACAGATCTAGTGAAAAGTAATGGATATAATAACTTTCTAATTAAGTCTTATGTTTAGATTCAAGGTGCATTCGCTAGGAATTGTTCTGGAAGTAATCGCGAAAAATATGTTACCTCTTTACAAAAATTATGTATGTTTCAGATGAATAGTTACTGTTTCGAATATCTGAACAGGACAATGACATAGTTCGGAAAGGTTTACATGGCTATTATTTCCGGATCTGGCTCACTTCCCTGTTATGAGCTGACCTCTGATTACGTTTCCAGAGTTAAATAAAACCTTGTTCAAGGTTCGCTTCATCAGAATATGAGAGTAGTTTACAAGATTCGACCCACATAATCAGAGCAATCGAAACAAAAAGCGTGTTTACAGGAAAGTAAGATTACTTCTAATGTCCTTTTTCATACGTTTGTTTTCAAATGTTGGTAAACTTGAGAAGTAAATTTGTTTTTAAACAGAGAAACAGGTAATCCAAACGATTTGTCCATTTATCCACGGTAGTAGACCTGCTACCACTGTGTCTACTGGCGACATCTACCGGAATAATTCATACATTGATGTATGCAATTCCATATTTTAACAGAAGTTGTGTAGTCAGAATACACGTTTTAGACGTCCTTGATACCAAACAATTTATGACCAAACATACGACCGTTCGTCCGTCAGATCCGCAGCCCGTTAGTCCATGAACAACTAGCGCCTAAACCTTATCTAAGAGTTTTATTAACATTGAAATTCACTGAAAACTCTAGCTGACATCGCGACCTCTTGAATTTGAAAAGGATGTTTCATATTTTCGGAGATTCTTTTCATGAAGCATCATAATTCAAGAAGCATGATTTCAAGAAGCATCAGAGCAAAGATGCACTTATAGAAACGGTGCTAGGCCGATTTTCTTTGAAATGTCTGAATTTTCGAAATTTGCAAAAATACAATATATTTTCAGCGTGTCAGAGTGACGCAACATTATATTTTTTCTGTAGGAGTAATTCACAGGTCTTTCCACCGAAATTTCTTCTGGCTTTATTACGAATTAAAAAATTGCGAATTTTGGATATTTGTTCGGCTAATCGCCAATATTTTCTTACACACTCTATCAGTGAGCTTGAACTAGGTGGATCCGCTAGATCAAGAAGGGAAGCAGTATTGATATAAGCAGCCCAAATATATCTAGAATTGGTTTAAAAATTTCTTATATTTCGAAAAAAATGTTTTTTATTCTACACTTATTCAACCTATTATCAGGGTACCATTAGTTGTTTTTTTTTGTTATTAAAGGTCGCATTAACATCTAGGTCATTAGCGACCACTATTGCATTTAACGGTATAGTGACCCTGAAGATGACATGATATGGTGATGACAGGGTTTGGAAGAACGAACACAAATACAACCATGCCAGAGGCATGCCTCGAACCCGCGATCCTTCGGTTCGAGATCGCTACGGCACTACTGCCTGAACAATCTCGGCCATCCGGACCGGCCACGATAGTTTTGTGTCACTTTGAACGATAATCCGTGAACTTCCTCATTTTGTGCAGCCCTGGCTAGCAGGAAGTGGTTGGCAGGGGCAGAGGAGTGGTCGCTCCCTCAGGCGTCGGAATCGGGTACTAGGCACCAGTGAGGTCATCACCGCCGCACCTTGCTCCCCGGGCAAAGGTCGCGCGCTAAACGGTTCCCCGCACGTCGCTTCGTTCTCTCACCTTCACCGCAAGGCAACTCAAATTCACACGAACCTTCATTTCCGACCTAAACTTTTGAATTACGTAAAAGAATTGATTGCCAGGTCGTAGTTTATCTTTGGGTAACGCTGTTTTATTAGCGTAATGGCATCCTCAAAACCCAGTAATTGAAAGCTCGGAGGCGCAAACTGTTGACTTCGTAATAACGCAGTTGATAGCTCAATCCGACTGGTAATTATTATTTCGGCCATTGGCATATACTAATTTTGTTGAGTCTTCCAGAAATAAATGAAAATATTAAGTACGTGATATAAACATACTTTTCTCTATACTACCCGCAACTTTCATAATACATTAGCTTCAGTGATAACTTTTATTGTATTACGCCTTGCAATGGAGCATTTTGGAGATATTTTCTCATCTGAAAGAACGGTTAGTCATTCCACGAAAATATCAGAGAGTTAATGATTTCTTCTAGAACATTATACCCGCAGCTATTCAGTAGTGTTTTCCTAAGTGTTGCGCGATATATTAACCTGTGTTCATCCCGTGACGTTGAGGTTGAAAGTACAAACATACAGTAATGTGCCTGTAACGGAGATCCTCAAACGAGTGAGACGCAGAGATATTATAACAGCGTGGTGGCACTAACCAAAAAAGCGACGAGCGACGTAAACAACTAAGCAAGAAATATTATTGGCAATTATTTGCAAAAAGAAAATAAATAAATACGCATTAATACACAAACTAATAAACGATGTAAAAATAATTAAATATGTTCAAAGAATTGTTAACACCGGCACTCGAACCTGGGTCTTCTGATCAGAGCAACTGGACGCAAACCAGGAGACCTGGGTTCTAGTTCTGGTCGGGGTAACAATTCTTTGAACAAAAATTATTAAGTACATTGGTTACTCAGTAATAAGATCATAAACTGGATGCACATACTGTTGTGGAACATATATTTGGCGAAGTGCGTTTCCAAAAAAGGTAACGGGTAACGGGTAAAAGGTAAAAAGGTAACGGGTGGTGACAAATATATACATAAACATGAATTTATAAATAATAAGTTTAAAACGTAAAACTGTGATTGATAGACTTCCATTCTTAAAACTTGTGACGTACAACGTATTCACCTAATCCTACGCCTCTCACCGGCCCTCGACATAACAGTGTGCACATAAAACTGAACAGCCTAGACAAGAGGTAATTACCTTAATTGGCTCCCTTTTCCATTCCATCTTAACGCCATACGCTGATTAGTGCGCAAACGAGTCTCCAGAGCCTTCTTGTGGTACTTGTCCCGAGCAAGTACACCTAGGATACTTTGCCATTGATTTCCCTAGGGGCGCAAGTGCGCCAATTTTGACGAAGGATTTGAATACCCCAGGGGAGATAGTGCGCCAATTTTGACGTTGTTTTTTAACACGTTTCTTATTTTGTACGATATAGTACACAAAGTAAATAAATAGCATCGCTTTCTCAATTAATAATTCCAAATAACATCCGTGCAATCCATCCAAATAACTGTAAGTATTGGAGAAACAGAGTCGAAAGTTTAATATATTCAATTGATTTGACGTTGAACCATACATAGGGCTGTCGAATGGTTTGGAGAGGTTCTCCTCCAAATGTTGGGATTCAATTACGCAGTGCCAACTTTTAAAGGGGATATTCAGGAATTGATCATATTTACGGCAATAAAGTGTAATATTACGTAGAGCTTCGGGGCCCCTTTCCAAATTTTTAGTGGGGCTACGACCCCCTGCCCTCACACCCTGTGAGCACGCCTTTGGGTGCGAGTGCTAAAAGTGTGGGAGAGCAGCGACGGAGGAACGAATCCTAGCGTGGACATCTGTGTGTGTGTTTTTTTAAAATTTTGATTGGGACAATTTTTCTCTAGAGCCTAAAATTGCCTTTAATTTTGGGTAGGGTTTCATGTTTGTTTTTTTCTGAGGATTTAGAGATTTTGTGTACATTATTCCGAAAGAACGCATGTTATTTGTTTCTAATTGAACAATACTGATTTTTGGAAATTATGGTCTGGAACAGATTTTTGCCTCAAAGCCTTTAGTTAGCCTTTAAGTTTGGATGCATTTGCTTCGTCTTGCATTGAAGGACTGCAGACGTAAGAAAAGAACAGTTGCAGTATACCAGATCCATGATACTGTGACAAGGGAACTCTGGTATACTGCAACTGTACTTTTGTTTCGTGAATATTTTACAGGTAGGTAGTGCTAGCTTTGCTCTAAAGCTAGTCATTGGTTTAGCTTTAGTCTAAAGCTACCAGCACCCACGATTTGGGAATTTAACGAGATCCTACAATTCGGGAATAGATCCCTTAATTACCCTTTACTAATTTCGGATATGGTTTGGTGGTTTGGATTTCGGGCGCTGCTAGCATTAGATGGCTGAGAGAGGGAGACAAAAAAGCGAGCGTGGCCGCGCTGCGGTTGCGCCTCAGCCGTTGACACTGCGTGACGCCGCTTCCCGGAATCCGGCCTTGGCGCGCGGGACAGTGGGGCACACGCCATGAGAGCAGGGTTAGGCGTTGTGGATGCGCCGATTTAACGATAGTATCTTGACAAGGTGGGAGCAAGAAAAAGAGGATCCAATTGGAAGTTTCAAAACCAAAAATTTACAGCACGTCATCCGCCAAAAGACATTATATTTAAATCGGACAATAGACTGCGGGTTGGGCAACATATAAGAATTATCATCACATTTTAGGACTTTGTAATATCAAATAACCACATCTTTAGCTCCTAATTGTTCCTATTTGCCTTTTAGAACCTAAAAATGCTTATTTTAGCATTTCAGCCTAAAAATGTTTTTTAGTTTAGCAAAAATTTAAAAAATACTTGTAAATTCATGTTAAATTATTGAGATAGCCCAAAGATCACTTACACTTACATGCTTTACAGTACCACACAGTCGGGAGACCTGTTGGGAACTTAGAGTATGTCCCAACCAGGCCAGTGCCCCCATAAGGTCGGAGAAATACCTTGAGATGGAAACCCGCATCCCAACGAGTAGGTTCCAGTGACGAAGAAACACCGCTCACCTTCCGGAATAAAACGCTATACACCTACGGGACGATTGTCCACAGAAGTTGACAGTTCGGGAAAACAAAAATCAAACAATAAGTACTGCTCGGCATTTCAAATTTGGCACTACATAGACGCTGAACGCTTCGGATATTATCCCCCATGTACGTCGCCAGGGACTGACACACAATGATCTCAGAGACGCCAGGGTTGTCACACAATACATACATTACTTGCGTCGTTTTCAATGTGAGTGAAGATCGAATCGCTTGGGTGGATATTGTAGGAGGATTTAATTGTACCGTGGATGTGCCCACGGTTCTTTTATACCCCACAAATTTGACAGAGGTTTCCGCCCTTCCAAAATTCACGCGCCCCTTTTGGGTTTGAATCCGTGAACTCGGAGTTAGGAAGCCAGTTTGCTTGGCCCCATACTACTCGACCGGCTCGTACGAAAAAAACAATCTAAAAAACGTATCCCAGTCAAATAGCTTCAAACTTTAATATTTTGTAGCTCATTTCATACGGAATAAACGATACCCAAGACACCAAGCAAAACATTTTATCGTTCCTTACTTTTTTACCAAACAAATTAAAAACCCAATTTCTATTCCGGTCTTTGTCTTACTAGGGTCATCCACGAAATGAATACTCTTATCCCATTTGACGTTCACATTAATGTTGTGTAACGTCCTTGCGCACATAGTCATTGTTGATTTTTTTTTTTAGTAAGCGCACCGCTCCAAAGCGCCAAACGCTGGTTAAATGAGAATTCATTGTCAAGAAGAAGAAGAAGAAGAAGAAGAAGAAGAAGCAAAACCGTAAGACCCTAGCTGCGTATGCCCCATGAGCTTCGGTGCAGACCTACCACCTGTTGTATCACATCGGCCTCTCCCTCCGACTTAACGACTGGCAAACATCAGCTAAGCCCTGTTTTAGAAGATTCGAAACGGTGCAAGACATGAATACACCCTGTCCAGGAGCGTGACATGCTTTTAGCAATCTCGGCTAAATCGACATCTCGCATTCCAAAACTTGCTTACATGTTTCCTTTCCTTATACGTCTCCGTCTATTGACTCTGATATTTAATAAGTTTATTCGTGACATAATTTTTAAATCAGCATGAAACGAACTACAAAATTGCAAAATTTTAATCAATGATTGATTGACTGATCAGTCATTTAGAGCGCGTCAACCGCTAAGGTCATTAGTACCGTGAGTGTACTGAACGTTTTTGTCGAGGGAGGTGGCTGGATGGCGAGATCCGGCACCAACCTACGTCAGTATGAGTTTTCCCCGACCAGGTATCTCACACCTGCGAGGTTAGGGCAAGGAAGAAGAGGGAAAGATCGCGCGAGATTCTTGGTCCGTTTGTTAGGAAGCTGCTCCGTCATTGAGCTGGTGTTGATCGGAGAAACCACAGAAAACTACCGATCGGAGTAGTCTGCCACTCGTCCAGTCGGCGAGTAAATTCGACCTCGCTGTGTAGCTAGTGTCGAAAATCCTATCACTGTCTTTATTCGAACCCAGGAACTCTCCAGTCGGAGGCACTGCAGTGACTTGAATTGATGCCTAGAGCCGCATTTGTCGGTAACATTTATGATCTTTTTTTTTTCTAGCTTGGCCATTGGCCTTCTGCAACCGCATAAGAAAAATACATTAATATGATTTATATACAAGATTCATTTGAGACATTGTAAACAGAAATTTAGTTTTAGATATAATACAATACAGTGGTTATATTCAGTAGTTTATAATGAGAAAAGACTCCTCAGTTTATGTGTGTGGGGGAACGAAAAATTCTGTTGGTAACTTTTTTTCACCTTTCACGGTGAGGATTTTTTTACCTATGTGAAAGTAAATAGATGAAGGGGTATTTGGGATCTTTTTTTCTTATCTTGGAATAGAATTTTACGGATAATACAGAGAAATTGATTGGTGTAATGCCAATTTCAGTATATAACTTCGCATTCGGAATGTACCAGGTAGTTTTTTGTGATAGTGCGGAATTTAATCAATTTGGGCGGACGAAAGTCTCCGTGATTTCCAAGCGGGTTCCTGCAAAGGCTTTTTTTTTTCCTTTTTGCGTGGCAAGTGCCCACTGTGGACCGACGCGGCAGCGCGGCGCGCGCGGGCAGTGGCCGGCCTTGCCTGGCACGCGATGCCGAAACCCCGTCGGCGACGGGCCGGCGCGGGGCGGGGCGGGCGAGGCGCGGGCGAAGCAGACGGACGGAGAGACAAGGAGGGTGGAGGGGGGCGGTGGCCCTGGCGCCGCTGGCGACGAGGATAGACGGGCGGGAGGGGGATTAGGCGGCGCCAACGCCCACGCCCACGCCCACGCCCACGCCCGCCCGCTGCGCGCAGCACCCCGCTCACCGCCCCGGGCGTCGTCGTCAGCGTACGCTCGCACCCATCTGCGCACATTTGTGTGGACTACGCGAATTGGAACTGTCGTTTCGGAAAAGCCGCATCTCCACTCTTTGCGAATTACTGTTGCGCAGGGCATGAATTGATGTCACTGCAGTGCCTATGACCGGGAGATCCTAGGGTTCGAGTCCCGACGGTGGCAGAATTTTCAACATTACCTAGACAGATCGAATTCAACCGCTGTGGGGAAGAGAATTAATGCGGCCGGCTGCTCTGATCGGTAGGTTTCTCTGATCAACACGAGGCAAATTCCGGAGCAGTACCCTAACAAACGGGCCAAGATCGCGTGCGTTCTTTCCTTCCTCTTCTTTGTCCTATCCTCACCCTTTATTTACACACCCTTAGACGCACTACACATGTCGGAAGGCCAGTCGGGAGCTTACAGCTTGTACAGCAGGGGTGGAGCTCCGCAGGTGGGAGATATCTGGTTGGGTAAAACCCCTCTAGCCTAAGTGAAGGTCAATCAATCAATTTTGCAACAATGATTAAGATAACTTTTGTATTGAGATATTATTCATAGCTTTGTTACGTGTGAAAATGTTGCATGACCGCCGTTAATACGAACGTATCTAACAAGCGGGACTGATTCGGTTAACTTCGACTACGCTACTTCACCGAAGATGAGACGATTTGTAGCAAATTGCTGATGGAACGCGCACCAAACTGCAGATGGAATTGTAGCATTTTTGAAATTATTCACACAATTCACAATTTGCTCTAGATTAGCAGTTGCCGACTGCGAGTGCGAAAAATTGTGGTCCGCAGAAAAATAAATACATCAACAATTGTTCATATTTTATTTATAATAAAAGGAAAGTAAAATAAATTATTTTATTTTGAATCAATAGGTTTCCTGTAATTTTACACTAAATCGACGAACTATAATAAAAAAGCGACTTTTTCTTAACGTCTTGGAGTAACTCATTGGTGCCAAAAATTTGTAAACTTATTTGAATCAAAAAAAATATCAAATGTCTCAATGACCACATGCATTACTAACATCATTCTCAAGTAAATGGCAGTGATTAATTGAATTTTAAAAATTCTCACAATCAAATAACTTTGAAGTATTTTGTCACAGTAAAATGAACAAGTAAACTTTTTATAATTAAACAATACTATTTACAATTTTGTTTTAGTAAATAGGTGCATTGTATAGTCTAACAAACATGTCAGATTATTGTCTTACAAATGTATTTATCATTTATTTATGTATGTACTTATTGGGCAAGACTCGACCTATCCTATTCACTAAGTAAGGACTTCACAAAATTAATATTCTTATAAAAGAAACCTACTTTTACAATAGCTTTCTATAAATGAAAAGAGCTCAGTTATGACATCGCAAACCGATACCTAAAACTCCATCGCGTAGAACGCAGTGTTACACAGCGAAGTATTGCCTGCTAATTCAGTATGCCTTCAACGGTACATATACCTCATTAAAATAAATTACACATCTTGGCCTTACCATAACCTCTTGAACGTATGAGTTCAGAGAACTCTTTGAGACCCACTGACTACCATAATATAGCAACAAGCATGGTTGTATTAATTAATTCAACATTAGTGTTTGTTTAACAAACATAGCATATATTTTCAGAGAAAAGCCAATTCAATTGTTTAAAGCATTTGTAAGTATTCTAAATTAAATTAAATTGTAGATTCGATGCTCGATAAGGTGTTGAGGCAGCCCTACATTACAGGTTTCAATAACTATTCAATGAAATGAAATAGTTTCAACAAATCGGTTGGGTCCATACGAATCCAACCCCATCTCGTTTCATCTCTCACTCCAATTTCCACGAGATCTCGCAGACGTGGACTTGTCATTCTATCGCGAGTATTAGCGAGTGCTCAGACAACGTCATCGCACGCATCCTTCCCACTCAACACCTCTCGTCGCTCTCTTTCAAACTTCCCGTCCCTCGCTCACCTGTCACCTATCACTCACGCCACACCTTCACCAGACGTCGCACCCAACCCCCGCTAAAGACCGGACGAAAGACCGACCGAATCGAACCGAGCGAACCGCAAAGAAACCGGTTCCCTCTCGACCGACCGGTCTACGCGTTCACTTCCCCTCCACTTTTTCCCCCTCGGGATTCTTTTTATTCTCCGTTTCGCCCTCCTTGCCTTTCGTCGTCTTCTTGTTGCATTGTACGGCACGTAGCACAGGCGTTTAGTCAGCCCGGTTATAGAACGGTCGTGACAGTAATGCGGCACCGCAGGGCGGCCACGCTGCGGTGAACCGGCGACGGCCTCCACCTTCATCGAAGGACGGTCGATCATCCGGGACGGGAGGGCCTTCGTTCCAAGAAGCATCCGCTTACAGCAGGGGTTCCCTACTAGCGGCTTGGACCGAGGGGGGAACAGACCCCCCCCCTCACAGAGAAACAAATTTAAATGGGAAAAGTGCAAGAAAAGGAAAAATAGATTTTTTTATGTAGCAAAATTGATTTAAAGATTTGTTAGAATTATATAATTACTCAAAAATCCCTTTACAGTATTTGAGTAAAAAGAAGCGAGTGTTCGTATGTTTGAATGTGCGGTTCCGTCACTCACGACTACACCACTAACCGAGCACCAATCGAGATGTGTCATTCGACGCGTCTCAGTCTTCTGATGGAGAACTGATAATTTGTTTTCAGTTTGATCCGGCCACAAGATTCAAAGAAATTTCCAAAATCGTGTTTTTTTCGTGTTTTGGCGCCGCATTTTTAGTAATAATGCTAGGAATTAAACCAACGCGTCCTAAATAGATCTATGTAGATGTATTGATTAAGCTCCAGTACCCAAAAGCATTTTTCGCTCAAGTGTCGCCTTAAGTTTCTTTCACGACGTTGGCAACACTGATGTTGACATCTTTAAGTGAACAATTGAATTATCAAGTGAATCGCGCTGCAGATTTAATTTCAATTTTAATGCGAACTATCGTATTTAAAATATAAATTTACTAAAACCTACCAACTGTATTGCCTCGGAAATTATTAAACTTGAAGAATTTCAAGTGAATACGGAGGAAACAAAACTGTGAGTAATGCTAGAGAATGAATGAGAGTTCTTATGTTCGACTTCTCACTCTTACGTTCATACGTGTGCAAATATCGATTTTCAAGTGAATGTGACCCACAACGCATTCTTATTTAATTTAACTAACACCTTTTTCACATAAACATTCAAAACAGTCGCCTTTTAATGTTAGATTCGCATACAAAATTATTATTAGAGCAATTGCAGAAGTAGAAGCGAACACAAAGCCTGAAGGCTGGTAAGCCCTGAGGAAGACCACGACAAGATGGTCGAAACGTCGGCAACACAGCCTTCGACGCGGCGTCACACGGACAGCCAAGATCACGCACATGACTCTGGCCGCGGAAGCCTACGACTTCACAAATTAGACTGAGTTTGTAAAGTTGTAATCTCTTAAAAAAATTAGGGGTGCAAAATGGAAGTGTTAAAGAAATCAGGGGAAGAATCAAATGTAGTTGTGAAAGATGTTGCCACAGCATTTTCGGAATTAACTGGGATCTGCATTTTTGCATTTAGCATTTGTATATTTTGGTGCATATTGGCAAAAAGCGTAAAAATGTTGTCGTACTAATATTTAACTATTATCACCTTCAAAACATGCATATATTAGTTACGTTTACAATTTTTATTACCTCCATATCCTGTATGGAGGTAAGATACAAGGCCATCGGGTGTTGGGAACTTTTGAACGGGAGTATAACATTATCAGCTACTACGATTCATTAGTAAGTCTAATGCCAGATACTGAAGAATATATTTAAACAAATCTCGGCATGAAAGATATGAAGTATGAAAGACATGTTCAGCACATGAAACTATTCAGTTTACAGCGTCGGCGACGTCACATTTTACTAGCAACAATCTATAGTATCATGTAAACTTTACAAAACTAATATACAATATAACAACAAATATGTTTATTATATAACAAAAATCTATGATCCCCCCCCAAATGATCGGCTGGATCCGCCCCTGTTCTCAACGGGGTCTTTATATATCCCTCGGGGTGTCGATTATATTTTGAAGGGAGTCAACGATGGTTAAAGGGACGAATAGTGGGTCAATAGGAACCGGTGCCTGAACAGTATATTTAAGATCACATTGATTACAAAATTATTATTTATGCATTAAGGGCGTTATAAGAGGTCTAATGTTCCATTATTAGAACCAGTTAACTCTAGTACATACATAATTTTCTTATTTACCTAATTTAATGACTCAGATATACTTATTTACTAATTAATTGTATGTTAACATGACTCGGTTTGTCTTTTTATATTTCCCTCGCATATTTAACTTTCATAATTCCGTCCATAAGAGAACATGTAGCATCATACAACTGTTTTCATAACGTAACATTTTTTCCACGTAACCACGTTCCTGAGACCTAGGTAAGTTATGCAGTGTAATATCTAGCTCGGTATGGAAGGCTAAAACAAACATAACAGTAAACATTTTAAAAAAATATTAATGAACTTGATAATTAATTATTTTGTGAAAAGTGAGAATGTCCTATACCTGCCCTGAGTTTGTGATTTTTGATTCGGTACTCCCGAAGAACGTGTAAAACAAGGGGAGGGTTGCGTGAATTTTTTCTCCCCGATGAAAAATACGATTTCATTTATATTTAGGAAATTATTTTTGAAACAATGTGCCATAATGGTAACTCAAGTAAAGATTCTACTTAACTACATCGCCGTGTACTTTGAAAAAATATTTTCTCACAACTATTTCTTCGCTCTTAATCTTTTCAGCTCGATGAAGAACTGTACTGCTTACAAACTAAAAATAATTACATGATGCATTTGCTAACTCTATTCGTAGAAATCGAAATTATGTTTGAGATAAAAATGGAATAGCTTTTTTGTTATTATCAAGGGACAGAAGGAACATTTATACCACAGCTTCTAGAATTCAAATTAATTAATTTTCACTTTCAAAGCTAATATTTTCTTTTTAATATCAATCACGTCTAAGATAATATTTTTTTTAACAAATCTTGTCATATTTCGCCCGACGAGTGAGAACAAAAATGAAGATTTTTCTTGTCGGCATTTCACTCTTCTTTCAGCTTGTCTACAAATCGCTCACTTTTATTTGTTCGGTCGTAGAAATGGCACGTTAAAAAACGATGTTGAAGGCAACGTAGATTAGGACTTAATAAGAAACCCACTCCGATGCGTTCCAAGAAAATGTGGAGGAAAACCACAAAATTCTCTCCAAGCAAGTCGTCAAAGATGAATAGCTCCAAGAATCTGCAACAGCGCGTTCACACCAGCACAAAATCTACACTGACAAGTTCTTCAAAATGAATCGCCGGGTTGGCACAAATTGTCTGGAAACCATTCAATTCGACAGATACGAATTTGTTTGTTTATCTTAGGAAATACCTCAGGTGCTTTCGAAATTGTCGATAAAAACCCGACTCGCGAAGTTCGAAAGGGATTTATCTGAGAATTTCCAAAGCACGAGTGGTGTTTAATTGGACCCTCTCACGAATGAAATTACATCCAACAGTGTTCCAAAATGCGCCAAGTATTGAAAATGACTGAAAGCTATGTTAAAATCGAAGAGGTTGTATTATCGTTCATACGCATTTTATTGGACATCGACATAGCGATTGATGTATACAATCCTTAAGACACGAGTTATCGTTTATGATTGCCCAGTAGGGAGAGGAGATAAGAAAAATCGTATATAAATAGCGATAAACGTTTTGAGTTGGGATATTTTGATGGGATATTTTGTATACATAGTTAAACACTATTGGTTTTAATTTCTCGAGTGGAATAGTAAAAGTAATGGATCCTTCCGTTAGATTGACAAAAACCATAATAGAGCTTCAAAATATATGTTGGTTAATAGATATTAATATATAACTCAAAAAGTAGATGTTTGTTTTGAATTTATATTGTACAACTATTTTTTAAGTTTCGAAACTGAATATTTCATCTTTTAATACCAATTTAGTAACTTTTTTATTGTCTCTTTGTATTTTACGTCCAGTTTTGAGTTTTGGCAAAAATAACTAACTTTTGAAGCTCTTAATAATGAATAATATATTTTAAAGTTGCAAAATGATGCATATTGAAAATAATACAATCACAGTTTCATGCCATTTCGTCTTCCGACACGAGAGAGCAAAAAGAGGATGGAGCAAAGAGAAATCTGGTGTAGGTCAGTAGTAAGGCAGAGTACACAACGTTGTTAGATAGATGAATAGGTAGGACACGAAAGAAAAAAAAGAATGAAAGTGTATCACGTTAGAAAGTGCCATTACTTGTGGTACTCTGAAATTTTACCAGCTGAAATGGAAGATGAATGTATTTTTTAAATGTAATTGTTACGAGTACTTTTTAATGTTGAAATATATGGGGAATGTAGTCGATTCATCATTTTTGCGACTCGTTTTGTATGAACATAAAGAGTTAGTTTGATATATTTACTAAAGTGAATTATTTATTGAATATAAACAAATATTACATTTAATTTCAAATTCTTCTACACATTGTTAATCAACGTACTCTGTCCGTTGGATGGAATGAATAGGGACAGTATCAGTCATGCTCCTTTGCACGAAGGCATCGTATTGCGTAGTAAGACAGAGAGTAAGCAATATTATTAGATGGTACAATAGGGAGGACACGAAGGAGAAAAAAAAAGACAGTATATTGCATTATATTGAGATATTACCCTTACTTTGGAACAATGAAATCTTACCAGCTGAGATGGCAGATAATTTTTTTTAAATGCAATTATGAGAAAGTTTTAATAAGGAAATGTACGGTGAACTGAGACTTTGGTGGTTCGGTTTGTAGGAACAGTAACAGTTGATTAGTTATAATTAAATTTATAGAAATAAATGATTTATTAAAATTAAACAATTACGTCTAATTATACATTTTTCTTTGCATTGTTAATTACCGTTCTCGTTCGTTGAATAGTATGAACAAGGTCTGCCTCCATTGCGCGGAGAAGACGTCTCGCTAAAGATACCTAGTCGCTCCAGGAGGAAAAGCGCTAAGTCACTTGCCGCTGGCAGTACCTGTGTAGTGGGGTTCGCCGAGTAGCGTCACATAAAGGACGGGAGGGTGGACGCCCCGCTCGAAAAGAGATGTTGCCGGCCGGCGACTTGATCCCGGGGAGCTGGGCGGCTCGGCGCGTCGCTACCGGAGATGACATTGAGAAACGAGGCTCTCGTGACTGGCGGAAATGTACACGATCCTTCATGTAAAGTAACTACTCTCACACAATTGTCTATTTTTAAGTATTTTACGTTCAACGTTTTTTTTCCAAACATTTCGGATACCCATCTGTTATTGTTACGGCCGGATTTTGATTTAACGTAATTTGTTGTTATGATAATTCTCGTCATTTTCCAGTTGCGACGAGAAATTCAGATCTTGACAAGAATCCCATTACAAACCTCTTTGGGTTTTTGTTTGTGTAAAAGCACTTTTGAATGTATATGTGAACAGTGACTAATGATTGTTTACTCGCGAGCATTAGTCACTGATAATATTGTCTCTGTATACTCAAATATTGAAAATAATGTTCTATTTATTTTTCCGAAAATTTCTATAATGAAGAAGATGTACATTTTAAAACGTTTTTAATTTTAATAAAGTGCATAAGAGTTCATTGACAGGCAATACGAATTATGTTACTTAGCCGATGTATGGCTTCTGTATGGGTCAAGTATCCACATAAATCTAGAAATCTATCCTCTACATGCCTTGATATGCCAGAACTCGCTCGAATAGCTTTCCCTTATCGTGTTACTTTTATCGAATATTTTTATACTTGTAACTACATAATTTCACAATACATCTTGATAATCCGAAATGGAGCGGCATTAGCTATGCTTCTCTTTTGCATATACATCTATGAATGATGAAAGTGGTAACTTACAGCACATTATTGTCATTTAAAATGATTCATGGAAATCCGTTTCAATATTTTTTATTTTCTTAAGAAGTAGTAATGAAAACAACTGTAATTATTGGTTTGTTACATGCTTAATCATGAAAATATTGACTTCGTTCACAATAATATCAAATAATTGACACATCGAAAATTTCGATAAAATAATATATTATTTTTGTTAACCAATTTTCAAAATAATACTACATGTACCGCCAGAAGAATTGTCCCAAATAATGTAAGATGTTTATAAATTACACATCAACCATGAATATGGCCACTGCCATATATTAATGTCACTGCTACTTAACACGTTATTTGATCCAATAGGTGGGCATTACAAAGTAAAGAAGATGTGGGCGGAAGAGAAGAAGAATAGTCTATTTTAATTGCTGGTTTCTGTATGGTCTCTTTTAACAGATACAATTTTCATACCACAATACGTGTTCACGAATAAGCGGAGAGAATTGTAAATCAGGCATGGAGACCTTTTCGCTTACTTTTCATGCCCCTAACGCTGCCACTCCCTCTGTTCGTTCAGCTTTCGCTCGAGAAAACAAGGGAGATTAGTTCACGGAAGGGTACACTGAACAAGTCATTCCAGTGAACCCACACAGAGAGTCCACCATTAAACTGTGTTGGCTCACTCAATATCTACACAAAACATAGCTGAGATTAGTCTCGCCCCTGGCGGCAATGTACTCATATCCACAGCCCATTACAGCTCTGCCCTCTACACAAGCATTCGTCACAGCTTACAGTGCGCGACCTGACATTGGACTCTGACCAGCACAACATCGGTCCTGCAGGCCACATCCGGTCAAAATGACCGTACAGTGATCTGACAGAGCTTAGGGCGAGATTCATTTCAATGAAGATAAAATTCTGTATATAAACACCTCGAACTCCTGGTTCATTCTAACACCCAACAGTTAAATATTTTCTTAGCTCCTGAGAGAAAACAACCAATATTTGTACATGTGGCACTGAATTTTTAGAGTACGTCATTGACCATTCAAGAAATTTATTTAATTCTAAGAAACTAGTTCTGACGTTTACTATATTTAGGCATTTAAAAAATATGTTTACTGAAATCAGATATTATTTATAGGTTGTGTGTAATAAATTAATATAACAATTTTGATTCCATGAAATTACAGATAGTTATTAAAAAACATTAAAAATTCATTATCACAGACATCAATAATCCCATAGGGCATATAGATAGCAATGAAAAGTCAGGCATCTTGATCATCTAAATAAAAACAATAAAATAGTGAAACAAATTTTCTAGGACTTCCCACACGAAAGTTTTATGTTGATTGACTTATTAATCTTTGAAATACTGAAATAGATTAATATACTAGCATTGAAAAGCTACGCCCAATTTTCTTATTTTCATTTTTTCGGCACCGTAGTAGGGTTCCTGGGAGGTATAGAGTTCTAGCAGGATGAAAGTCTTCATCGTTTCAAAAAGTCTTCAATGTTTCGTTCCAAGGTGTTTTACAGTTCTAGGTGTTTCGTGATTTCAAGTCTTTTGAGGACGCGGATCTAGGTGGTTCAGGACCAAAGAGTTATGTAAAGACGTAGGAAGATCGAGGTCCCATCTGCTTCGGGTGCGAGGTGTCCTGTTTGCTACAATGTTCAGGGTGCCCTGGGAAGAATGGGGTTCCAGGTAGTACGAGATCCTGGGAGGTACTGGGTTTCGGGTGATGCGGGGCCCTGGATAGAAGAGGTCCTGGGTGGTGCAGCACCCTGGGTGGTGTGGGATCCTGGGCGTTCCGGAGTCCTGGGTGGAACGGAGTTCTGGGTGATACGCGGTCCTGCGTGGTACGAAATCTTGGGAGGTTCTGCGCCCGGGTGATGCGGAGCCTTGGGTGGGGCGGGGTTTCAGGGTGATATGGGTAAAACGGGGTCATAGATAGTATGGTGTCCTAGGTGATACGATATCCTAGGCGGTACTAGGTCCCAGATGATGTAGGGCCCTGGGTGGTACGGGGTCCTGGGTACAGAGTGATGCGATACCCTGCATGGCGGGGACCCCTGGGCGGTCGGGGTCCTGTGTGGAAAGGGGTCCGGGAAGTTTCGGTGTCATGGGAGGTACGAAGCCCTGGGACTAAGGTGCTAGGACCAAACAGCTAGGAGAAGGAAATGGCAAGGGCAAACTGCCTGCTGCCCGTGCGGAAGTCTCTCCCAGTGGGAAGCGCCCACCACGCCCACCTCGTCGCTCGACCGCCGCGCCGCGCGACCCCGTGACGACTCCATCGCATTGTTCTCTTGAGCGGGCGCAGGCGCGGGCGCCGGCGGCGGCGGCACCAACGACCCGG
>BOPP01000072.1:3783340-3814789 GCA_017312745.1 Gryllus bimaculatus | reverse complement strand
CCTGGTTGGAAGGACGCTGTCGCAAGTCTCTATTCGAAATGCGGAACTTAGCGTCCACCCTGAATATCGCTGACCAAGTGAATTGAGACCTCTTGAGGAATGAGCTCCAGCCTGCCCCGACCCTGCAATTCACACAGCGTCATTTTCGCCTGCACCAATCCTCGAGAAGAAACTCTCATCCCGGCCATTTCTCAACAACACGCTCTCATTCGAACAATTCTCTAGCAATTATGTTTCGTCCACCCTAATCCTTAACAGCGCGCTCTTATTGGCTGAGGCTATTGATTCATCGCATCAATTGATGTCACTGCAGTGCCTCTGACTTGGAGGTCTTAGGATGCGAGTTTCCGACACTAGCCAGGACGAAAGTGAGAAGGAGAATTCCAGCGGCCGGCTGGTCTGGTAGGTATTAGTTTTCTGTAGTTTCTCCGATCAACATCAGGCGAATAGCGTAGCAGTACCGTCACAAACAGACTACGGACAGCGCGCGATTTTTCCTTCTTCTTCCTACACCTTCTTTACACATTTACAAGCACCACAGTACCATACATGTCGGAAGACCAGTTATGACATTCTTCTGTCTCGACTGGCGCGATGCCCCGATCGCGGGAGATACCTGGATGGGGAAAACCCTGGTATTTTACCTGTAGGTCGACGTAGAATCTCACCGTCCAGTGCGGAAAGAGCACCGCTACCTCCTGTGATAAAAGTATACACTCTACATTTACGATACTAACAGTTATTGCAGTTGATGCACCTGGGAACCCGGAATGATCAAAAGAATCTATCAACAGCACGTTCTCGGCCCGCAGTTCTTTAACGACACGACTATGTCTCTGCAACCCTAACATAATGCAGTTCCAGCAATTCCTCATTATGTCGTCCTCGCAGTCCATTAGCAGCAATTGGCTTCCGTCACCGGAATTCCTCAAGCGATTCGTCCTGTCAGTTTCCTCCTCTCTTCCCCGTCGTCTCAACCCGACACCGGGGCGAAGGAACGCAGGCACATTCCACAGACTTCGCCTTCCTGTTTAGATTACTGCAGGTGAACACACACCCGTCATGCTTGAAGAGCTCTAGTCAAACATACTTGCCCTGCTTTTTCACAGTGTATACGTTTGCTGTACTCCTAACACAGTGATTGACAGGTGTATGATGTCATCATGAGATAAGAGGTGATTATTCCGTATTGAAAAATTCTGCGAAAGGCATTCCGAATATTTTTATGATATAAGTTTGCGCAGTTTATTTTACAAGATTATTGATACCATGTTACAATTCGTTTCTCGATTGTATTTGTGGTCGCCAGCCAAAAATTTGGATTACGTTTTCTTTTTCCTTTTTTTCAATTCTTCGCACCCTGAAAATGAATTCCGAACAATATCTGTTAACATGAGATCCACTTAAATCATAAAATGTCAATAGCTATCAATATTATAGTAAGGAGAGAGTTTACTCAGAACTCATCCGTTTTCAGGCTGAATAGCCCTAATGAATGCTTGTTGCTTATGTTAATTTAGAACAAAAAATGTCTGTAAAATGAGAACCAATAAACATTGATATCAATACACCCAGTAGTTAAGAACAGTTTACTCAGAGGAGAGAGTAATCTATATTCGTGAGTATTTTGTGATTGGGTACTACTGTAACCCAAACGAGATTTCAGTGTACTAATTAAGAACAAAAGAGGCATAAAAAAAATTGGATGAGATTACATTGCAACACGAATAGCGTACATAAAAATATACGAACATTTTACTCCAAGAAGTATGGATCCAGTACCTACCACTTTCGATCGGTTAGTTAGATGTTTATTAATTTCACTCATCCAAACTAGTAAGCCGATAGTACGGGTGATATATTGAACAAACTACCTAGCCAAATTTCCTTAAATCGAATAAATGCTTCAGTATATTGACAATATCAAGAGCAAATTATTGGAACAATTCGTTTAAGTAGGTCACGTACGTAGGTTTACCAATTTTCCTTGATGCATATTTTAAATAGATTTTTTTTTCAAAAGTTTCAATAAATAAGGAAAACTTACTGACAAAATACAAATAAAAATTTATCGAATTCTTGAAAATGATGGATGTGAGTGAATTATCTACGTATCGTATCCGACAATACATTAGCGAAGCATGTCCCACAAAGCTACCACGGAACACCCACCTCGTGACCTCCCCCATTCCCATGCTATCACCCGCACAAACGATTTGTCCGGGAGCGCGGTCGCGACAACACAGACAGCGAAGCTCGTTAGTCTTATCCTAGCAAGGTGGGCGAAGGACATTTTTACGGCGCGGCGACAACGAGCATTCAATTCTCGGCTGCGCCTGCGACGCCTTATCCGCGACCTTGTCTGTGGACGGGAGCCGCTGATACCAGGTATCGCGGTGCCGCGCTACCCGGCACGGCACCGCGCCGCACGTGCGGCCCGGGAGTCCCTAGATCAGTACCGGCTTCTTATGAGGAAGGAAGAAGTCAAAAGCACAGCATAAACTGCTCTAAATGAAGAATAAAACAAATTAAAAAACACGTGTTAGTTTGCGATAGACATACAGAGAGAAAAGAAAAAGAAAGAGAAAGAGAGAGAAAGAAAGAGAAAGAGAGAAAGAGAGAGAAAGAGAGAGAAAGAGAGAGAAAGAGAGAGAAAGAGAGAGAAAGAGAGAATACGTAATAATAAGTACGCATGTAAGAATGTAGATATATTAAACCAAATATGTTGGTCCCTTAGAATTCTTATTGAGGGTTTACTGTATTAAATTACTAAAGTTGGAATAGATGGTGAGGAATGCAGGTATGAGTTGTAACCTCCAAAGATTGTGTTAGTTAATCTCGTTAACAGAACTCTCATTTTTCAAAATTCACTGTTCAGACACGTGCGGACATCTTCTGATTGTTGGATTTATGGCATCTACTTTCTGCAGAGAGATATACGCAAGCGCACTCTTAATAAGTATGTTCTAAGCAAACAATCAGTCACTTGTCAGACGACTCACAAGCACTATTTTTGTAAGTTACTTAAGGTCATGTTTTGAATTAAAATTTCTTTATTTGCATATTTTTTATTAATTTACAAGTTAGCATTATCGTCGTGTTTCTATTTGAATTAAGCATAAACCATCAGATACAGAGAACTGTCTCATTTATTGATTTGATGCATTATTGATCTGAGCTGAAAGCACGGATTTCCAGAATGTTCCACACATATTACCTCTGGTACCATCATTGCTAGATCTAAGGACAACTGACACTTAAAAGCAGCTATTGGCGAGTGATTGGCTATTATTCTTTTTCTAGCGTGTTCTCTAAGTGATTAAGTATGCTCCTGTAATATTTCTGCAGAGGCATTTGACGCAGGCAGGGCATCTCCCAGAGTAGGCTGTTCGCTCGTTAAAATTGGCCGCAGAGATGACTTCTTCGGATGACGAAAATCTTGTGCACGACATTGTTCCAGAGATAAAATAAATCCTGAGACCTCTTTGTGTAGACCTCCACAAAGTGTAGACCTCCAGTGCTTGTGCCACACAATTTTTTTTATTAAGCTATTTACTTACACATCGCATAACCAACTTTGCAAGAGTATTTTGATATTAATAATATATAGCTAACTTTTTACCCTTGATAAGAATGATGCGACTCTCTCGCTCTCGCGTCACTTTACGTATTATGTGGTTGGGGTGATTTGGAGGAGAGGGTGTAGAGGAGTTGTAGAGGATTAGGAATGAATATCGTTAGATTAGAAGAGGAAATGTGTAATTAAGGTATTCTGAATTTATCCTTGGGGAATCTGGATTCAATCGTCCTTTGGGAGCAGGATTTGTTAGGTCGGAAATTTCTTGCGGCTGCAGACGGCAAGATTAGAAAAACTGTATTGGAAAGTTTGGAAATGTTATTGGGCTGTTCTGGATAGATAAAATTCTCTAGGCAATTTATTAGAAACAAACCAAGGTGTTTTTGCTGCAATATGAAGTATTTTGTTTTGAAAAGTTTGAAGTGGTTTTACTACAGTAGAGGTAGCACCTCCCCAAATGGGGCAACCATTTGTGTATTTGTGTAACCACAAGGTTAGAAATAGGCGGAGGGCAGATTTATATAAACACAGTTTAATATCTGCCATGAGGACGGATTTTCTGTTTGTTAGAGGATGTAATTTGAACTGGACGGTTTGTGGTTTACTGGTTTTGTTTATGATAGAGACTTTCCAAGTAAGCGATCTATCAACAAATATCCAAGTTATTTTGTTGGTTTACTTGTTAGAGTTCAGGAGATGATCGAAATTCAATTTTTGAAACACTCCAACTTGGCCGATATTATAAAAATGGTTCAGATGCCATGCAGTACTTTGTATGATAATTTCATACAACCAGTATGTGAATTACGATGAAGTTTGTGCTCTGTTATAAGAACATTTTTACATGTTCTCCCTGTTGTCACTGGTAAAATATATTTCTAGATATTTATGGCATTTGGTAAATTGAATGTTTTAAATTTTAAAAATAAATTATTTATCAGGCTGGACACATAATGTGATGTGATGCATTCAAGTAACACCTGCACTCAGCATTGCTAATCTAGTTGAGCAGATAGCGGCCATTCCTTTTATAACGAATATACGTTGTAATGATGTGTTTTTACTTTATGTGAAATTAGCAACCGTCCGCAGCTACCTAACTTACGTCACGTCTCAGATTCCAGGCCAAACGCTGGCGTTTTTTCGACATCTGTTAATTAGCCGGATCGAATAAAACCACTTTCGGGAGCCGTAAAGGTCTTCCAGACACGTTATTCTTCTTCTTCTTCTTCTTCTTCTTCGTTATTTCCCTATCTTTTCAGATAATTTTAACATAAAAACGTTACTTGAGTCAAACACCTTCATCTTAATCATGTTCCTTTCTTGACCAGACATTTGGAGAACATTTTTGGATCGTGATGTCATGTCAGAGTGACTGAGCAGTCATGAGTTTATAACAAAGACAGCCGTAGAGACCCACAGGCTTTGCGATCTTAAAAATCCTAAAAGCTCACAACAATAAATCTTTGTAACACAAAACAAGGTGAAGTTGTGAATAACTTTCAATATGAATTATTTTTCAAGTTCTGAATTGAGTCTGAGGCATGGACTAGCCTAATGTCGAGACAACAACATCAAATCTTATTAACGTTTTAATTATGTGACGTTTATACGACGACGACGTAATTATGTGACGTGACGTTTTAATTATTTATAATTAACAAATGCTATTATTAAGCATCTTTAATAACGTATTCTACACTGTTGGTTATATTTTTATGGAAAGCTTTCTCATTCATTTGCTACCTCTGGGGTAGGAAGCTTTTCCCGCGGGACACCTGATAAAGCATTACCAACAAGTCGACAGAGCGGTTTATCAATTTTGCTACCGCGTCACTTGTTATGCCAACCGAGGGACACTATCATATTATGCTTGCCCTAGAAACGTAATACGGTGACATTGAAGGAGGGAAGCCACAAGATAATACGTTGATAAAAGAGTTTCTTAGTGACAATTCTTGCATGCTGCTTCATTTTTATTTAAATGAGGTAGATAGACTACTGCAATGCGAGGAGACTGTTTTCCTAATTATAAGTTATAGGAAGATAAATAAAAGTTATTGTCTTCTATTTTAGTTATTGTCATCTCCACATAGCGAGGCGAACCATGCTAAGTTTTCCTTATCTAATATTGTGCTGGAGAACAGAATGTTTTTTGGGGAATCGAACATATTTGAAGAATGCAAATTTCTCGATTTGTGTAATAGCACATTCCCACATGTTAACAGTTTAATTATAAAATTATTGTATTTATAATGTATTGAAGTGTTTTCATTTGATTTCTTTTAAAAAGCGTCAATTGACCAACAATTTGCATCACTACACAGAGTCCAAACAGTAATGTTCTTCAACACCATCGCGGACATCAGTATCGAAAATTATTTATTAAGAAAAGCAGTAAAATTATTAATCGCAATAAGATGATACATATTACAATTCGGCACTTTGTGCATGTGAATATTTGGTGTTCCTCACGTATAGCATATGATAGTAGCCGCTGAGACGTCTAGAGAAGAATGGTTGCAATTCTCGCAAGGAAATGCAGGGAAACTTTTGAACTAGCTTTAGCTCATTGCAGATTGTAATCGTATTCTTTTTCAACCAAGACCACCGGTTTCACAGACAACGAGAACTATGAACGGAGAGGTCATACTATTGCATCTCGAATTACGCCTTATGTGGCACTTTCTGTAATTTCACAATGCACATTTATATCACATTCATTGACATAAAATTGCATTGAATTTCATATTGGCTCTATCCCTTTTAACCCTGATGAAAAAAGCGGGCCTTTTAACTTTCTCGCTAGGGAATACAGAGAAAGTTGTGTAATGCTGCACCAAACAAATTTTCGACAGAAAACGTTTATTACAACGTTCTGGTAACGAAACACGATGAATCTTGTTTATAAATTGAGAAACAAAAATCTTCCATCACGTGGTGTAGCCAGAATCTATGTTTTGTAGGCCCTTGATACGGAATAATCTAATAACGGCAAAACTTCGTCTGAGAACAACCGCTAGCGGCTAAACCGTTCAGCTGATTTCTCCAAAATTGATATTCCGCAACCGATCTGAATATTTATGGCCTTTTGAATTTGAAACCGATATTTCAATTGGGGGGGGGGACTTAACATGAAGCACCTGGGATATTTTCGAAATTAAAAAAAAATGGCTCCATCGTTTTTTATTGAATTTTGTTGTTGGATAAAGTGAAGGACGTTTAAGAGAATGATGTAGGCCTTATGTTCATTAAAATCTTGATTTTTTTAAAATTACAAAAATTCAAATTTTTTTGAATACTTCCTACAAATAAAATATTAAAGATAGAGATTTTTCCTTTAATGAAATCTGTTCCTTAAAAATAACTTTTGCATGTTATCTATGTGCAATTTTTCGAAATTTTGAGTCCTTTTCGCGCAATTGTGCCTACAAATACAGCCGAGAAAGAACGTGCTGTTTTAGTATCTCTAATTCATAAAATCCTGTAGATAGGAAAGAGCGCAATAAATTATAATCACCTTTACTTAATTTGAAGCCGTCAGTAACAATGGGGAATGCTATGCACTTTTAACCCAGGGGGTCTTGTCAAGAGGGTCTCAAATTAACAAGGAGGGCCATTTAGATAATACGTTTGCTTCACTTTAAATAGCTTTAAATTTGTTAAACCCCTTATCTCTTTCCAACAGTTTGTATGTAATAGGAACACCACTAATTCGATAGTTCCATACAACTCGCCCCACCTCAACAAAACAAAATAAACAAAACTGAGATACATTTCATTGAAAATCATACACAAAATATTTTAAATGAAGTTTAAGCAAAATATTTTAATACTATTTTAAAATTCTAAATAACAAAAATGTTTTGATTAATTGAAAAACTCGGGCATAAAAGACGATAATCTAAAAATTGCTGTGTTTGCAATACTATAATGTTTTGATCCTGACAGAGAACTCCGTTGTTAAAGAAGTAAAATACTCAAATAGTTCAATTTATTATTTACATACTACGTACAATGCACGCTGGTTAGACTCATTCTTATGTATTTCACTTAAATCCATTATCCCTAAATATTAACTTGGTTTCATCTCGAAAACTTGTCGGTATTTTGTTTTACACCGGAACACTTCAATTTGAACTTAAATTTATAACCATTGTAGAATACACGACCGTGCAGTAGAATAGGGAATGTAGATCACGGGATTTGGTCGGTCCAAATCCCGTCCAAAGCCTGTGAACTTCATTCCCTATACTTTCATTTATAGTTTAACATTCATACTTTAATAATGTATATAATACAAAACTAAAAGTTCAATATTTTAATATCCAACTGATAGTAATGCCAACGTTTATCAATATTCATCCCATTAACATAGAACTAGTCACACAAACAACTAGTGAGAATGTTCATTTCCTATGGTACGTCTTTAGTTCGTTCATTTTCGTTTCATATTATAGCTTCTCTTTCCTTAAAACAGATCGTACTTGTTTAATAATTCCGAAGCGAACCCTACATTGTCCTATTTTACTCTTTTGACTTACGATATTAAGCTCCTGAATGCTCAAACGGTAGGGTCGCAACCTGGTAGCAAGGGGTTCCTAATGAAACTTGCTCTATTCAAAGGGCTTTTTTTTTAAATTTAAAATACCATTTTCACCACATATTTTCCTCCGTTATTGTAAATTATGGGATATTTGTTAATAAATCTGAATTTACTGATCTCGCAACTTTCTTCACAACCTCGGCGCTTCTGCAGGACAATTAATGAAATACGTATTTTCGAAAAAATGTAAAATGATATTGCACAATCTTATTATTATTTTTAATAAAAATTCTCCTAAGCGTATCATCTTAGAATACATATAAAATGGGCAGTAATACTGAAATGTGTATAATAATTTCCAGTTTTTATATATTTTTAATGTAAGTCCAGTTTCAGTTACAATATACTATAGTTCTTCTTCTCTCCTATTAAATTGATTTTCGTATTTTCCAAAGAAACTAGACGATATGGTAATTTGTTTTAATGAAAATTTAAAGTGGAGATGTAGCATACGTTAAAGACAACAACAGACATTATTGGCGTTGTCAATCAATAAACATTTTATGTAACACACAGGCAATTTAATTGATGAAATAATGTTTTCTACTCAAAGTGATGGATCTATCAGTAAGATGTAACAGAAAATGTGCAACTGGGCAATACAGCAATACACAGAAATGCACCGAAAACTTTCACGGCTATTGTGTGGATCCACGAGTTAAGGGGTAAGGAAAAACAATTTAACGGGGACCGCGGTAAGGTGGCAAAGGATTTACAGGATGTACAGGATGTCAGGAACATTTTTCACTGTATGCACACTCCATAAATGCCGGAGTAAAAAGGTTAAATTCTTGACGGTTACTAATTACATCGAAAACATGTATAGTTACGCAGCTCAATGGATACAGAGGGTCTTTTGTAAAAACTGGTGGTGACACAGAATGGTACAAGGTTTTCGCGTTCGTTTCGAAATAGATTTTCCGCAGCATTAACTTTCACATTATTACTATATTACTCCGTTTACACTCACGTATACGAGAAGTAAAAATGTGAAAAAAAATGATTTTTTTGTTATTAAAGGTGGGATCAACATCTAGATCATTAGCGACCACTATTTGAATTTTAACGTTTATGTAACTATGAAGACGACATGATACGGTGATGATGATAGAGGTGTAAGGACGAACACAAATACAACCATGCCCGAAGCGGGACTCGAACCTGCGATTCTTCAGTGCTAGATCGCTACGACACTACTGCCTTAAAGATCTCGGCCATCTGGACGATACTGAATAAACGTGCCATAAGTTTTGCAGAATAAATACTCACTCTTTTAGGTGTCTTCAAACGAAATGCAAAAGGCAGACGAAATTCATATCGTGGTTCTCAATTTGAGAGACAGAATTGACCTGATGCAACCGACGTCTGTCGTACAATAGAAGATGGAGTCAAATATCGACCAGTTATCTTCAGAAACCAGTAAGTATCCAGATGCACATTGTATAAATTATCTGTCAAATTCAACTGGCCGTTTTAAATAGGCTTCTTTTCGCTTGTACTCTTATAACTAAATATCTGTGACCAACATCTCGAACACATTTCTTTCAGAAATTGTTATATGCTTTACAAACCTTCATGCCACAACACAACTTCGGAAAAGAAAGTGTAGAACTACCAAATTATTTTTATTTTATTGAATGTCTTCCAAAAATATGTTAGAAGTAATTTACCTTTGGATAGTTATTGCATCACAGGATATGATAAAACTGGAAACAATATTTCCATAAACTTACTTATTTATCACTAGTAATCGAGAACCTGTTCTGATACGAAAACTACAGAAGTTGGCAAGGTTACCTTTCGATTTATTGCTGGACGTAGGCAGGACTTCCGATACAAAACTCTGTTATTTTATCTTCAAAAGAAATATTTTTGCCTTCACAATGGATGACGTACAAGATAACGATTCATTACAATGGTAACTAGATTTTTTTTGTTTCCATTTAAAAGCACTGTATGTATTACCATTCACGCAATATATTTGCATAAGTTGTATGTGTAATGTGTTTGCAAACAAACCATTTTACGTGAACAAATGCTTCTGGACACGACACCGACCGTTGAATCTCATTCGAAACTATTTGAGAAATTTCAACTACGTCGTAAATTACTCATGCTCAGGACTTTTGAATAGAAGTAGTTGACCTGCACGAAATGCAATGCTCCATGCGCAGACATTAAACTTCTTATTTCGAGCAGGCGGTGTTCATCTCATAATTTAATAGCAGGACTTAAAGTCTTTCTTCCTACAAATCTCCTTAAGGTTATTTAAAATTCTGTAGAAGGGAAAGGAAGAGTGGGCGCCTTTTAGGCCCAGCGGATGCCCAGCGGCAACCAAACAAAACGACCGCTCATCTTAATTACCCCAATTAAAAGTGATTTGTGCGTTAAAGTGCCTCCCTGGACCGGGTAATGTCAGAAGAACGCCTGAAGCGACGGCAGCAAAGAAGTAATTCCTTTGACTTTTCTGACGCTTCCAGTGTACGCGGTAGAGAGGTGTACTAGAAGAAACTGCGTTGACTTCGTGAGACCCTGAAGAACTGCCACTGTTCCGCGACCCTAAGGCAGCGGTGACAGTGGACGCGATTTTTCGATCAGCATACGCGATGTCGGACGTTCTTGAGAGATGTGCCGGGTTCAAACTCGTGATGGTAAATGAATATGGTCTTAATGAACCGAACGACCTTCTTCCGAAGGCATCGAAAACATCGGGTGTCGAACATCTGTTTCTTTGGTGTTGACGGTTCCATGCCTGCCGACCGAAATTTCGGCCAAAATAGCCTCCAAGACTAGAATCCGACTTAAATATATAGATTGTAGGGTATTCCAGGGACTTCCAACCTTTTACTATCGCGAGCCAAATTCTCAAAGCACCAAAAGGTCGACGGTTGGCAACAATTATCGATTATAAGACACTACAGAAATTTCTTCACGACACAACGATTCTGCAAGTTTTATTTGCTACAGGAATTCACAAAATTATAATAAAGATTTTTGTATGTACAAATGAACGTTTTTAACTAGTGGTACTACAGAATTGAACAGACATTCTTTATTAGATTTCTACTTGGTCTCGGGTAGCTATACGTACTTGACATTCTCTTGCTATCTGCCATCTATCGCCGCCCAATTTGTTTTGAAATTTTCCTAATTTTTCTGTTTCCTACAGGTAGAATGAAAAATATTATAATAAATATTATTTTAAGAATATTAAAGAACAGTAAAAATTTGCCTAAATGGCTATTTTCTTTGAAACATAGGATCGTTTTTAAGAAAATAGCGTTTGAGCTTTCTTAAAATGCGGAATTTTTAGCTAATTTCCACAGAAAACTGTGGAGTTTTCGAGAAACTTTATTTGACATTATTCAAAACCCAGTTACTCATAAATATAATATTTGAACAAATTGTCGACAATGTAAATATTAACGCCGTGGGAGGCTACTAAATGTTTGCAATTTTTGAAAAAACAAAAGAATAGAGCAATATGGCGTTTATCTCATCTCATAAGAGTACATTTAGCACTACCCCTACAAAAAGTGTAAACAATAAATTTACAACCATTCTTGAGAAAATATTGTTTTTGTAATTTTTTAAAATGGTACAAATTGCAGGCAATATTGCGCGAAAACGACTAAAATTTTCAAAGAATGTACATTACATTAATGAAATCCACTTGTAAGAGGATTTTTTATTACATTAGCAACTAGGTTTATTCACTTTTTGGTTATCAAGACCAGGCAATGGACTTTTTCTGCCGAAAATCCGCCCTTTTTGCGCAGCATTACATAACTTTTTCTATACTTCGTATTTTACTCTGTATATAAATATGTATACAGAAACTATGTATTTAGATAAGAATACTGAAAGTAAAAATCACGTAAATTCGGACGGCAAACTTGATCAAATGCCAACGAAGAGGGTTTACATTTTATATCTAAATCTAAAGGAATTTTTTCACAGAGATATATTTACTCCAAAAAAAGAAAATCTTGCACGAGGAGAATGATTCAATTTTTGATAATTTCATTGGGCAGCTTTTGAAGTTGAAGAGAGATTTCGTTCCAAGAGAGGTCTGTGACTTTCAATTGACAATGAGACGGTAAATCTTCACGTTCTGAACTGAATGGGATTTTCAAAACTATTTGAAGTTTAATCCCTATTAAAATCCTGAAAAATGTTGATGCAAACATGTTCAACTTTTGAAATGCATGATTCAAACATTTATTTATGCGAGAAATTATTTCTCGATCAATCTGCATCAGAACATTTTCCATTTTACCTAGTTGACTGTCGAAGTCGAAACTTTCTCTCACAATAGGTTTATTTTTGTTTGCTTTTAGGTGAAATTATATTGTTGAGAAGCTCTATTTTTTCAGGTAATCTTCTTCTTGTAATCGCATCTATTCACTACAGCCCGACCAATATTTAATATTAACAATCAATGTCGTTGTTAAAGGGAAGCGCCAAAAAAATACGTATTTCATTCGTTTCATTCATCCATTCTGTCCCCTAACATTTCCCCATATGTCGCTCTGAATCTTGTTAGACAACAAAATTCTCCTCTCCCTTCAAAGCTTGATTTTTTTAGGACCTACTCGCGTGGTTTCGAGTTATGCGCTATTGTAACATGAGTTGCAGTAATATGTTCCTTATGTTCTCATCTATTAATTAATTTATAAATTTAATTAAAAAATTAAACTTAATTTTTTCAACAAATCTGTTTGATGCAGGACTAGGGAGTAATTCGTTATCCAACAGTATTATCATTACAAGGTTTAGTAGTAATGGTTCTTTGTAAATTGTCAAAAGCTATCATAAATTATTATATGTCGAGAGACTACTATATATGTTTCCCTGAAATAGATAATTAATATCAATGTTCTAAATATCAAAGTAAAATATTTAAGCAATGTAAAATGTTGAAATTCCAACTTGTAATACAGCAAAATGTGACACAGATATTCTCGTACAATATGTAAAACAACAGCGAATACCAACAATTCTACGTTGTACCTCTAAATATTTCAGTTATTCGGATCAAATCTGCCTTCATTACACTGCTAAAAATACAGTATAACGTTTTCTAAAATTCACTCTACTAGTAAGTAATATTGGCCTTTTTTGTCAACATGCCTAATTACGTGATATTTCTCTCTTATAACTGAGTAACATCTCACGTAAAACCTCATTTCCTGATTAAAATATTCTCATCCCCACGATTTACTAGTATACCTTTTTATCGCACATTAGTTCCTACCCGAAATATAATCTTCGTTTGTGTACGTCTAAACAATTCACACATTTGCTACTTTAACTACTGTGCGAATACTGAATAGGGTTCAGTTTCGGATAGAGATTTTATATCTGAAACTATCGTGGGCTAATTGACAGGATGGTAGTAGAAACACAAGCCATTGGTGAGAAAAATGGGGCCTCGAGGTAATGAGAAATGTTTAATATAAAAGAAGAAATCATCTTTCCTTGAATGAGTTAGTGATAAAAAATGTCAACTACAGGAGAAGAAAACCTTTCGCCATTTGCGAAATACATAGATAAAGATTCATAAAACGGAAAGTTCAGGTCGAGTCGTTCACGCGAACAACTCGAGATCCGACGCAGTTGTAAACCACATCTAGGCACTAACGTTCACGACATTTTCACAGGTCGGCGGCGGCGGCGGCGGAGGCGGAGGCGGCGGCGGCGGCGGCGGCGGCGGCAGCGGCGGCGGCGGCGAGGCGAGGCGGAGGCTGGAGGCGAGGCGGAGGCGGAGGCGAGGCGGAGGCCCCCCCGGGGGGGGGGGGGGGCGGGCCCCGGCCCCCGGGGTGCCCCCCCGGGGGCCCGGGGGGCCCCGGGGCCCGGGGGGGCCCCCCGGGGGCCCGGCGGGCGGAGGCGGAGGCGCGGCCGGCGGCGGCGGCGGCGGCGAGGCGGAGGCGGAGGCGGAGGAGGCGGAGGCGGAGGCGGAGGCGGACGAGCGGCGGAGGCGGCGGAGGCGGCGGAGGCGGCGGAGGCGCGGAGGCGGGGAGGCGGAGGCGCGCGGAGGCGCGAGGCGGAGCGCGGAGGCGGCGGCGGGGCGGAGGCGGCGGCGAGGCGGCGGGAGGCGGAGGCGGAGGGGAGGCGGCGGCGGAGGCGGAGGCGGAAGGCGGAGGCGGAGCGGAGGCGGCGGCGGAGACGGAGGCGGAGGCGGCCGGAGGCCGGCGGAGGCGGGGGGGAGGCGGAGGCTGCGGCGGTGGCGTTAGGCGAGAATCACGATAGCGTTTGCGCTCACGGGCAGCGGCAGATGCGATCCATGGAGTACCCGTCACGACACGGCGCCTCTCACGTTCATCACGTGCAGTTGGCTCAGCGCCCCGGTACGAGGGCGTAATGAGCGTGAAGACGCGGCGGCTCTCTACACTGGGCATTGGGACGCGGGTACGGCTCCCGTCCCGCAGCACCTGACCCAATGCACTGAACGAATGGCGACTCGTTAACAAATATTCAGGGTAGCAAAAAAAAAAATGCTGACAGCGGGGATCCAGGCAGGGAGTATAGTGGCAAAGTTCCACGTCAAGCAAGTTTTTAAATAATATAATTTATAATATAATAATATAAATATAATAATATAATAATATAATAATATAATAAATAATAAATAATAATATAATAATATACTAATATATAATAATATAATAATATAATATATAATAATAATATAAATAAATAAATGAATATTAAATTTATTTTTAAAAAATGTCTCGCTTATCACATTCCAAACCTAATTTAATTTTCAGTGAAGCACGCGCACACGTCATTTCAAGACTTTCAGATTCTAAAAAAAAGTGTTGCGAGTTTGTGTTCCTCTAAGAATCGTCTCCTACATTATTTCAGTAGTATACATACCTTTTGCGGCTCTCACACGCAACGTATGTTTATAAATGAGATCTCTAAAGAAAGAGAATTTCTGAGACACGCGAGAAATTGCACTTGAATTCAAAAATACGAAGGATTTGTTTAAAAAAACTTATCTACATTTGATATAAATCAAATGCAACCCGCAGCACTCGATCAGCCATATCGTTAACTTCTAAACTACGCGTTCTAAGGTATCAACAACTAAAATATTGAGGCCAAAGGCCTCAAAGTGTGTTTGCGACACCGTAATCTACAGGATAAGATATTTGTGAACATTCTATTTAATTTTTGCTGGTTCGACACTTATCGACACTACCAATGCCACCTATATTTCTACCCTTGGTGATGGTGGCCATCGCTCTAACGTAACACTTAGAAGGCTTAAATTATTTTATCTTATACCGTTTACGCTTGATGTGTACACCGTGGTTTGCGCAGACTGACGAGGTTTATTTGCATAATTATTCATTCAAGATTCGCTCTCGCAGCAACAACTATAAATACTATAAATAGTTGCTTGATTCCGATTAAGATTGTTTCTTATACGTGTAGTGAAAACATTCATTTCTTTTTCTTAGGTCTACAACTATATAGAAAATTTTGGACGAATGTGGTTGTACAGTGAAAAATGAAGACGTATCTTGTTCGGTTTAGTTTGTGTTTTACCTGCTCCGGTGTTTTCGTTATCAGCTGTGATTCGGTGAAACTTTCAAGACTGCGTGTTCAGTCAGGTAGCTTTCTCAAGAGCAAAATGCGTTTTAAATATATTGTGACTTATTACGAAAAGCGAAAAGCTAACTAACAGTGAATATTGAATAAGTACTTAAAATGTTTTTAAGGGAATGTAGTGAATTGTTTAAAGAAATCTCTTGAAAATACTGAATAGATCTTTAATGAAAATTTCTTTTCCACGTCAATTGCATTGTTTTTATTTTATATTGTGTTAGTACAATGAAAACTACCTTTATACATTTGTAAACAAATAAATACGTTTTGCTAAGAACTTTCCCTCTTACAATGAAAATAGAAGTCTAGTGAAAAGTATGGGGTTTTACAAGCGAAAGTTATCGCACAAGTATTTAGTGGGGAAAAACGTATGTCACGACACAATACAATGAGAATTTTTTAAAAATTAACTTAAGTAAAATAGTTTGAAATAAGTGAACAAAAAAAAAGTGGTGGCCTGCAAACTAACGTGAAAAAAATCATTGGAAAACTGCCAACGATAACAATCCAGACGCATTATTTCAATGTTGGTAGTATCTAGAAGTCTGTACATCAATGCCCAGTTCTAATCTCATAAGTAAGTAAAGTATACACAGTTTGATATTAAACTTAAAGTTCGCTAAGATATTCAATAGTTAAAGATCGATTGAGCAACATTCCCATGTACCGAAGTGAAGTCTAAGCCTACTGAATTGTTTCTAATGGTACGAAATGGTATTTATTTATCACAGGTAAAAAATATTAGTTTTATTACTTTTTGGTTCGGAATTGCTTTTCTTGAAGAACGTAAGAACGCAGAAAATAATCCAATACTTTTTAGTATATAAATAATGTTTCAATTTTCGCACCCCAGCGAGGAGCCCTGCCCTTCCAAAACCTCCTCTCTTCCACGTAACTAATCTAAGAAGTTAAATATTATTGCAAAGAATAGGGTTGTACTTGGCTGATCCTGTATTTACGCATGGAAAACTTTACTTGGCTCTCAAGAGTATAAACCTTTTCTAATTTTTTGTGGCTATCAAGGAAATTCAAAAGCTGTCAAGGAAGTTTGAATAATGACTTGAAATGTTGTTTTTAAGGAAGTGTGAATTATTCGAACTTTCGATGAACATATCTCTCACCAACCTCCTTTCCAACGTTTGCATTGTTTATATTTTAGTTTGTTATGCAAACAATTGCATTTTTGTTATTTTCGTTTGATATTATATAAGTACGAAGTTACATTTATACATTTTTTAAATAAATAAACACGTTTCATTAACAACTTTCCTTCGTAATAGAACGCATAGGGAAATGGATAGGGAAAGAGTGGGAATTATCATGCGAGAGTTCTAGCACAGGTACGCAATAAAACTTAGCTTTAACTTCACTTCCGGTCAGCCATTTGTGTGTATAACACCTTGAAGGATTGAATTACATTTTTTCTCGCCAATACAACGATAATCAACACAGAAGTAGTTTGACCTTTGTCCAAAATGTTTCTTTTCTACTTAGTTAAAACGGCAAACGCATAACACTTATTCATTCGATTACGTCTCTCTATACGTCATAATATTAACGTAATGATAATTAATAACATGAAAAAATCAAGTAATACTAATAATCTGCAGCAGACTAATTTAAAATGAAAAATAAATACTTCCAAAATAATAATAATAATAATAATAATAATAATAATAATAATAATAATAATAATAATAATAATAACTTTCTCCACTTGTTAACTCGCGAACACAGTAAACACATACTCTACGCGGCTTCCGTGTGAGTGAAAATCGTGAGTCTTCCGTGCGGGTAGGCAGCTATATCAACTTTTCAAGCGTTTTCTAACAGTCCCTGCGCCGTGCGATCTGTTTCGTCTCTTCTCGTAGAGACATGCGGGTAGGCAGCAAGAGAATTCGCTGGTCTACGCACAACGTGCATGGGTCACGTATGGACACAGCATGCTACTGTTCTAAGCACACATCAGGGTCTTTTCTCAGTACACGGTGCGAAGCTAGGCAGCGCCCGTGCGTTCCTGCCCTGAGAGGGACAAACGGGCTCATGTCTCTGCTGGAAGAGACGAGACAGATAGCATGGTGCACGAACTGTTAGAAAACGCTTGAAAAATAAATATAGATCGTGTCACGGTAATGAAATGTTCCTTATACATTTCCACATGAATAGTAATTACACCATATTCTAAGTGTAAGAGTCATTTAATTTATTTTATTATTATTAATGAATTAAACTAGTACATTTTCATCAGGGTAGGCAGTGCCTACTTTGCCTACCCCAAGGAGCCGCTTCTGCTCCAATATTCCTGCTTACTCAGCTTTGGAAGCCCTCTGCTGTCAAAATACTGATCAAAAGATCCTAAATGCAACTGACTACAATACAAATCAGTAGTGACGTACGGGTGTGAATCATAAAGAAACCATTAAAAAATATATAACAATGTCCAGCACGTTTTTCTATTAAAGGATTATGTCAATTAAAATTTAATTTCAAACACAGCTGTTAACATAGGCCCAACAAGGGAATTTGTGGTGTCAAGTGACACTATTCGTAAATTCGAATCACAACGAGCTAAAAAATTCCTTAATTTCTAATAATTCTTTAATTTTAAATGAAGTAGATTTGCACACATACATGTTGTTAGATATAGGGTTATAAAAAAATCTGAAGGAATGGTAGAGCAACAGATCGAGAATGTAGCTTTCTACAATTATAAAACCAGTAGTGACATACGGGTGCCAGACATAGTAGGTTCTTAAAAACAGTACAAAAATACATTATTTATGAGAAAAATGTTCGGTCCGTCAACTAAATGAACAAATTTAGAGAACAAAAAAAAAACAAAGAGAGTTGGCTATTTAGATAAAATATAAAAAAATGGTAACAGATGAAAAAAAATATAAAAGAAAAGCTGGGTAATGACAAGTTGAAATAATGGATTTTAATACAGGGACGAATAATGTCACAAACAGAAAGCCTTTAAAAGATGAACAAAAGAAAGACCACGAACAATGATGTGCTTGACGACCTAAGAATTCTGGATGTCAAGACGAGTAAGAATCAGAAATGATTAGAGGAAAATATTTGAATAGGGTAAGATCCTCACAGGGTGGTAGCGCTGAATTTAGCTCATAGGTACTAAAAGCTCATGGGTATTGTTCAGGGGTAAACAACATGTATGAAAAGATGGCCATATGTGAACATTTCACACACCTTAATTATTAGTCCGGACTGGAACTGGCATTTCATCAGGTGGGGCTGACGCTGTATGTGAGTAAAACTTTCCCGGTTCTAAGCGGATCTAGGAGTTTTTTTGACTTAGACCCATGCAATTAAATTACATAGGATAACAATATTATTATTATTATTATTATTATTATTATTATTATTATTATTATTATTATTATTATTATCACCCCATTACAATCCTAATTCAGGGCAAGGGCCTCCTCTCTCCCCAGGGAGGGGAAGTACAATGGTAATAGTCAATATCTAAGAGTCTATCTATAATAATCTAAAAATAATCAAGTTCATCCTATCTAGAATTTGAATATCTGTAGGTTTCAAAAAATCAGCGTCACATATCCGCGTTGCAAAAAAGAGAAAAATCCCCATAAAACAGAAGGCCCGAAAAAGTCTAATTATCCAAGAGAAGGCCTCAGTACCCCGTAGGTCGTAGGTCTCTCTTGTCTCAAACATGCCCGTCCTGCCTCGAAATCTCTGAAGCTAGTGGACCATCCGATCGGGCGCCGGCGACTCCTCACGCCACGCGCGTGCTCGCGCTCTCGCCCGCTCCTCCACCGCCCACGCGGCGGAAATTGGGGCGTGGTCCCGAGTGAAGGCCGCGCCCACCCGCGGTTCCGCACGAGCGCGCCCCGCGACTCACCCACACCAGCCGCGAGCGCGGCTCTGGAACACGCCCAACCAACTCCGAAGGCGGATCGTCGCACACGAGCTAATATATTATACGTAGGGGCAGATTTTGATGACCTAAAATGTTGGCAAAAATGACAATAAAATGCTCTTAGAATGTCTTAAAAATTACGTTAAAAAAATTGATCAAAACCACTTCAGATGAACAACTCATGCTCTTGGGTTCTTATTTTTGTTCAAATGAACTCAGCCTGCGAACGTTTGATTAGGACTTTTCTTTACAATAAAATTAGTTCAATTAGTGCGAAATCGGCCGAACTGACAATGGCCCAGACAGGAACTTTATATTACGTAGTACTCAGAATGGCTGGAATTACATATGAGCGAAGAAATCCAAAAGGTTACTTAGGCGTTCTATGGTGAACGTTTGTTGTACCTCACAAATATTGTTTGAAGCAAGAGCCACTAAAATTATATTAAAACCGATTAAAGCAGAGAAAATGCATTAAAATTACGTAAAAAGAAAAAAGTATTAGTCATAATGAAATTGTCTGCCCCTGCGATTGTGAAATATCGGCCAGAATTATTACTTGATTCTCGGACAAGTAAATAAAATTTCTCGAAGATAGTGTACCGAACGAATGCCAAAATTTGAAGGAGAACGTTTTAACAATAGGGTCCTTAACATCCAGTTTCAAATCAGGAATAAAACAAACCCTTACTTGCAAGAAAGTATTTCATCGATCATAATTTTTGCTCAACGCTCATTTTTGCTCGTAGCGTGATTATTAATTACTTAATCAGTAGTGTGAGATGTATTAAACACTGCAATAGCGAAGCATTGCCCGATCCACTAGTATAATTTAAGAATATATTAGTATTTAATATTCCTACATATTTAAGTGAGTTATTATGGGTGGCATAAAACACACCTACTTGTTTCTCATAATGTTAGCAGTAAATACCTCTTCCTGTTTTGGCGTCAGAACCACTCTCATATTTTTTTTAAATTTTAATCTTTCAATTTCATTGTAGTCTTTCGGTCATCAGACATTTCTAAGACTTGAACTGCTCTTGTATAGTCGGGAGTCATTAACCTCATTTGTGGAGAATACTTTGCACAGTTAGTAGTGTGCATTTACACTGCACTTTAGTTCTGATGGACTGCTGGCGAGCCACGGTTCTGATGATCTGATATCGGGCGTGAAGCGATGAAAAGGGCGCGTGCGATACTGGCAGTCGTAAAATTCTCACAAATCACAATTTCTTCTTTTTCCTCGTTTACTCCAAAATATTTTTCATCGGCTGTACTTAAAACTATTTTCATAGCTTCGTCTCCCTATAAGCACGAATCTTTTACATTCCAGAAGAAAGAAATTGCTAAGACACTGCTGTGCAAAAACATTGCATTTCTCAACCCAATGACTTACGAAACTTTTTTTCCATCTAACAGGGGACAAAACGGTGGTGTGTTTTTTTACCACATGGACTGACTCTTTTGCCCACTTGCTGCTCCTTGCACTCCAAGTGGAGGAAAGGAGGGAAAACCACGCAGGGCGATGTAAATTTTGATTCAATAATTATTTTGCGATTCCAGCTGCGTCAACTACTGTTCGAAACTGATAGCAGTTGACGCGCTCGGAAACAAGAAATAACAATAAATAAAAATTCACACCTTATCGCCGGGGTTTTCCTCCAAGTATCCCAGCGAGATTAATTTTAGACAAGTATGGAGGTGCAGTGTATGGAAAAGTATGAAAGCGTATGCGTGTATAAGAGGAGAGCATAGGCCAAGGAGGAGGAAAGAAAGTTCGCGCGACGTCAGTCACCTCTTTGTTAAAGCATTACAATGACATTCGTTTAGCATTGATGGGGAGAACTGCGATCTGAGTAGCCAACCGTTAGAATTCTAATCCACATAATGGTTGATCTCTGTCCGTTTATTCAGCTTATTATGGTCCATTTATTCAGCTAATGTTGAAAATCCACCATCGTCGGGTCTTGAACCTTAGGCCTCCCAGATAAAAGACGTTGCATAGTGCCATTCTACTTATCATACCTCGTAACTCCAGTTTGGAAGGATTCGCAATGAAAAGAATACACATAGATGGGAAGCAGAATTTAATTTCCTTTCCCGTTGGATTTATAAATACTGAGGAACTCAATTATTTAAGATGCTCGATTTCTTATTCACGTTTATTTATTACTCTTCTTTTATGATTATATTTTATCATGAAGTAAATAGAAAATAGAAGAGGTAATATGGAGTTACGAGGTTTGCTGTTTATAATGACAATAAGCAACGACGTTGTCGCTGATCTCTCGTTCCCACTGCACCGGAAAAATAAAGCGCAAGGCCATGATGGGATTTCGCTCTCCGGAAGAGGAAAATGCAGCGGCACCAGATGCGCATTGTACATTTTACACGTGCCTTGTTTCAAAATAGGAAAAGTTTACCTGTCCTTCCAACGACCTTACCAATGGCAATATTTTGTTTTCAGAGAGGTAGAAATGTTAAAATGTCAAACTGAACGCTTGTGGTATTCATTTACCGACACACGTGAACCATGACGTGTTCGTAGTCGTAGATACCACCAAGCAACAAAATTATGTTTTGGACTTGAAAGACTCGTTATCAGAACTGTCATGATAATGGTAAATCAAATAAAATATAATTAACGTCACTTTTGAAGAGACAAATAGTGTGAGGAATAGGAAAAAAATATCTTCATGATTTCATCGTGACAAAAATAAGATATAGTAGTTGTGAAGAATTTCCATTCACACAAAAATCATAATAACCAGTTGTACGGAAGTCACTACTGTACTTTTTCCCGCGTTACACCCCCTATTTCGGCAACAATTCGTGTACAGTTGCACTAAATCAGTAGCACGAATAAGGTGATGAAATGAGGTGTGCACAGGTTTTGTGAATGACACTTTCTGCCCCTTCGATCCTGAAGCGTTCCTCGACGTCTCAACTTTGTATATTATTATCTTGTTGGAATTCACATACCTTATTTTAAGCATACATAAATGTACGAAACAATAATTGATTCCGGTCGAGTAAAAGTTCACATTGTATCTTCAGATTAGCTATAAATAACTCCGATTAACAAAAGCTAATTTAACTGAACATACACTACTAAAAATCCGACTTCATATTTCAAAGAATAATACATGCATGCATAAATGACTCTTGCATGTTAACAATGAATGACTCAAGAATTCCACGAGCAATGTATAATTACATTCCACAAGGAAGAAAAGATGTTGGCTGACCACCAAAGAGATGGAAAGATTAGTAGGTGCAATAAGCAATATTATCAAAACATGATTAAGAAGAATATATCTACCAAAATATGCAAATTACAAGTACTACGTACCTTGTTAAGTAAGAAAAAACGTTTTTGGGATCTCGAGTCTTTAGAAATTTAGAATTTATAAAGGATGACTACTCATTTCCTGGAACATATTTTCCTGAATATTCCCGGTTTTCCAGCTAATTGAGGTGCTCGAATAATAACGGCATATCCCAACCGGCCTCACATTTTCAGTTAGAAATATGGCAGTAAACTCCTGACGTATTCCTATAATAGGCTGAAATATCAAATGAATTGTGATATGGCAAAATCCTCAAATTTCACCTTCCGAAATTTGTCCGGAATGTAAGTGAGCATGAACGAAAAGAGAAAAAATAATTTTTCTCATAATGAATTTCGGATGGGATCTGAAGTTATTATTCTGAGCGGCTTAATTTTTTTATACCATTTCTTGATAAAAATTTATTATTTCGAAGTAAGAAAATATTGAAGGCAAGCAGATAATTAGTTGGGCTGCTCCCTGATTTCCCTGAGTTTTTCGTGAATTTTCCAGTGCCAATGAACCTGGTTTTCCATCTTTTTTGAAAGGTGGTCACCCTGCTGTAGTGCACGGGTAACTCCCTCAAGGCGTTTCAGGGAATCTTGTCACATGAACTGCAAGGCAAGGAACAGGCTCGACCTTCATCCTGGAGGAATCAAAACAAGTGGCAGCGGGCGCTGATTAATGCAGAGCAGGCTGCAGAGGAAAAAACGAGCAGGCGGCGGTGCCCATAAAGAAGCGAGCAGCGCCTGGCCGGTTCGGCGGAACACATTGCTGCCGTGAGTGGGAAAATCGAGATACAGGGCGTTCGGGTCAGGTACGCGGGCGGGAGGTAAGGGATGGGCCGGGGAGGTGAGGGGGCGAGAAAGAGGGGGTGAGGAGAAGAGGGGCGAGAGAGGGAGACGAAGGAGAGGAGACAGAGAACGACAGGACGCGGCGAGAAAAACAAGGAGTTGGGACGGGAAGGGCCACGGGGCGAGGACAGGAGAGGGGGAGGGCTGGGGGCGCGAGGCGCAAAAGAGGGGGTGCGGGGTTCGCGACAGGAAAGAGGGTGAGGAGGTCATTGAGAGAGAGGCGAGCAGAGAGGCAGGGCAGGCAGAGGCAGGGCAGAGACCGAACGTGAACGTCCAGGCAGCAGGAATGAGAGGGCCGGACGAGGCAGGAAGGAGAGGTCAGGGCGTATGAGAGGGTCCAGATTCAGAGTAAGCGCCACCCCGGAGGTGGAGAGGGCAGGGCGAGTGCGGGAGGAGGGAGGGCAGGAGGGGAGGGCAGGGGTAGGGAGGAAGGGCAGGGAGGGGAGGAAGGGCAGGGCAGGGGAGGGCAGGGCAGGGAGGGGAGCGCAGGAGGATGGGCGGGGAGGGAGAGGCGAGGGCAGGGGAGGGAAGGCATGCAGACAGAGGGAGGGGAAGGCACAGGCAGCGAGGGGGAGGAGGAGGACAAGGGCCCGGCAGGGAGGCAGGGGAGGCGCGAGGGCGAGGCAGGGCGAGGGCAGGGAGAGGGCAGGGCGAGGAGGACAGGGAGGCCAGGGGAGGGGCAGAGAGCGGTCGAAGGCGGGCAGGGTGAGGCAGGGGCGACGGGGAGCAAGGCAGACAGAAGGGCGAGCAGGGCACGGAGAGAGGGCGGAGGTTGGGGGGCTGGGGCCGGAGAGAAGGAAGGGAGTTGGACACGGCGGGAGGGTGAGGAGGTGGGGACACGGCGGAGAGGCCGGAAGAGGAGCGGGGGGCTGTGGCGCGCAAGTTGGGGATGTGGCGGTGGAAGGGCGGCTCATGCGCGTTTCTGAATAGGAGGGACATGCTTAAAGTTCTTCAAATGAAATACTGTACGAATACACTACAAATTAGAAGGCATAAGAGAGAAAGATTTTCCCATGATCACTTGCAGAAGTTCCATCAGCTCACATTGTAAGATTATACCTGTTGCCCATGTCTGACTCGTGTCAGCTGGAGTATTACTTAATTCATTGCGCATGACGCGTACATGTGTTTCAAAAAGTAAGCAATAGGTTACAAGGGAGGACATTCTCCCCTACTCCCACACAGTCCTATAAACAATGTTTCCTCTTCTGGTCCTAAGAGGGATAAAAGTAATGGGCGATTAACCCACAAGCGGAGGAAAGGCTGAAACCTCCCCTTCAGTGAGACTTCGACTGATTTCGATCGTTTTCACGTAGCATAAACCAGGTGCGTAATTTAAAACACAACTAAAAAATTGTACATGTTTTCTTTAAAACATAACGGTCTAAATATTTGGTAATTTCAGCCAGTTGCTGCAGAAGAAGAAGAAGAAAAAAGGAGAAGGAGAAAGCGAGGTAGAAAGAGAAGAAGAAAGTAAGAGAGGGAGAAAGAGAAGGAGAAAAAGAAGAAAAAAGAAGGAGAAAAAGGAGAAAGGCAAGGAAGAGAAGGTGAAAGAGATGAAGAAATAAAGAAAATATGACAGAAAACGTTCCTTCCTGTCCTCCCCTGGGAATTGCAAATCTCGGCTGCTGCCAGTCTAACCATGACGCTACCACCGCTTGCCCATTCTAGGAAGGGGGAAGGAAATTCGGTCTGATAACAGGAACTGTCTCCAAGCAACCACGGGCGAGGCCGTCTTTGGGCAAATGGAGCAAGTTTCGGTGTGAACCAGTCGCAGATGATGTGGAGAAGAGACTCCAACTGCCGGTCGCCGGTCGCCGGTACGTAATAAAAATTGAAGTATTGCTACGATTTTCTCATCTCTCAGCCACATTATTTGACTGTCAGAATTAAAAAAAGAATGATTCACATTTCTTCTGAGAAAGGAGGAGAGAGGACTAGAAGGAGTCATTTATATTGGAGAGTAAGAAACGGAAATCAACACGATTTAGAAATGAGTGTGTAACATAAATATTTTCCTTTATATGATGGTAAGTTGAATGACTTCACATTTCGCATACTTTGTTCCGTTTACAAATAGGTGTCCTTTTTGCGTCTTTTAGAACAACGCCATAAACTTTCAAGCACGTGAATTGAAATTGGTCATGATTACGTTAAAATCAGTGCGACTCGTTATTGAATACTCTATGAGAATTACACTTAAGGATGAACCTAGCTAATAATAAAAAGTCTAAAGAGTCTAAAATAACACTGAGACGAACACATAAAATTCATTATGTTGAAGTATCAACGTATATGAATTATTTACATAAGACTTTTCGAAATAAATTTTCTGCATTTAATTCAAAGATAGACGTGAAATTAAATGCGTGAATATGAATGCCATAATAAATACGTTGCTAAGGAGGTTTCATCTTGAATATTAGTGTTTTGAAACACTCCGATTGTTCCAGATTCATTTGATACAAGGCTGTTGACTTCTTTTCAACATTGAGAGGAAAATTAATTAGACAGCAACGGTATACATCAAGTATATGTATTAGTTATCTGGACACAAAGATGACAAAAAAATAAATAATATATACAAGAAATTTAAACACTACGATCTGGATCTGTAAGTGTCAGAAATAGAAGAGGGTCAGAAGAATTACGAAAATCGCAGACATTCCTAAGATGGAAGTTTCATATGAACTTCTCTTTCTCGTATATTATTCATATCTTCGATTTACTATAAAATTCCGTGATTGTTGTCAAATCATTCAGCTCAGTGTACAGAACCCAGGGAACGACATAAGTAGTGTTTTATATACCATTATCATCAATAAAACGTCGCACGTAAGAAATGAATCCAACTATTAAATTTTATTAGCGGTGCCAATATCGCATTACAAACCAATTTGAGACAATATTCCCCGGCTCTATCGCATGTTTCTACTGAATTACGTTTACAGTTCTGCCTTTTCCTTCGTGGATCATGAATCAAGCAACCTTCATTCCGACAAGCGGCGGGGCAAGGTGTCAGAAAACGCATTCACTTTGTTCTCCACTGTCAGAATAATAAAATATTCCACTTCCTTCAAGCAGGCAATTTCGTGAGAACGATTCCTGCCTAATGGTGTTCCGAACTCGAATAAAACGAATCGACGTCGCCATCGACCGCGCCGAGTCGAGAGTCGTTTTGTAACGTAATTCACTCGTTACTGACACCCGCGGTTAACACGACGCTGAAGTTTGATGGCAAGGGTACGATGGAGCGGAGAAATCTGCTAGTTTGTGAGAATTCCCACGGTCAAGAATAAATGTTCCAGTTATTTTGGCAATGTTCACATTACTCACCTTAAACTATTATATAATGACAGGTGAACTGGGGTAGCAGGAGCTCGTACTAGCTCGACACCTTTTCGAACCCAAGCATATTTTCTCGTTTTTGCACACGTGTGTGTATGTGTATGAACAACCTCACAAAATAATAATAATAATAATAATAATAATAATAATAATAATAATAAATCATTATTATCAAAACACCGAGCGAAGTGGCTCAGGGCGTAGTGGGCTGGATTCGCAATCGGGAAGGTTTCGGATTCGATCCTCGGGTCCGCCATCCTCGCCGAGGAGTTTCGTGGTTTACCTTGGTCTTATGGCGAATGATGAGATCATTCCAAAAACCTCATGAACATCTCACGTAATACTAATACGTATCTCTGTATGCTTTTGTGTGTCTATTTCATCATCACCATCATCATTTCTCCTCGTCCCCCAGGGCTTTACAACAAGGGGGTGTAAAATGGAATCAGTATTAAATGCACTGCATATGCTGCATGTATCGTGTGACCCCGTGATGGCCGATTCACGAAACAAAACAAATAATAATAATAATAATAATAATAATAATAATAACATTAACGTAATTATATTCAAAATAGCAATAAATAATAGCTTCTCAAGTAAGTTCTAATTCACAAACGAATAATCTTCGTCCATAAATTTTATTATATTCTGACCTAAAATTAATTAAAATTAAATAAATTACCTAAAATATCAGATTTCTTTACTGTTCTTTGTAATTAATCTAAAAACTGGACATAATATAATCTGGTCAGTACTTCTCTTCTCGTTTGCGTTTAAATATCAATATACAATCATACATGATTCCATGTTTTTTATCGTACATAGCTTAAGATTGTATGAAATTACTCCTTCCTCGTAATAACTATTAACTCACTCTTCCTTTTGTAAACATACGCAAAATAGCTATTTACTGAAAATTGTTCAGAAAATGTAATGATTCTAATTAGCAGGTAATTGTATTTTATTCTACTACCCTAATTTCCAAGTATGAATTTTGAAAACACAAAACAATCTGAAAGTGTATATATCTAATATATAGTGCAAATGTAAGTAATTTTATGATAAATTACTGGTAAGAAAACAAACAAAATTGGCTAGACCATTTCTTGCATTGGGAATTAAGGTTAGAACAACCATTCATTATCAGAAGGAGTAATTGAACTAAAGAGGGGAAATATCTACGGCAATCTTGTTGCTAAAATTAGCAGACAATATTCTGAATTGTAAATATCCAGTGCCTGCATACGCGTTTTCATGATGCAACGTCAATTTGCCGGGTTTTTCAATGAGGCGCGCAATTTGTGACAGTTTTTCCTTCCAATTCCCTTGCATGTATTCTAATTATTACAAACATCATAAAGCTGCTTGTAAGGTCTTCTTCATAAAAATAAACCTAAATATCTATGCTCTTGCATTTGCACAGGCAGTTAAGTTGGTTTTTACATATGACATTTTTATAAATACGTCTACGAAACATTTAATTCTGATTTATTGAAGATGTTTAAAAAGTTAAAAGCGTAATCTTATTTAACAGTAGTTAATACAGAAAACTTTTGAATTATATATATATATATATAATATAATATATATATATATATATATATATATATAGATATATATAGATATAGAATGGTAGATAGATAGATAGATAGATAGATAGATAGATAGATAGATAGATATTTATATAAAGAGAATCGTCGAAGTCAAGGGCGTGCGCTAATGCAAATGAACTGATTTGATGCGCCACATTGGGAATGACCACACATCAATATTATGATTATTTACATTGGTATTCACATATTACGAGCATTCTACTCTTCGCAATCTCCATAAACGTGGACAATGAAATTCAATGCTGAGTGCAGAATGCCGAGAAATGAACTGATCGTAGATTGTTGATTGTGTGTTTGACTTACTTTGATTGGTGTGTAAAGGGCGTAGGTCAATTGACACTTTTCTTAGTGTTTACCTCACTAACGTAGGCCTACGAGTTTAACTTAGACTTAACGAAAACAGCAAGCCACATGATATGTTTCGTTCAGGACAGTGAACATTTTTATAAAGGGGCTTTAACACTGTTAAACAGTGCATTGAAAACCGCATTTCTCTGCGAAATGTTATCTTTCGACAGCCGTATTGGCTGAAGCGCCGGCTGATAATACTACCGAAGTGTCAATTCGGAGTGACCATTTGGAAGTTAAGTTAGGGATAGATATAGTTTTCCAGGCAAACTTGTTTCTTACGGTATCGTCTCTATACATATAACATTGTACGAATGTTTCGAATTATATCGAAAGACATGACGTGAAAATATTAAAATTTCTTTTGTAGAGAATTCAAAGTCAGGCTAGTTGAAGATAAACCAACAGCCGACAACTATCGAATATCACTGAACACGCGCTATTCAATTTCAACAGGCTTTCAACTAAATTCGCAAAATGGCGACCCTTAAATTAAGAATAATCAGTGCAAGAAATATTTCTTCAATGAAATGTTTTAGAAGTGCATTGTTCTTGGTGTCTAGCTACATAGATACATTGGTGACATACCACGTAGTTCGTGTAGGCGTAATTACAAAAAATAGAGAACATCAGAGTTCCACCACAAGTTAATCGACGTTTTTGAAATAAATACAAATAATTTCTGCATGACACTCACAGACCACGCGTCCAATATGATTTGGCAGAAATGTGTCTACATAATCGCTCACAAGAATGAAAAGATTAGACTATATAATGAAATCTAATAGCACACTGAAAATGAGAATGTGATCAATTAACGTGAAATGCTGCTATTTAGTAACCATTAGAAAATGCCACTGAATGAATTCCCTTCCTTGTGTGTAATGGCTAATCTCCTGAGTGGGACCGATTTGGCTGGCATTTCGTTTAATGGTTCGGCCTTGGCATTGCAGACGACCTTCGCACAATTGGCATTTCGCGAGCGCTCTGCCAGCAGGCTAGCAGATCGCTCCATCGTTCTTTAAGACCTCTTAAAACCGCACAATTGTCTTAGCATAAGAATATGAAACTGGAGTCCAACACAGGCCCAAACCCATGATTACTCGTGGTTTCGTAAACAGTTTAAAAACTGAAGGAAAAAATTAGTAAAAATCAGAATTCCAATAATTTTCAAATGCAACGTGATGCAATTTTAGCACTTTATTGAAGTACGCAAAACTAATATGCACCCACTACATTCTCCTAAAGTCCCCAGCCAGCCCTTGTAGATGAATTGAACTTTTCAATTAATACACATGAATTCAGGGATCCTAAACTGCAAGGAGAAGAATATTTTTCAGATATGTTAAAAACAAAGGAAAATTATCAAAATAAGATTAAATATTTGTTGTAAATTTTAAGTAATGTCCTCTTTTTCCTCTTCTCTAGGACTTCTATTCAGCCGACAGTAGTTTAGCCTGTACGTCACTATGGGACGCATAATATTTGACCACACACTAAATACGAACACACTTGCGAGCTTCTCATCTGGGGTCCGCAGAATGCGAGGCCCTCCGCGACAACATACACAGGAGACAAAGGTCAAACAACCAAACCCAAGGCGGGACTCAAACCCGCGGCACTTCGGACTGAAGCGCAGCGTCGGTACAGGTTCTTAGCCACCTCGGCCATCCACGTCGGTATGTAATAAGTTCTAAATTTTATAAAACAAGTAATATGTCTATTGAATGCTTACACATAGATAAAATAATTATATATTTTAATTTTTATATCATATGGGTTTTTTTGAGGGGACATGACACTTACCCATATTATTGCACCCGTATTCGAACCAGGCATCTTCTGGAGCGTACCACGGCGCGAGACTGGGGGAACGTTTTCAAGCTATCGCGCCCCATGGGCGTCTCTAAAGCGCCCGCGAATTTACTCTTTCTCTGGCAGACGTCAGTTTTGGTTTACTCTACCCGAGCTCACTTGTTGTCAGAATATAAGATCATATTAGAATGAGAAATTGCCCGAGTTTTGTCGGGCACTTGTGAGGGTTCTTTTGAATACCACATGCATAACATGTCCTCTGTGGGATATTCTATTATAATTTGATGTTCTGAAAATTACATATAACTTCGCATTTCAAGTCAGGAAAATCTCATAATCTCGACTCAATAGTAGTGGCGGCTCGTGGTTCGGATGCATGGTTTCACAATTCCAGAACGTAAAATACTCTGCAATGTTAGGAACATAAAGTTCCGA
>BOPP01000072.1:3744946-3769900 GCA_017312745.1 Gryllus bimaculatus | reverse complement strand
CACGTCTTGTGCGGAATGTCGACCCCGCTAGATTCACCCTGACCTACAACTCGCGGAGCGGAGCTGCGCGGTGCGGAGCGGAGGGGCGCGGGCCGAAAATTCTTCGCGGCGACCGTGGGCCAGGTCGCGGTCACCGCGAAACCTTGCGAATGCTGCCGCCGGCCGCCGCGCCGCGCTGCGCTTAATTTAATGGCCCAGTGGCAGACTTTTCAACGGCGGCTGCGAAGGCGAAGGGCACGCCGCCTCGTGATAGACCAACAGCCCACGATGCGGCCTCGTTGACACTTCGCCACCACGCAATCTAGTGGGATTTGCGGATGCTGGCTGCAGCAACCGTGAGGAATTAAAGCAAAACAGGATGGCATTGGTGTAGAATTACAATCAAAGTGTTAACATATTTTTGAGTAAACCTTTATGATTTTTTAAATTTGGAAATTATTGCATCGTTCATCCGACAAGGATTCATATTTGCAGCTATAAATTCCTTGTGAATCGTGAATAAAAGGTCATATGTAATTTTATACTAATAAATAATTAAAAATTATCTACGAGTAAAAAATCAAACGCTTATGAGTGATTAAAGAATTAATTCGTATTGTAATGACAAAATATTGGCTTTAGAAAGCGAAACAAATTTATTTTTCATTGAAATAAGAATCAAGTCTTACTAAGAAGAGTTTCCCAATACTGTCCCTACTTCTCTCGAATTACAACAGCTTTTTTTATGCATAAACAAAAATCAACTTCTCTTATAACATTATTTTTATCAAAGCTTGTCCGTATTAAATTGTATTATGAACCAAATTTCGCACATTAGGGACAAATCTATGATAGCTCCTTATCTAAGGAAGTTCATCCATAGTAAAATCACTAATATTTCGTACCATAACTATCGCGCGTATCTTTCGAGGAAAAATATGCTCATGAAGCAACACATTCATCTGCTGTAATAAGGACTTTACGTCAGACTTACTATTACTCTCTGCGAAGCAAAACATCGTGATGCAATGCAACGTTGATAAACAGATCCTCACCGGAAAAGGCAGCGACCGCGCGACAAACACACCGAGTAATTGACAAGGCTACCAACGTCGAACCGATGTTTCCATGAATTGACGAAAATGCAAAAGTGTCCCAAGTCCCTCTTTATCTTTTTATTTCGTTTGCTGTGATCTACAAAACATCTTTTAAACGCACCTACCAATGAGGTAAGTATCTCAATTCGAAATCTGTTGAAGAAATAAAAATTAGAGGGGAACTTACGACAAAAATGGATTGTCCCGCATAGGCACCTATTGACTGCATCTTATTTTACCTTCTACCTATTCTACAATTTATAGAACTCCTATTGTTGTTTTAGAAATGCACCTTTTTTTGTATTCCACAAGGGCTTTTGCCTTGATATTCACAAATCTAGATCATGGGAAATTTGAGAACTGGTATAAGCTAGGAAGATTTGAAATTGTTGTTCGAAAGATGAGACGTTGAAGAAAAGGAAACGTTGCAGAAGATCATGCACAGTTCGTAGCCTACTTTTTATGGTGGTAAGTGTTCTGCAAAATTGTAAGAAAAAACATGGATCGACCAAATAACCGAACTGAAATTCTCGCCCAGGCAGCGTTCGATCTAAACATAAAGTCTTATCTTTCTGATATTCATTTACTTCTATGTAAGAACCAATATCTAAGTAACTACCTAGGGCTGTAAAGTTCTAGTAGCATCTTGGTGAAAACGTTTTTAAGTAAATTGGAGTAGATTTACATCTTGTTACATTTTTGTGTACTAATAACTTTTTTAATTTACAGCATATATGAAGTAAAAGTAATAACTATAGCAAATAAAGTAATATAAATTGTAAATAAAAAAACAGTTTTGCAGTGCTAACAATATTGAAGAATGGACTTTTCCCTATCACTGGGTGAAAAGGAGAACCGCCTTGATGAATTCGTTCAAAACATGTTACGTATATGAGACTCGTAATCAAAGTGATTGACATTTTGACATGCGAAAATGAAGGAAGAAATAACAAACAATAAATTTAAATAGTGCATTTCGCAATGATGTTCGTAACATTTTATACAAAAAACTTTAGAAAATGTTAAAATCTCAAAATACACAAAAATAAGACTTTTGCTTTCTGTCTTTTCTTGAAATTTTTTATGAAAATAAGCATAAATTAATAAGATTTCTGAAGATAAGTTGTAGAATATTAAGATTATTGCTTTATTTCTCCTTTGTCTCTCCTTCTACTCCGTCTGCAGGCCTTTGTAACGCAACGTGAGCGCGTGCCACATTCGAGTTAAAATGTGCTCATAGACTTACTCGTATCATCATAGCAGAGCATTTTCGAAATGTAAAACCAAAAACTTAAAACCCAAATACCAGCTGACCAACCTAAATACCTAAGAGCGCGGAATAACCTCATAATGTAACTTCGTATGAGCCCATGCGAGAGGGTAAGTGCAAGCGATTGTGAGACACTGCAACACGTAAATCCGAAACAGGAAAGCAACAAAAGCAGATCGCCTGCAAGATAGTTGAATTCAATGACAAGCGCGCCAAATGGCTAATTTATTTCCTGAGCAGCACTTCTATATCATGTTAGAGGTAAGTAATTGAAATCCGCAAGGATAGGAATGGGTACAAACAGGAAGTGCGGTAGCAATGTACAACGCGGCAAGTTATCTGGTGTCGAAAATCCACAGCCGTCTAGGTTCGAATCAGAGGACTTGATTTCATAACGTTTGTAGGTTAGTTTATTGGTTAGTTAATTTACGGGATCGTCAGCTACTAAGGTCATTAGTCACGTAAGTGTAGCGCATGTGTTTTCCTCGGGAGTTGGCGTGTGATCTTCCCCCGTCGGATGGCACCAACCAAAGAGGGGTCTCCCACCAGCAGGGCACCGCCCCAGCCGGGACAAGCTCTAAGCTCCCGACCGGTCTCCCGGCATGTGTGGTAGTGTAGGGCATGTTAGTGTGTGTGTGTGGGGGGGGTGAGGGGTGAGGATAGAACAAGGAAGAGGAAGGAGAGATCGTACGCGGTCCGTGACCCGTTTGTTAGGGTACTGAACCGGCATTCCTCTGGTGTTGATTGAAGAAACCACGGAAAACTACCGGTCAGAGCAGCCGCACGCTAGAATTTTCCTCTAGACAGCGAATGAATTTGTTCAAGCTATGCAAGCTACAGTTGGATCTCGATCCCAGGACCTCCCGGACAGAGGCACTGTATGGTTTGTAAAACTTAGGTTGTCAACAATACGATAGCTATTTAATTCGCTGAGTAAAAGGGTAGATCCGTTTCGTTGGACATTAAACTTATCAAATATTTTTTTAGAAAAGTCCATTTCCTCTATCTCATTCTGATATCTACACTTCACCGCATGATTATTACAGGTTGCCTCACGGAATGTAAAGTTGGTTATAATTAGGAACACTAAATACAAAATATTGGGAAGGTGAAACTCAAGATAAAAAAATGACTTCAATAGTTAATTTTATTTAAGAGCCCCTCATTAAGAGACACATGACTGATAACTCAGTTTTGAAGCTTCTTGTACCACTACATGAAAAAGGAGAGAATAAAAACGTATAAAACAGGATGAAAATGTTTATCCGTTAGTTCTGCCGCTTGGTCGAGCTGCTTTAGTATGCATCACCTTGCAAGCACGTCACAAGAGGCACAAGGTCACGGTCGAGGTATGGAAATGACCGTGGCATTTTTTTCATCGATTCCGATTTATGATTTGTCTCTGGATAAAAATCAAAGTCGAAATGCACTCACGGCGTGGACGAGTACGACGAACGTGTCGTAAATGGTCGAAGAGAGCGAAATGACCTTGATCTTTAGCTATCCTTCCTCATTTGATATTCTATACACGTCTACGTGCCGTAGTTGATCGTAGCTGTCGCAGCCAATCTTTGATAATCGCCAATTCACTCCATAACAACCATGCTAACTTATGGGCACAGAAATACTAATGACGGAACTACCCTACGCACAAGGTACTATCAGGATGATCACTAATCACAAAATGTTTTATGAGTTACGTAAAGAACAGCAAACACTAGTTTTCTTTGAGAATTGACAAAATGTCAAAGTTTCAAAACAAAAGATTTCGATTCGGTCCTACATAATGGCTAAGGGATTCGCTGCACTACCCTATTCTGAGTTCTCAATACTGTGATGTTGATGTAGGTACTGTACATTAGATTACATTATTGTTGCCTTCTTATTAAATAACTTGTGCCTTCCAATAGCGGATGGAAACGTTTCATAGTATGGTTTAAATGTACAGGTTCTGTTCTTGACACCAGAAAATAATTCAATAAAAATATGTGCCGAAAATTGTTGAAATCATGTTACCCAGTATTATACTAATGATTCCAAATAGGACGACGTTTTAAATTTTCAAATGTTTCAGGAACTCCGAATTGTTTTTATTTTTAACTTGATCTCAAGGAAAATATCTTCTCATTCTATTTTATACTCTACATTCTAGAATACTTCAGGAACATCTCAACAAACTACAAGCATCGCTAAATACTTGGCGAATAAGAGCAAATGAAAGCAAATCAAGCCAAATTACTTTCAACATGAAGAGAAGAATTTGTTCCCCAGTGCAACTGAACGAAACTAACCTTCCACAAACAGATTCGGTGAGATATTTAGGGATTTATCTTGATACGTGACTTACGTGGAAAAACATTATGTGTAAATGACAAGAACTCCTGGTAAAATACTGGGAAAACTGTATTGGACAGTTGAGTTATTTTTACGAAACTCAATGTTAGCTTTAGACAATACATTACACATTTATAAATCATTCTTAAAGCCTGTTTGGAGTTACTGCATACATCTCTGTGACCCTATTAGTAAATCCAATCTCCGAATCATTCAAAGATTTTAATCCAAAGTTTCAGAAACATTGCCAATGCTCTCTGGTATGTTCGAAATGATGGTATTCACTCTTACTTTAAAATACGAACAGTTAACGAAGAAATAAAAAATTATAGCTGTAAATATATTAAAAAATAGAATTCCATACAAATACTTCAGCCATAGATTTGTAGGATAACATTTTGGATATTAGAAATCTTAAAAAATCAAATTTTTAGATTTGTCTCACTGATTTTGAAGCAAAAGTATAAGTGAAGATAAAAGTTTATTACGACATATTCGTATAAGTGATAGAAATGTATAGTTATTGGGTATTTTTTGTCATTTTTTGCTATTTTTCAATGTCTAGGATATTTCATTGTACCTTTGCGTCATTTTTACGGATTTTGTTCCCTTTTCGTGATTTTTGTTATTGAATATTTCATGAATTTATAATGACATACTAAAACAAAATTTTTATTGTGTCGTCAGATAATGACGAAATTTTTTACTGCAGTGGACTGTGTTTCTCGAACTCTCAACATTACACAGATCATCGATAACTTTTTCGACCTTTCAAGATTGACGGTTGGAAGATCGGAGCTTAGGATTAAATTCCTTCCCAAAATAAAGACAGTAATAAATATAATTTTATGTAAATAAATTTCATTGAAAATCGTAACATTTGGTGAATAAAAAATGTTTACATATAAATTTTCGAGTATTTGAAATAAATAATTTTAGGTCATTTTCAAAGAATGTTTAGGTCATCACAGTTCGAGCCCTACTAATGAGTATCTTCTTCAATCAATGCTAACTATCTAGCCAAAAAAAATACTTAAAAAATAAGTTTAATAAAAAACAGTCTACTTCTGTTTCATCAGGGAAAATAATTGCTTCTATTTTGACAAGATAATATACATCAATGTGAACCCAAAATTCCACCTTCCTGTATCCCGCGAACTGAAACCAGTAAATGATTTTATTAAAATACGTACATGAGAATCGTTTACTGGAAACAAATAACTGTAATTGTAATGGATCACCTATGACGCTTCAGCAGCGAACTCTTAAGAACTTAATGTGCTCAGGCATCCACTAAAAAGCTTAGTTCTAGCTACATTCTGTATTCAAGAGTGAATTAATTCATATACAAATGTTGACAGGAACACTCTTATAGGCTCCTCTGGATTACAAAGACAATAGCTTATCAATATCAGTAATTTAGAATGCGTATAGAGAATAAAAGAAAACTTGACTGCTTCCGGCCATATGAGAGATTGTAGTGTTTCATTAGATATCCAGAAACTAGGAAATAGTAAAAAATGCAACGGTTTCGATTTTCACTGAAAAAAGGCAAAAATTTCATTGTTATTGCGGCTATTTACATAAGGACGTAGAAAGTAAATTGTCATACTAAGTTCGTGACTACTTACGACAAAATTGACGTCATCTCAATGCAAGGCTCCAAGAAAGATACCGCCCGATATTAAATATGCGATATTTGCATAATGCGTTACACAGCAACTTTACTTAAATTCGCGGTATATAAAGAACTGTATATTTTATATCCTTAGGTTTGTTCTGGGAGTATTCGTGAAGATGTTTTTTTTATAATATTTCATTTCATACGAGAGTATTTTATTTGTTATACTTCAGCACTTCGCGTACTAGATTTTCCGAAACCATTTTGTGTGGTTTTGTTGAGCAATATTTTTTGCTGATTTATTACACTCGTATTTTAATTATGGATGGTAAATATTTCAATTTTATTACAAAAGCCCCAATATTTTCGTCATCCAGGGTATGTAGGGACACATATATTATGTGGTTTTCGTGTATTCTGTGTTTGCCCTGTATCGAACACTGAACGTTCAATGTCTCCTTTTTTTCCCCACTCCGGTTTCATCTCCCGTCGTCTGTTTTCCTTCTCCTTCTCCATTCCGCGACGTTATTCCCCTCTTGCCCATATGATTGTCCGTTGCCCGTTGCTGTGTCCCGCCCGTTGCCTCGTCCTTGGCGCCGCGGGAGGGGGTATCGGCGTGGGCGGAGGCGGAGGTTGGCGGGGGCCCTGCGCCCGGAGCGCAGCACTGACCTTGACCACGGCCGCGCGGGGCAGATCAGCGTCGTCCCCTCCTCCGCAGCCTCTCCGTCGTCAAGCAAGGGCTGCGATCGCCGGACAGGCAGGCGCCTGTCGTCTCCCTTTGCCTACTGCATTGTCTTCACATACAAGCTTCCTTGTCCTAGCCCTCAACCTGCTCGCTCCCTCGCCTCCGCTTTCATTATATTTCGCTTACATATTTTGGACCTCGCCTTTCCTCACCGTCGCCCTCGTCCCTGCAAAGGCTCCGACACTCGCCCTCGCCTGCGCCCTCCCATACCACATCCCGCCCTCGACGTCCCCGCGCCCTCGACGTCCCCGCGCCCTCGACGTCCCCGCGCCCTCGACGTCCCCGCGCCCTCGACGTCCCCGTGCCCTCGACGTCCCCGCGCCCTCGACGTCCCCGCGCCCTCGACGTCCCCCCGCCCTCGACGTCCTCGCGCCCTCGACGTCCCCGCGCCCACGACTATCCCTTGTGACCCTGCCTACACAATTGGGTTAGGATTTTGTTGTTTTTTTCTTCTTCTCATAAATGCATTCTTTCTTCGCGTTCAGACCGGTACACATCGTGTGTAGGTCGTTGAAAATCTGTGGTAACAGTTTTTTCTTGTACAAACTTGCGTTTCGCGGTATAACTATTTCATTTTTTGAGTAAGGAAGAATAAGAAAAAAATTATCAGGACTATAGGATATAAAGTTTTTCTAAAGGGACATTTTTAAAAGCATATTTCAAGACCAGACACTCAAGTCCATTAAGTATTTGCTGCTAGTGAGCTGCCGTCGCAAATTCGAAGGCTCCGAATTCCCTGAATTTAATCAAACCCAGCTTCTTGTTGTTGTTGTTGTTGTTTTGTCACTTTGTGACTGTTAGTATAATATGTTCATTCATTAATTTTGTATGTTGAATACTGAAACTGATCCCCGATTTTCCAATTATTGATTGGTGATTGGAGGGCACGTCAACTGCCAAAGTCGTTAGTCCCGCAAGTGTTGTGCATGTTTTTTCTCCTCGGTAGGAAACGGTGATCTTCCCCCGCTGAGTGAGAGATCTGGCGCCGACCTGTTGACTAGCGAGGGACTCCCACCAGCGGGGCAAGCTCTAAGCTCCCGACCGGTCTCACGGCATGCGTGACAGTGTAATGCATGTTAGTGTGTGTAAGGAATGAGGATGGAACAAAGAAGAGGAGAGTATCGCACGTGGTGATGAAGATCCGTGACCTGTTTGTTAGGGTACTGCTCCGGCATTCGCGTGGTATTGATTGGAGAAACCTCGGTAAACTACCGATCAGAGCAGCCGGCCTTTAGAATTCACCACCAGTCAGCAACTGAATTTCACCTAGCTATCTACCTAGAGTGGAAAGTCTTGCCACCGTCGGTTCTCGAACTAGGAACTCCCGGTCAGAGGCACTAGAGTAACATCAGTTAATGTCCTGAGCCACCTCTCTTAGTGATTATCCAGTGAGGAACCAATGAGAACCCTTTTCTCTAGCCGCTGATTGAAAAGAGGTAACATTTGATACTTTGCAAAAGCTGAATTCAGATATTAAGTCAGAAATATTTATAAGTATGAATTTAGTATAATTTATACTATATTTATAAAGTATAAATATAGTATAATTTATAAGGTAATATTTTTGACGGAAATTTAAAAATGTTTGAAATGACAATAACTGAAACATTGTTTTTTTTCTTCAAAAGTTATCTTAATTTGGATTTGTAATATGAAAGTGCTTAGACAGTGCGTCAGGAAAATCTTTCCGCAGTTGCACCGTGCTAGCTACAAAAATTAAATTGATACTGCGACGGTCCATTCGGACGGGTCTCAATACGTATTAATAAACTGAACAAAGTAACCGGAATTGACATATTTAAGAATAAGAAAGAAAGCAATAGATGACAACTCGTAAGTTTGCAAATAAAACAGATAGATTTTAATTAATACGAAGATAGAGGTGTACATGTCACACGTAATTTGATATTTTCGTGATTCCGTTGAGTACGTTAGTCATTGCAGACTTGGCGGCCAGCGTGCCAAATTTTTTATCTGTTTCTCTCACGTCCAGTTTCCAAACATTAATATATCTGACTTGCTCAAGTGTGGGTGAAATAATTAAAAGTTATATACATTTATTGTTTAATTCTAAGGTTTATGATCCATTACAATACGACGAGTTGCAACTTGTAACAAAAGAAAACTTAAATTGCGTACTCATCAACAATCATAACAGATGTTGCATGTGGCCCCTCTGACTCGGCTCGGTGCGGAGAAATTTTCCTGGTGCCCTATATACAAATACTACTGAGAGTTTATAATGCATTGCATAAGCATTTACCGTTATATTTAGTAATTTTATGAAGAGGAAAAGCACATTTTATGTAATTAATTCTTTTTTCTCAAATATTGTTTTCTGAAACATTTCCGCTTGTAGCCCGATGATTCAGTTTCCGTTACTATGTTCCAGCAATAATCAGCTAAAACATTCAGTGACCATCTCCCAGTTTATTGATACATGGTCTGTATTGGTGAAACAGTTCATCTTTAAAGAATCGACGGTTAAAGGGAAAGAAGACTAAATTCGTGTGTAAGAAATGCATTTTGGGAATGTCATTCTAAGTTGTAATAAAGCAATTTACGAGGTCGGAGTTTGGTTGTCCAGAAAATTGATACAAACATTCTTACACGAACCTCAAGCTTCTTTTACACAATCGTTCAACAATTCTACGAAATTTGGATGTTTCAGGAATCAACAAATCTGAGGGCCAATGAAAATTCCTTCTTTTACATTCAATAGTATTGGAATCCTTCACCTTCTTTGTCCAACGCCTTTATGAAATTTTTCATTAATCCTATTTTGTTGTGCAGTGGGATAATATAATTATTATTCTGTCAATGAACTGTTTCTGTGAGTCGCTGTTTTGTACGGGCACGAAACTTTCTCGCTTAGATCAGCGGTGTTTCGTAATGCTTTTCCTTTATCCTACTGTACCAAGTACACAAGAATTCTGTGAAACGTGTCTGCATTCCTTAGAGGACGCCAGCCCTTGAGATCAACAGATTCACAGATTTTCTATTGAAGTTCATTGAAACTAATACTGGTCAGTATCAAGTCAATGTTCTCATATGTTTCCTTCATTTCTATTGCATGGGTAACTGATTTAGATTGTTTTACATTTTCACTATGTAAAAGCACTGCCTTCAAAGCTTACTTTTGAAACGTCTATGAAAAGTCACCAATCTTGCGAAACGAATTCTACCCCCAATGCTTCCATGAGATTTTGAATGCGTTGCAGTAAACTAGTTTACCACACAGAGAAACAAAGAAATAAAATTTAATTGGCGTTTTCCGTATGTGATGTTTGTACTTCGCTCTAGAAGAAGGTTTAACTCTTGTAATCTTGATCCTAATAGTTAAGCTTGCTTTTTCGACACGATCAAATCTCGAACTAAACCATTTGATTGTTTGGCGAGGTGGGATGTTGTCCCCTCCACCTAAATGTCGAGGTATATCTCGCTACAAATTCGGTTTTCCTGAAAATCATCTCTTTTTTTCGTTGAGTGACCATTGTAGAGGAGCAGGAAATACAAATATAGCCACTGAGTCCTCGTGTTCTACTGGCCTAATTGCAAACGGTATGTTTGGATATTTGACTGTATGTTTTGTCCCAGTATCGTTCGTTAAACCAAAGTGAGTTAAATGGTCTTTGTTTCTCGCCAAATCATAGGCATAGCGATTGGCATGAACATATGTGTAGTAATAATTCGTTTAATATTCCGAGCATCTACAGCAAAACAAGTGGGGTGCCCACGGTTTCTCCTGATATCCAGCATTACAATTAAAATACCATTTTAAAGCTTTTTTCACAATATGAGTGCCCTTCTCCGTGATTTCGTAATAACACCTCACAAAAGCAACAAAAGGGATGTAGCGAATTTACACATTCACGAGGCATATAGAAAATTACCCACGAATGATATGAACATGCAAACACGTAATTGAACAATTTCAAAATTTTGAAGCGTTTTAATTTTAAACAAAAGACTTCCACAAAGAACATGACATGAACATGACTGTCGACCTAAAATAATATTACTGCGGTGAAGTCAGCCTAGAGCCTCACCTTGATGACAACCCCTACCAATTCACTCCTCTCGAAACCTTGACAGGGTGTAAACAAAGATGTAACTCTCATATTTATTTGACAGTAGTTGTGTTATGACATCGCAATAGCACCAAGCGCCGAATTAAAGCACGAGGAAAACCAGCGGAATTCCCGTCCGCCGCTTAACTTTGAATCCCGAAATCTCAAAAAATAAGGAAAAAGTTACGCGATGGCTTTAACTGAAGTTTCTTTCCATATTCTGGGCTTCAATATTCCTGATTATTGTGTACTCTTAATTTGTGGCAAATTTCATAGAAGATTAGTGTTATTTTTTGTTTCATTTGTGGTCTCCGATCTAATTACCTCGGATGATCGTCAAGTTTACTGTGCATTGAAATAAGTCTTTGAATACTCCGCCCTTCAGAAGAAGTATGCATACTTTACATAAGTGTTCTGGAAACGGCCAGAAACTTGCTCCCATATGTGCCCACAGCAAACTTTGAGCTTTCGTGGAAGAAGCGCATACATCAGCCTCTGATGTAGGGCAGCGATCTCCCCAGCGCAGGTTGAGAATTAAGAGGGATTGTCGGAAATCGTCCCCTCTGAGTTTGATATCTCCCGCCGCGAAAAATGTAATCTGACCTTGCCATGATCAAAATTACTTCATGTGTAGTTGCATCACTTTTGATTTTCTTTATTAGGATTATCTTTGGGTAGATCTGTTAATTTACAGTTAAATATTAACATTTCGTAAGAACATGCAAGTGTCTGTAAATGTGATAATGACAATAATGAGTTGAAAAGTTGTAGTAAATCCATTATTCTATCGAATTTGGTACATTTTGAAAGAAAGAAGAAAAGAGAAAAGGGAAAAAGAAAAGGGAAAGACATTTCGGAGCAGTGTGCGACGCATCGGGGACCAGCCCATACCACGGGAGGGGAAGTGCGAATTCCCACGTAGCGTAGGAGAGTTACGTAAACCACGCGGCGGCGGCGGCGGGGGCGGGGGCGTCTGCGAAGAAGCGAGTCAGCGGCGGAGCGGGGGCGGTGGCCGACTTCCCACGACACAATAGCGAGCGGGCGGGCGGGCGAAAACGGCTCGCGGCGGACTCGCGCCCCGGCCACGACAACGCGCCACCCCCGCGCCCCCGGCCCCGCCCGCGCCTTCGCTCGACACGAACGGGGACAGCGTTGCCTAACGCAACAGGCCGACACGGTTCCCAAAAAACGCCTCGCTCTACGCTGCAGGGCTTGTCATAGGCCTGGTCAGGACCTTTCAACTCTAATATTAACTTGTGAAAACGATTCCATTACGAGAGCTTTTCCCTCGTAGCTTCTTGCACAACTAAAAGACAGGCAGACCTACGTTTTTGATTATGATTCATGAGCCAGGCAATGCATGCATTGGAGAGAGCAGTGCGTTTATTTGAATAGACGCTCAATGCACTTGCACGAGTGGGGCGAGTTTTTTTCTGGGGATGAGGGTGGTGGTGCATATACAGTGTGTTAATTGTGTAGGCACGTGGACAGTGTGTGATGCGTGTGACGTGTGGACACGGTGGGACAGTGTGTGAGTGGATGGGCGGTTGCACGATTTTGGGGTGGTCGGTGGTGTGCATTTTGGGGGTCGGCGCGTGACGGGCTGAGCGGCGGTGCGATGCATTTCGGTAGGCGTGCGTGATATTATGTGGCTGGTGATCATTTGGTTTCGATGCGGTAAATTTATAGCCAGGCGGTCGCGTGTATTTTGACAGGACCGGTGCCATGTATTTTGGCAGGCTTTGCGTGCAGCTTGGGCGAGAAGGGCGTTTTTGGGGTGGGTGGTGGTGAATTGGGGTACGATGCTAATTTGGAACGGGCGATGCGTGCATTTGCTCAGATTGTGTGTTCATTTGGGCGGGCAGTGTGCGCCAGTGTCCGGGCGCATTCGCGGACTTTGCGCTAGGCCCGGGCCAAGGCCGGAAGCGCCAGTGCCGGCGGCGGCGGATGGAAGCGCCGGTGCGGTGCGGTTGCGTGACGTCATCGGCGGTCCGCGCCACCTCGCTTATCGCCCGCTATCGCTGGCCGCTGCCGCCGCCGCCAGCTTCCGACCGCCCCGCGCCGCGTCGTTTCGGCCTAGGCAGTTCCTGCTGCTCGGGCGCCGCGCCCAACAGGTGGCAATGAATGAAACGCCCTTCACGCGCGTTGCGACAGCGCGTGCGCACGAAGGACGCCGCTGGCCAGGTGATAAACGGAGAAAAGCACGTGCAGCGGTGGGACACGTCACTTCTGGCATATTTTGGACGCATTTAATCACGTTGTTGTGCTACTCATCAATGTTTACATGGCGATTATGATTAGATTAGGTTTTGGTATTGAGACAAACGATCATCTCTAGCTTTCGGGATGAGAACTGTTACCGGTATAATTTTTAAGTTGTACATACTTCGATTTAATGAGTTCAATTTAGATAGTCCTACTTTGAAGCAAATCAACGAAATTCTTTCGATATGAAATTTTTCAATGAAAACTCTTAAGTCACTTTGTTTCACAAGATTACTTTACATACAATAAATGTTCAAAAAAGTTCTTACTCCAGCTTATTAATTCACTATTAACAATATGATTAATAGATGCGATGGTAATATTATTTCTTGATAACTGTCTCGGCTGTCAAGGCAAACAAAATTGACATACAAATTATTTCCTTGTATAATGATCTTGAAACTAATGAATTTGGTAACGCTGAGAGTGAGAAAGTTCTACGTGTTTTTACGATGTGCTTACCTCGATTGAATGATTACTCTTTTTGATTATCACACTTTGAAGAAAATCAACGAATAAAATTTTACGTAAAACGTCGACATATGAAAGTAATTTACTTCTTTCGATATCAATTTTTTTATGATAACTCAATAAAAGGCAATTAAATCACTTATATTTTTTGAATTCAATAATTCTCTTCATCTTACTTACTATGCATATAGTATTCACCTTTCCTACTATGTGCATTTTATGTAAACTACACTAAATTTCTTGTACACTGTAGATATTTTATTTAATCCAAATAAGATCATTTAGATAGGATTACTAGTACGATTCGTACAATTAAGAATAATAACTTTTATTACGGCGTTTTCTCCCACGAAGAATCTGGTGCCAGTATACCCACGTAACTAACTCCCTGAGAATTTCAAATAAAATTCCAATAACTCGCAATATTTTCATTCCAATATCACTATCACATAATATTGTAAATATTTCAGTTATATAAGTTAGTGATACAAATATTACGGATTGATTGTTTCACAGAAGTAAGTTATTCGGTTTAATTCGTTCTACATCTTTATTAAATAGTACACCGCAAGCTTATTTTGCGAATAATTTGACTTCAGCCAGCCCCCAAAAAACATTAACTGTGATGATGAACATTAACTGTGCGCATTACCCGTGTGCAGACCTCAAAGAAATTAAAAGCCATGGATACAGATAGTAGGCTAAGTAGGATAGAACAGATATTGTCTTTAATATAAGCATAGCAGGTTGTTCGAATCACATGTGAAATTCGTGACGTGAAAAGTCCTCCTTGAGTTCTGATGCCTGGGGGCAGGAATTGGGTCGCATCACCGCATCACAATGGTCGCCAGCAAACAGGAAATGCGCCCGCAGCCCGGAAGTTGTGGGTCTGTACGAGGGCGAGGACAAGCCACTCTGAGATCATTTTTTACGTTTCACGAAAGCAGCGGAGTGCACCCTTGCATTCCCAAAATGTAAGCTGTAGAGCAAGCACATTTTGTAAATAATGACTTGTTTGTTAAGTTATTATACAATATCTTTTGAGCAGATGCTAGGAGAAAGAATAACAAGAGATGTTGATAGACGATACTTCATTTTATAGTGGGAAGGAGCGACATTGAACAGGATGAGGTGAGGGGCGGTGTTGGAGGGCGGTGTTGGAGGGCGGTGTTGGTGTTCGACAGAGTGAGAGGCGGATGTATCGGAGGGCGTTGGTTTGGAGGCGGTGTTGGAGGCGTGATGGAGGCGGTGTTGGGGGCGGTGTTGGAGGGCGGTGTTTGGAGGGCGGTGTTGGAGGCCGCAGCGAGTGTTAGGACGGCGCGAGACTGTTGGAAGTTGGGGCACTGTACATAGACAGCGAGCGGAGGGTTTAGGCAGGCGAGCATAACGCGAAAGGGCGGTGTTGGAGGGCAGTGTAAGGAGGGCGGTGTTGGAGGGCGTTGAGGAGGGTGGTGGAGGAGGGCGGTGGCAGGAGGGAGTGGAGGAGGGGAGGTGGAGGAGGGAGGTGTCGGGGGCGGCCGGGGAGTGAGCTTTCTAGGGTGTCAGGGCGGCTAGACTCACGGGAGCGTGCTTCGATCAGGGGCGGTGCATCGCGAGCAGAGCGCATGTATGGGACAGAGTGGAGACCAGTATTTGGGTAGCACGGTTACGAGGCAGTGGAGCGTCACAGGCGAGCGGCTTGAGGGGGGTGAGGCGGTTGAGGCGGGGTTGAGGCGGGGTTGAGGGGGGTTGAAGGCCGGGGTTGAGGGCGGGGTTGAGGCAGCCAGGGGATATGAGCGACGGGTTGAGGGCGGGGTTGAGGCGGGCGCTTGCGAGCACGCGGAGCGTGAGGGCGGGGATTGAGGGCGCGAGTTGAGGGGGTTTTGAGGCGGGTGGGAGGCGAGGTTGAGGCGAGGTTGAGGCGCGCAGGCTTTGAGCGAAGCGTTGAGGCGGGGTTGAGGCGGAGTTGAGGCGGGGGTGGGCGAGGTTGAGGCGAGGATTGAGGCGGGGTTCGAGGCGGGATGAGGGGGGTTGAGGCGGGGTTGAGGCGGAGTTGAGGGGGGTTGAGGGGGTTGGGCGGGGCTGAGCAGCGGGCGGGTTGAGAGCGGGTCACTCGAGGAGGCGGCATGGAACGAGAGGTTAGAGAGCAGAGGTCTGAAGCGGGGTTGAAGGCGGGGTTGAGCGGGGTTGAGCGGGGTTGAGTGCGGGGCTGCAGGTCACGCTGTCCTCAGACAGGAGGGAGAGGAAAGGGTTGGGTGCGACGGGTTGCAAGGTATGTGGCTTGGGAAGCACCACACAGATGATACAACACACACGACACACAGCACGAAGATTCACACACACCGCCGCACAGGGCTAACAACACAACACAGCACGCACAGATTGATACAACATCGCACGCAAGTGGGATACACACACCACGGCACAAGATGATACACAGCGCACGCAACAGAGTTGATACACACACGCACGCACAATGATACCCACCGCACGCACAAGAGTATACAACACACACACGCACAGAGTGTACACACACACACACGACGCACAGAGTGATACAACACAACACACCAGACAGAGTGATACACACACACACGCACAAGAGTGACACACAACACACGCAGAGCACAGAGGTCGACACACACACACGCTCGCGATTCAATGCCTGACGCGGTTCCGCGGGAAGGAAATAGGAGGAAAGGGAGGGTTTTAGTGGTTAGGCATAAGCTCGCTATGAATCCCACCGCTGCGGGTCTGCGGCCGGGTTTAAAAGATTTCCCCTGCCCACGTAAAAAAAAAAAGAAAGAAAAAAAAACACACACATGCACGATGACACACACACGCACAGAAAGATACACACACATCGCAAGAGGATACCACACACACGCAACAGAGAGAGACACCACACCACAGAGAGAGACACACACACGCACAGAGAGATTACATCACAACACCACAGAGAACACCATACGCACAGAGTGATACACACACACGCACAGAGTGATACCACACACGAAGAGTGAACACACACCACAGAGTGATACACACACACCACAGAGTGATACACACACGCACAGAGAAATACACAACGCACAGAGAACCCCGCACAGAGATACACACAAGCACAAGATACACACACGCACAGAGCTCACACACGCACAGAGTGATATACACCTTACAGATATAAGACAACAATTTTATTTCTGTGCCATTTTTTTAAATGCCATTAGATCGTAATTAGCCTTAAACCTTTGTTTTGTATTAATTTTCAGATTATTAGAAATGGTTTATTTTTTTATCTCGATTTATGATACATTTTTAAAGGTACTGAAAATTAACAACATATCATATTGTTCGCTTTTGTTCATTCGACTTTTTTATACGTTCACTTAACAAAACGTTACTTTCTATTCTTTGAATCTCTTAATGCATGGAATATCAAATTGGTCTTTTGAGTCTGGGAATATCAGTTGAAATGCAACAATGAAATTCCGTGTAGCATTCTGCACGTTTTCTTTTTATTTGTTCTTTTTGTGACAATGATTATGCAATATGTAAAGTAGCTTAATTTGCGAAATTTGTTGTTGATTTTGCTATAAAGTATTAATTTTCTCACTTTCTAACTACGTTCTACATTCAGGAGAAATTAGGATATAAAGTTATATAACCCTTCTGAAGGAGAGTTGAGACTATTTGGCTTTGTCTTTTCCATTAATCATAAAATCTATGAAATTTGTTTAGCCGAGATCTCAACGATCGGTTTGTTTTCTGGTCTACTCGTTCATTTTCAGAAAATTCCTTCGATGAAAGTAATTAGAATATTCGTAGAGTTCAAAGTCTTTGGTAATGAATTGGAGTGAAAATTATGCTATAACATAGAGACAGATGAGGTACTAGATGAAAGCGCAGTGAATCTAGTCGAGATATATAAGAGAAAGCGGAGGTGTGTACTATTACGTCAGCACTTGTCGCGGATACGCGGATGCGGCGTCTATCTCGTCGACGCAGCGTCTCTACCATATGAGGGAGAACATGTCAGATTGACTTTTCGACGAGGAGAAAACGGGAGGTTTAAACGTGTTTGTGTAGTTAGTCAGCTCTCAACCGGCATTGCGCGGGGGAGAGTTTGCCTGCAGTTATGCAATCGTCTCTCGTATTTCTTCAGCCACTAAGTGTAGGATAAATATCAAATCTTGGAAGTTTTCTCTATAGGTCAAAATACGGGATATATGCAGTCTAGGAATCTTTGTGAGCGACTCACATAGCAATTTATGACACACGGGGATGGGTGATATCAGAAAGAAGAGGCAATCGTAAGAAAACTATACTTTTTTAATAATATAGAATTACACTGGGAGATATGACTTGAATTAATAGTGCACAACACTTGATAACATAGGGTAAATATATCGACTGCTGCTACAGTCACTTTGGACACTTGAATTTTCTCTAATAAAATCCATTCGAAAAGGAACAACTCATCTTTTTATAATATTTGGTTTTCAGTAAGGGCACATTGTTTTGAAAGAGCTATGGCCCATGTCTATTTAATATACACATGATTGTTGCTCTGGATAGCAACTCATGATCAAGATCTGATGAACACTAATGACTGAGATATAAAGATTTAGTGTGAGCTCAGTACATTTCAATGTCAGGATATTTACATTCTATTGACACCTCCCCTCCTTTTTAATATAAGACCAAAACGAGTTTTGAATTTTTTAGGATAGTCAGAATTCCAATGGAGTACTCGCAAGAAGTTGGAGAAGATATGGATGCCGCGTCCTACGAAGAAGTAGCAACGGGAACAAGATAAATTCGCATAGTGCTTGCGAGCATTTTATAGTCTTCTCTTTACTTATTCTCGGCTTTCAGACTACAAACTCTGCAGGTTTCAGAACAGGAAGCAAACGGTAATTCAATGTTGGCGGGCCAACTCCAGGATTTTCATTCATATCGCAGTTTCAGAGTGCGCGAGGGTTGTGGCCGAAACTAAGCGCACTTAATAATTAGGCGGTTGATAAAGGCACCAGAAAATTCCTCATTAAATAAAGTTTTGTACATTTTATAATGAGCTGATAAGTACAGAAGGCAGTTGAGATTCATAATTTTCATTTGTGACCCAAATATACAAAATACTAATTCTCGGATTGAAAGCAGATTATGGCACATGACTCCAGAATCTTCATTTTAATTTTATCGATTATTCACATTTACCGTTCTCGTTATAAAGAACCGAATTGATTTAATCTTTTTCCGTAATTAGCTAGAACAGGTTTACATAGTTAACAAGACGTATTTAAGAGGACAAGATACGCGATAATTGTAATTCATTACCACCTCGTGCTTGGGGCGTCGGCAATTTGTTCGATTCAGATACAAGCCGGGGAGGCGATATGGTAACGTTCAGAGAGCGTCTTTCCGGAGTGAGGCGCTGGGAGAGTGGTCAGGCCAGGCCGCAGATAGAGCATACGAGACAACTACAGACTTAACATACAGAATGGAAAAGGGGCAAGTATGGAGCAGTTATTTTTTCGAGGTCAGATTAGCGCCAGCCTGATAACGAGGGGGGTTTCGCGAAGAATGACTTCCTGCGCCGCATAGATTGTCTGGCGTCGCAAACAGGAGACGTCTGTACCGGAGACCGTGTGTTTCATAAGAGATAAAAAGATTCCTACAGGATTTATTGGGAAACATAGTCACGTTTAATTAATATTAAAATATTTGAAACTGAAGACAACTTGGTATTATTTTTCACCCTACTTTACTGAACTACGTTTACGGAGTTATAATGTGACTCATCTTCAGGTACATGTTTGTACGGATACATGTCTGCTAGGAATCTTCAAGATAAGTGTTTCATGAGATTCTCTACGACAATAGGCATGTATTTGTATTACGTACGAGTCCATTTCTAGCAGACTCCTTGCGAGTATGTTACTCTCCCAGTGATGAGCGAATCTTTACAGGGTCTGGCAAAGTTCGAGCTGTAAGACCTTAACATATTTTTCCTTTCACAATGAATACGTGCTTTCACCTGATCACGATCTTTAACGGCAAGAAATAGTTAACAAAACTGATTTCGGAATTCTTTTCCACGATTAAAACACCAAAAGTATAATTATTTTACATTCATATGGTAAAATATTATTACAAGGAACGGTCAAGGAGAAGTCTAATAGGAGTGTTTTGTTAGTTTCTATAGGTATTAACAAGTCATCGTTTTAAAACTTTATCTCCCATTTGCCAGTCATAGACGTGATACTACCTCCACACTTCAGTGGCTTTTCTTTTTCACGTATTGCCACAGAAGTATTTTTTTCTTATGGTCATGGAATACGCTTTGCATGTATTATAATTATATGCGGATCACGTTCTATGAATAGCTGGTGTACGTAAGAGAGAATTTATTATGCACGTATGATAATTCTAGCACAGTTGGAAGTTTAATCCTAAAACAAATTTGCAAGAAGTGATAATCACATCATACTTATTGGTGATTTAATTGTGACGTCATGTTTCCTCAATAAATATGATTGTTGGCTGAATATATTATAAAATATACAAGACCGAAGTTAATTAAAATTCAATTTATTCTTTCTAGGTGTTAATTCTTCATTATTTAACAGATATACATTTGTGTAGCATATCTATCATTCGTAATTAATGATCACATGGTCGACTTAATCTGATATTGATTTAGAAGAAATAGACGGAAGAAACTTTTTTTGAAGGCATATAAAATCAGTTTAGTTACACATTTTAAAGATATTTTCCCAAAAGTGCATGCATAATTCGATAGGTAAGAGGTGAGAGTAGCTACTATATTTTAGATATAGTATTTTATCGATTATAATTTGATTATAATTCCCTGGTGTAACAGGCTTTCTTTTGTGATAAATCACTAATAGATAAACGAAATATATCGGTGATTAAAATGTTTTAATAATTTTTATTTATTAATTTTATTAGCTTCAACTTAGGGGAAGTGAACTTGTGCGGAGAACGCTTTCCATCTCAGTGGGTCTCTTGCCAGAGGGGAAATTGAACAATAGATACACGGCAGTTGAACAAAAGAGATACATTGTTAATTAAGTGGAATAAACAAACGAAACAAATTAATATAAATTTAATGGAGGAATGTGGGAAATAAATCATGCGACAGGTAGAAATGGACTTACAATTCAGTAAACTATTATTCAGGTGAATGCTTTATCTTTGGAAAAGTAATGATTTAAGAATGGCATGAATTATAATTAGAGTGTCGGTAAGAACGTAATCTTCATGGCGTTTTGGCATGCGGGAAGCGGGAAGTTGTTCAGTGTCTTATTAATTTCATTGGTCAGGCCACATCCTATGATTGGGCTTGGTCCACCTAACAGAGAAAAAACGATGATCTGGGCATTGGGTGGGTGGGCTGGGGCCGGCAATTTCGCAAGGTGAGGGAGTAAGAAAAAAGACAAAACAAACGGTGAGATTGGTAGCATTATATAAAACGAGATCAAGTAAACGATGAGTGCTAGATAATTTTAAAAGTTATTTCACATCAAGCTAACTAACCTAAATCTGAGTGGTAGAAATCGGAGGCTTGTTGGTTGGAATGATTGCTTTGGTGTGTTTTGTGGTAAGTTTTTAGTAGGCGGCTACGCTCGAATGTAAAATTAAAACTATCTAATAAACTATTGGTTTGCTATATTTTTAAGCACTTTTTCTATAACAATTGAGTACTGAGCATTGCAGTGTGAATTAGCAGAGAGACCATTTAACAAGAGCAGCTCTTCGACATGAGTTACACAACTCCGAGAAGAATAATAAGTGGTTCATAGCCCGTAGTAGAGCAGCAGTTTAGGTGGGAGGAAGTCTAGAAATAAACTAAGATGTATGTAGAGAATATTTGGCCAACTGAGTACTAAATTTTGTCGTAAAATACATAGTTTATAATTTAAATGGAGTTAGCGTATAAATTTAAGAGCATAGATAGTTTAAATTTTCGACAAATGCTATTACTGAAAATGCTATGGTGGTTTCGTGGGATACCATAAATCTATACAAACATTAGGAATGTGAACGGTTAGAATAGGTAATATTTTACCTCAATTTAAAGAAATGGTCCGACGAATACGGACCGCTGTCGGTGACGTGATCTTTCAATGAGTATGTGAACATAAACAGTTATATACATGTCCTTTTTAATGTTCACAGAAAGGAAATATGTATTTGTATGCTTATGTTAATAGATGTTTTCATTAGAAAAATGGGCTGTCAAATAGAAATTTGTATTAAATTATTAATCCCTCTAATTTCAATATATTATTTTTCAATTATGGTAATTTTTGAAAATAGATTTACTTTGGTGAATCCTCGTAAGCAATCTGTAAGTTTCTAACCCGAACATGCTATGGACAAAACGGATTGATTCTAAGGGTGGTATTTGCACGATGTCTGAGTTGAGTATTGAAATTCACACTTTTCTTCGACTCATTGAAAGTTCCTATAGAAATATAAAAGCATTAAAATTAACAGAATGCTATAAAAATGATAATAAGATAATATGAGGTTACTTTCATTTTATGATCATGTGGGATAGCTGTAAAGTTGCAATTGTTTAATAAAAATTGAGAAACAAATAAGCCGTTGATGTCAAGCGGATATTTTAGCGATTACTTCTTCGATTTGTTTATGCTTTATTTGTTCGTTTTCCTTATTACGTAATAAGATGAGGAATATATTCTTTTGGGTGTATTTATAATTTGGGAAAGAATTCGGAAATCAGTTTTGTTTAAGCTATTTCTGATGGTTAATAGATCGTGTAGGATTTTCGAGGTAGGGGATCGATGTTTTATTATGTGAATGAAAAGATAGGTGTTTATTTACAAGACTACAATCTGTTTGGACGATATTAAAGTAAACTTGATTAGAGCTGCGGAAGAAAACGTAGGAAAGGAAACTGGTTGTCACGTACAAGCAACTATATTGTAGAAGTTGATATTCTTTTTACACTTTTAGGTAATGCGTGTAATTTTCACGTTCTCCATGTTCATAGGAAGCGTGGACAAATCCTGGGATGATATGGATGAAATTATCGGCTGAGGGACGTTTATGTTCTTAGGTGAGTAAAGTGTTACGGATTGTATTCGTAACTCGTCCATACTTGAAACATAAAAATTGACAATTATTTTATTACACTCCAAGAAGAAAATATAGAGGGAACAAAGGAAGGAATAGCGTTGAATATTATTTATTTTTATTTCGAATTGTTGTATCTGTGGTAAATGAACAACATATTATTTAACATACATCATGTCAAACTTTTCATTATTATCCGTTATTTTTTTGGTTCGCAGTTAGCAAATGCGTTATATTAATTTCGAAGTAATGAGGGAATTGTCAGTCGGCACACTATGTTAGCAACGCCCAACGTCGAACGCCAAGCCCGCAATAAGGCTCTGCATGTGATGCTATGAACATTACAAACGCGCGCGCGACGAACGGACCACACAGCACGACGCGCTACGCGCCAGCACGCACACCACACGCATTAAACTGCAAAACTTTCATTGGTGTTGAAGGAAAGATAGAAGGGTTTGTCACAATTATGTTAGTAACCTGGGTTTTTTAACAATGGAACGTGTAGTTCATCCTTTTATTATGTTAACGCTTTTAAATATTGAACCCTTACAGTCTCTCAATTAAATATATTTTCATAATTGCTTTGTTCACTCGAAACCACATTATCTATCTACCCACGGATTATTTTTCTTTTTTCAGAAATGGAAAATTTTCCATCTGTTTATAAAAATACTTTTTCTGACAGCAAGATATTTGGATCTTAATGATTTGCACGATCCAGTGCAGGAAAGAAACTCACCACCTCCGAGCTGTAAAGGCATTTAATTACTGGACTAGATACCAGTTGTAGACGTGACGAAGAAAGGCCAAATAATGAAACTTGGAGGAAGATAATATTCAAGGGCTAATCGATCCCAATAACTCAGAAACAGGCGAGCGGGAGCACGGAGCCAACTCTTCTTGACCATGAAGTTCTTCATCAGAAATACTGCAAGAAAGAAAATATGGTAACATATAAAACTATTTAAAAATTTCTTATAATCGCGATTAAAGTTTAAAAGTGTACCTTTCATTTCTTCACTAATCGAGATAGATTTGTCATTTTTATTGTTTGTAAAATTATGGATTTTTCAAGTGGCACTCGTCAATGATACCAGTTCGCCCTATATAGGGCTACCAATATTTTATTGCCATCCAGCAGCGATCACATTCGATGCGCTGTGTTCAGTTTTCGCCCCTCCGCATCACACGCCTCACCGCAACCCACCGAAAAGGTCGCTTACAATTGTTCACTGGTTTTCACACTGTGACGTAAACTAAACTAATTTCAGCGATTCTGAGAACATCAATCGTCATAAAAACAGGATGCTAATAGAGGGAGAAATGCTAATTAGGCGTACTAAACGGTTGGACGCTGAGGGGATTAGTTAATTAATCTTTAGTTTTTACGTTGATTGAAACCATTCTGATAATCGCTTATGTAAATTTTAAGAATCGACAATATTACGTGAGATTAGGGGTTAGAAAGGTTTTTTTATAGTTCACTAGAAAACTAGATATTATAAAATTTTATAGCTTTATTTACATAAAGTTGAGCCAAACATCAACACAATTTCGCGTATTAAACTACTTTAATTGGCATAAATATGGTCCAAAAAAAGAAACAAATAAAAAGAAAATCAGCCTGCAGATGGCTCACGGAATTTTCAATTGTTGCATTTCAACATGATTCAGCACTCAAAAAATTTATATTCCATCATTAAAGAATTGAAAGAATTAGAAAGTAACGTTTTGTTAAAGTGCGTATAACAAAACGATCGAATGAACAAAAGCGGAAACAAGTATGGAATGTTTTTAATTCAGATTACCTTAAAATATGTATCATAAATGTAGATAAAAATAAAACATTTCTATAAATCTGAAATAATACAAACAAAGGTTTAAGGCTAATTACGATTCTAATGGCATTTAACAAAATGTGCCAGAAATAAATGTTAGTCCTTATAATCTGTACAGGTGGTATCATCACTCTGTGCGTGTGTGTATCTCGG
>BOPP01000072.1:3661218-3738161 GCA_017312745.1 Gryllus bimaculatus | reverse complement strand
CGCCCTTTCGGTCTGTCGGCGGGCAGCCTCGCGCACGCATTCACGCGCCCGCCCTGAAAAACTCAACCGGCGGAAACGACAACCACGCGCGCTATTTATACTCCGTGATTTACTCTCCGCTGCAGTCATTCAGCTGACGAAGTAATGGGGCGTTGCTAGAATGGGATTACAATTCTCATTTCGACGGATTGTCTCTTCTGTCTTTTCATGCGATTAAGAATTGTTGAATATGGGAATAGAGCACCTTGTCCAGTAGTCATAAGGGAAATACCAGTTCTCAGTGTAGCTTCTACAATATTGAGCGATAAACTACAGTCTAGGAACATTTTAGGAACAGGAGTTTTGTTCCCTAATTTAGTAATTGGAAAATCCATTATTGGAGATATGAACAACGCTGTATTGTTAATAAATTGTAAAAAATACATCTTTATTCTCCACAGTAGAACGAATTGCCTGCTGACTGGTAACAGGAAGGTCGTCAGACGTTTCAGGGACGTTCATTTAAATTTCTGTTCCTAAATTGATACACTCTAATCTTGATAATAAATGTTCCTAACAACCAAAGATTGCTTAAAGCATGTAAGTAATACAGTTATAGATTCTACTGATATATGAATTCTCTGGTGACCAACGATGGGAATCGTCAATCCCTGGAGGTTTGTTTTTTAATTTCTTCTTCAAATTTTGAATTTCCAATCTCGAATCTCCATCACAAAAACCCTAGAATTAGAAACCAGTTCGTTTATAGTGAGGAAATCTCTAAGTTGTCAAAATGTACGTGAGCATGTGTCTGTCTCTCTCTCTCTAATTCGAAAATTAACGAACGTATTCTCGATACTTCAAACATATTCCAGTCATATCAATTAATTAATGTTATAAATGCAATAGATAAATCATCTTCATGGATGTAATTGATATTTTCCATAAGTGTGTGCAGTCTAAAACAAGAGGCGACCAACTACATTCTGGGGACCTCTATCTTCCAGTGGGTCCCTTATTCATTAAACTTTTGATTTACATCCCATCTTTTTGAATAGGAAATGAATAAAACATACGTGCAACTGATTTCATGTTGTAGAACTTATAGGGTTGCTACCGGATGTGAAGCGCCTATGCCCAAAATATTGTGAATCAATTCCTCAAATTGTCAGCTTAAAAGTGAGGATAATCAGATTATTATATCATTAAACATTTTTACTGAAATAAAATATACTATTATGTAGAGCTGGGGACCTCTTTCGAATTTTTTCAGGGCGCTATGGCTCACTATTTCCTTCTTAAATGTTAAACTACTTAAATAAATGCTAATGGTAGAAAATTTTCTTCCATTTCAAAACAGCGCGTTTCTTGGGCTCAGACACATGTGTACTCTATCCTATTCTTATGCTATTTTCTTATGCACTCTGTTATATGTGATTTAGTGACCGCTTTTTAGACGTTGTTTTATGTTTTGTATAGGGAAAGTTAGAAATAATAATTGTCTTAGTAGGCATTTTATTGACATCCTACACTAAGTGCACACTGCGCAAAAATATTTCTCTCACTTTCATTTTGTTGCCTTTTTACTCATGATACAAAAGGACTCGCATCTACGCTGAGTGACTCATTTCTTGGAGGAAAAGGCTTCATTTTTGTACCTTCAAGCATAGATAAACTGAATTCGATTATGTAACTGATACGGTTGTCAAACAACCACACTTGATTTTGCGGAGCCTTCTGTACGGCGCCGAATGTTTCGCCACGATTCCCTCACTTAACGAGCACAGGAATGATGATTCAATGAATGGAAGTAAGGTCTTACACACGAATTTACATTATCTCAATATCATAAACAGTTTTATCAATTTTCTAGAAATATATTTTCAAGCGGAATTTCTGGACCTCGGAAACATGTTGCGTGTCTGACTGAAGCATAATTGTATACTCTTTTGAAATGAATTGAATTTGCCTTATTTTACGTGGCGAGACTCGGGCCATCAGGCCCGCTCTTCCGTCTGACCACGCAAATTTCGCTACGCTTCTTTCACCAACTAGGAGAGAAACGAGGTATTTCTTGGGCGAGAAACAGGTCATTTGAATTTAGCTCAGTGGCGTCATTTAGGCTTGAGGATCTTTTACATGCAAGTAAATCTACGAACATGGGACAGCCGGCTTTACTTCCCCTCCGAAGGAAGGCGTACGAAGGATTTTTTCGCCCTTAAAAATCCACGGCTTCGATCGAGTTTGAACCCGCCCACTTGGGTACAACAGTCCAGTACGCTAACCGTTACACCATCGCCGCCGCTGTGCTCTTAAGCTACACAAATTCCTAGTGGAAAGAATATGATTCAGATGGCATTCACATATCTTCACGGAGAGATGACACTATTAATACAATTTGATGAGCCTTTCGAATAAGCACCCAATGGTACCCCTCATCTTGGGAAGCTAAAGAGTTCAGTACGAATTCACGAGGAATTGAATATATAAGATAGGTTTTGTTTCAATATTTTTTCCATAATAAACATCTAATTTCAATTATATCGAGCCCGACACCAGAGGATTGTGACTGTCACGTCGCGTACAATCATGTCTATTGATGATGTCTGTCGAAATCAGATTCTTCCCACCGTATATGTAGTTGTGTTAATAGCCTGTCCGTTATGGTAAATGCTTCCTACCTAGTGTCGCATCCGCGCCGCGCTAAATCTGACAGTCACCACAACACAAGTTGCATCATGCGGGCGCCGCCGCCGCGATCGCGCGAGCGACCGTGACGCGGCGCCCAGGGGCAGATGGGGTGTGGGGCGGGGGGTGGGGGGGGAGAGTGTCGGGTAAATTCCAAGAGGCGCCGCCAGACACGCGCTCGCGTCCGGGCCGAAGTCCGCGCCGCCGTCCGCGCCCCGTCGCACGCCTCGTCCACGGCGTCACGCCCCGGCGCCCCGTCCCGCGCGCCCGTCCCCGCGCCCCGTCCGGCGCCCGTCCGCGGCGCCCCGTCCCGCCGCCCCGTCCCGCGCCCCGTCCCGCGCCCCGTCACGCGCCCCGTCCACCGCCCGCGTCCCGTGCCCCGTCCACGGCGCCCGATCCAGCCGCCCCGTCCACCGCCCCGTCCACCGCACGTCCACGCCCGATCCACGCGCCGCTGTCCACACGGCCGCTGTCCACCGCCCTGCTCGCCCCGCGCGCATCCCCTCCCTCGCTACCGGTCCCACCCGCCCATATTCTCCCTGACCCTGGCCCCCGGTCTCTCCGCCATCACTCCGTATAGCCGCCACTTACCCTCAACCACCCCGCGCCAGCTTCCCTACCCCAATGGCAGAATGGGGGAGGTGGGATTGAGGGCCATGTTCCCCCTTCAAAAAAGTCCTAAAGGAGGGGTTTTCAAACGTTTCGTCGCGGCTCCGAGAGGTGTCGCGGCCTCTTGGTAGGGGACTCGCAGTGATTATTGAAGTGATCTTTACATTTTATTTACTTAAATGCTTGTGTCATTTATGTCTACAAAATAATTTTGTACTATCCTACTATATGTTATTTGGATATATATGATTTATTTTACAAATTAAATTGAATTAATTTAACCTGTCAAGTCCTTTACCAAGAGCCTATTACATCACTTTCTCATTTGCGTTGAATCTTTAGTAGGACTACATTAAACCTTAAGTTTGAAACTTAATGTCGCTAGAGGTTCCGCCGTGCATTCCGGTTAGTGCAAAGGAGCCGTAGACGAAAAAAGTTTGAAAACCTCTGGCCTAGAGTTTTCGTTTGTTACCTTCTTTTATTTGGCAATATTTTTTTAAATATATATGTCCGAATTATGTCATTATTTAAACAATAATATTGTGTAGTCTAATGTCTATTGTATATAAATAATATACAATATAATAACAAATTTGTGTTCTTATTTAACAGAAATCTACGATGGCCGTCTCCAAAATGATCGGCTGGATCCCTCCCGGTCGTGCAAGAGGACTTCCTACACGCTAAATAGGAAATATGTCGTGTTCCGGAATTGAGAAAAGATATATTTATTTTGGGTAAAGTGTCCTATGTAAAGAGAGTGCCTGCCGAATGTTGAGGTAGCAGTCGCACTGAACTAGATTTGAAGATTCAAATTCCAGCAGAAACTTGAATTGTGGTTGAGATGCAACATTAACTTCTCTCATTCGAACTGTCATCTTTTCTTTACTGGCTGCTAAAATAATTTTGCTGTCCACGAAATTGGTAGACATTATAATATTAAAATTCATCCAAAAGTGCATGTTAATGTACGAGTATGCAAGCCAAATTACCTGCCTAGAGTAAACATTTCATTTGAAGTTTACTTCAATATTAATTTTAAAAAAACAACATATTTAAATTCTATGATTTGATACTTAAAAATATTTCAATATATTTAATTAAAAATTCGTAATTCAATAAACCAGTTATTGAGAAATTAATACAAGTCAATTAAATACTTAATATGACGAATTTAATGCTTTAAACTGTTAATTGAATTCAGTTTTTTTCAGTTAACTTTGATGTGGTCACGTTAATTTTAATTACTAATCTGTATTTTGAGTTTACAGCGTTAAAAATATTTTTGTGAATATTCCAAAACTAGTATTTGTTGCAATAAGTTTTTGTTCTTGGCCAACTTTATACGTTATTTTTACTAACTATAATTATTTCTTTTCTGTGGGCTTATTTACAAAACAATGAAATTTTCACATTTTTTTATTAGAAAAAAAGGCATTATAAATAGAAAAAAGAATGTTGGAATAATTAAGAAACATTGGGCTAAAATTATTATTTATGATTAACTTATTTTGTACGCGTTTCATGTTAGTAAAGAGAAAACGTTTCCAATAATGGAATAACAAACATTTACAAACATATCAAAACTTCAGGATGAAATATTTAGCTAAGTAACTTCTTTATATTATTTTCGGGTGGTCTTGAATTTGAACTCAAGACTGCGCAGTAAACCGTCTCGTTTACTGTGCAAAAACGTGAAGAACTCAATTGCAAATCTTCTATTTACTCAAAAAATTAATTTCATTTTACCGTTACTAAAAGTAAACAACAACACTTATTTAAGTGTAACTGAAAAACAATGCACGTAATGCACACAATGCAAGTAAGCACTGATTAAAACTGATGTCAAGACGTTTGTCACAAACTAACGAACTTTTAATTTAGGCTGACTGAAATGTTTTCAAATCTGATCATCTGATTCCCCTCTCCCCAAAAAAAGTCACGTTTGTTGAGAAATTAATAATGAAGAAGAAAATATTGAAAGGAATGTTGGGTTGTAATGAAAAACTGACAATAGATCAGGATTGTTCTAATAGTTCAGGGATGCACGCGGCCAACGGTTCCATTTATTGGGGCCCGCAAACAATTATCAGTCAAAAGTGACCGTTCCGTGCATCCATATCTGGCGAGATCATTGTGCGTCTAGCACACTCGCCGTGTCGGGGTCAGCACCTCCTTAATAGAAAAATTGATTGTTGGGATTTAAGAGGTTTTTTTTTATAAAACAGATAATTCAAATTATTTCATTGTGGTACCCTGCGTTATACATGTTACGGCCTGACGAGCACGCCTGGTTCCATTCTTCTCCCTGCACCCCCCTCCACCCGCCCCGCTCCCCCCCCCCCCAGCTCCCCCCCCCCCGTTTTCAGAGCAGGCCGGGCAAAATGGCCGAGATCAGCAATAACGGGAAAGTCAGTGTGAAATCGGCTGAGTTCTGTAATTATCGGCCCGTAACCCATCTGAAAGGTTTATTTGTGGGCTCTTGAGGCATTTCCAATTTGGACACCCCTGCAACAGATGAAACACGGAAGAAATGAATGAATGAAAAATAAATCTTTACATTTTCGGTCGGCGGTACCGCACGGTGGCGTTCGCTTATCGCCAGCGGCAGCCTCGCCTCTTATCGCTTATCAGGGCGCTCGTCGTGAAGCCCGGCCACGTGGCAAACTACGCCCCCGCTCCCGCTCCCGCTCTCCCTCCAAAGCACACGCGGCGGCAGGGGGCGTGGTGTGGCCTCGCCTCCGATTCGCTCGCCGACACTTCTCGTGAACTCTGAGCCACTCAACGGGACTCATGCGGATTCGGTTGTTGCAGTTTGCAGGTGACGGCGGTCTCACTCCAAGGTAGAGAGATAGCATGACGCTGCCGGGACCGACGTCAGCGTTGAATCATTGCGTGCCTGTGTGTGTTTGTGTGCGTTGGTGGGGGAGGAACATGAATGTTTCAAGCAGATCGCTGAATGAATGAATGGAATCAATGTCAGATGGCGAGAGGAGTTGCATCAACTTGTTGCGAAGAGGCCATGAGAAGCAGTGACCAGCAAATTAGGCACTGTGTCATAATTTCAGAACGTGATAGACATGTCTAATGGCAATGTTCGTGATAATTTTAGTATCAATTATGTCATATTATTAGCTACTGCTAAATAAATCCATTAAACCGTATTCAAATGTAATTTCAAGATTGTTTCTTTTCATTGGTGTTTATTAAAGTATCAATTCACCTCACAAATATAAGTTCATCTTTTTCAATAGACGTTTTCCTTGAATTGCGTGAAATGTGAGTATAGATATACCCTGCAAGATGACGGTTGATAGTGATATGAGAAGCCAATAACTCAACGTTCACAAGTGAACCTATCCGTGCCTTTAGTTGAACTCGAACCCATATCAATTGAATCCGCGTACTTGGCGCGGTTCTAAGTCATTGAGACCACAAGGCCGTCAGTTTAATTACTACATTAAAAGCTGAAAATGAATTTATATATTTTTATCTTCACTGATCATCCCATCCGAAGTCTCCGTCCAAACATTCCGTTCGTAGATGCCGAGCGGAAGGGAATCTGGGAGATACGTGAAATTTGAATGAATTTGACATTTTTGAATGAGATTTTTTTAATGAAATGCTCGTTATTTCGTATAACTCAATGCCATCATACCACATTCTCCTAATCCTTAACAATCCTTGCCCCCTCAGTACAGCTGTCTATGGAGGATCGAGAAGGTTGCAGGAGGACGCAGGAAATCTCGCTTCTAGTTTAGTGGACAATATATGTGTAAATGGTCAACAAAATTGACGTGGGGAAAATCAGACATGATGATTCTTGGAAATCAACTTTCGTAGCAGAGAGGAAACTTATTAAAATTTTAAACTTGTTAACATTGCAAACTTTACAAATACGCTGAATAGATTCGCCATCAAAAGCAAGTTCCTGCAAGTGGGTCTCACACAATACTATTGATACGACATACCTAATGTGATTTCTTAAATATCTAATCGTTGGGTATTTTATTCCAAATTGAAATTCGCAAACGAGTTTACAATGTCAATTTTTACCTTTGCTTTTCATACTTAGAAGATAAGCGTTTCCCAGCTTTTATTATGGAATGCTATCATTATGGTACATTTACTTTTCAGACATTTCAATAAATGATGTCCAAAATGTTAGTTGTCATTTTTGAAATAATGAGTGTAGATTTTTTATAGAAAAAATGACCATGTCACCTAGCATCTATCCTAGGCTTGTGAGAACTGACTGATACTCTCATTACATACTGACGCATTCAAAAATTGAAATACAAGCAAAAGAACTGTCATAAAGTGTAAATGATCATCCAAAATAACCATCTAAAAGAACAAAGAACATATTTACTCGAACAAAAATGAAATAAATCGTTCACTATGGTATAGATCAAACAGCTGTCTTCACAGGACAGTCATTCTGTATTTATATTTTTTTCTGGCTGACTGTGGCTTGCCGAAGTCAAATCTTAGTGCGAAGCAAATATTATTATTATTATTATTATTATTATTATTATTATTATTATTATTATTATTATTATTAATAATAATTATTATTATTATTATTAAAATGTCCCATTAAATTTGAAGACAGTTAATTAATAAAATCTTTTTATGTTTTCAATTGCTCAACGACGCTTGGACGATTTTACATTGTACATCACATACTACGATGTTTATATTTATATGCAAAAACAATCATATCAATTTTCTCTAGGTAAACTTCTAAGATTTTAAGCAAAGAATTACCTATTAAATTGTAACTTATTGTGATAAAAAAATTTATAATTATAATTGTTTAGTACTTGAAAATGTCGAGAAAAAACGTCGGAATGTTGTACGAGTTCAGCAATTGAAAATATAAAAAGATCTTAATAATGAACTGTCATTAAATCCAAAAAACAGTTAAAAATAACAATCAAGCAAGGGAAATAAAATACTTGTGCGAATTTCCAATTAATTACTACTGACAAACTTAACTAACAAAACGGTAAAATTGATATAGACTTCTTTGTAGCAAAATTTTAATATTATATCCAAGATTAAAACCTGAAAAAACAGAAAACAAGACAAACTGATATTATGTAGCACAATTATGATTTAATTTCGGTAACATTCTTAGATGTCGTTTACTACTTACAAATCGCATGATGGTTTTAGGAGTATTATCTATGTCGTGAAGATGTAGACATGAACAGTCGCTTTTGTTTGGCCAATTGTGTCTGCCAGCAAAAAACAAACTGTATCCAGGGGCCAATATATGGCAAAAAAGGAGTCATGGAAGCAAAGAAGAGACGCCAGGAGAGCAAAAGGGTCCGGAGAGATGACGGAGAATGTTTGGGTGGCGATCATAGGAGGGACGGAGTGTGGGAGATGGTAACAGATGGGTGGCTGACGAGGGTCCGGAGGGGGTTCGGTAGGAGAGCGGCGACGGGCCATTGGAACGGGTGGGGGCCAGTGAAGGGCCGGCGGAGGGGCCGGACGGTAGCTGAAAGGTAGTTGGAGGATAACCCAGTAGGAAGTCAAAGGGGCGGAAGAGAATTGCCCTCGGGGAAAAGTACCCAACATCGACGGAGGACAAGCAGAAGGGGCGGGGTGGGGCAGGGCAGGGCGGCAGCCCACTTCTTGTTATCAGCCCGCGCCCGGGGGTCAAAGACCGCTGCCCAGCCGGCGAGAGCCGGGAGGCCCTCCCGCCGTCGTTACAGGCGGCGCCCTTGCCTTTCGGTTCCCCAGCCGCCTCTCGCTGCTCGGCCGCTTCTCGCTGCTCGGCGTTGAGATCCGGATATTTGTTTATTTACTTTTTTTTGTTTTAAAAAAAGCTCGAATAGTCTATTTGTGATTTTCACAGAATAAAACGTAAGTGATCCATCATTGTTTTTTTATTTTTAAGAAATTGATTGTAGTAGTACACAGCGAAATTTAAAAAAACATTTTAGAGGTCTTATGATGAAATGTTTTACTATCTCATAATTTCGTCCTGGATACGTTCAACTACGATCTAGTGATTTACAGAAAACTCAAGGAGCGGAAACCATTTCTACCTCCTCCCCGACGGGCGGGGGACGGGACGGGGGACGGGACGGGGGACGGGACGGGGGACGGGACGGGGACGGGGGGACGGGGAGGGGGACGGGACGGGGGACGGGACGGGGGACGGGACGGGGGACGGACGGGGACGGGACGGGGGACGGGACGGGGGACGGACGGGGGACCGGGACGGGGGACGGGACGGGGGACGGACGGGGGAGCGGACGGGGGACGGGACGGGGGGACGGGACGGGGGACGGACGGGGGACGGGACGGGGACGGGACGGGGGACGGGACGGGGACGGGACGGGGGACGGGACGGGGGACGGGACGGGGGAGGGACGGGGGACGGGACGGGGGACCGGGACGGCGGGACGGGACGGGAGGACGGCGACGGGACGGGGACGGGCGGCGGACGGGAGAGGGACGGACGGGACGGGCCGGGCGGCGGATCGGGACGGCGGAACGGGACGGGGGACGGAACGGGGGGACGGGAGGGGGGACGGGACGGGACGGGACGGGGGACGGGACGGGGGGCGGAGGACATCATTTGGCTAGAGTACAGACATGTAATTTTATTCAATTTATTCAAAACAACTCAATTCTCAGTGATATGACCTTTCTAAGCAGTATTTCTAAGAAGCAAGCGCAGACAATTTAGTGTTGTGTAACAATAATTCAGAAATCGGATTCAATTTTTCCCCCATGCGTTTAGGATGAATTACATATGTGTTCTTGTGACATTTCATGTTTTTGTATAGCTGTTGATACATTTTTCCTGTCAAATTGTCCACCCCTATTCCAAGTACTCTCCTCGATTGACGATAAAAGGCAAGGCCAACAATAAAGCATACCTTTAATTTTACTACTTATTAGCCGTTTGTGTAAATCATACTACGGATTGAATTTACTTGCTTTGTTTTGCCAGCACGCTGTACAACTCAACATTGTAGTAGGAGGATCGTTCTTCAAAATTTCACTTTTTTGAGCATTACTGAGGCGAGAAAACGGTATACGTAATCATTAATTCACTGCATCTGACATAATATTAACGTAACATCAGATATAATTAAAAAGACAAGTAACACTAACAATCCACTGCATACTAATTTAAAATGCAAAATAAATACTTCCTAAATAATAATCACATCCACCGCTTGTTGATTAGTGAAGAAAACAGTAAACGCATGCAATATGCGGCTTAAGTGTGTGTGGGAATCGGAGCCTTCCGTGCGGCCAGGCAGCAAATGAAATCGCTGGCCTACACACAACGCACACAATTTTGGCATTTTTGGCAAAATAGCAACCATTCAATTCGCTCTAGTATAAGAACAGGATAATTGTTTTATACATCAACATGGGACCACCCTCAAAACTATTTCTATCGCATTTTACTCTACAGTGGGACCAAGCTGAAACTAACTTGTGAAATCAAAACCAAAGCAAGAAAGTATAACAAATCAAACCAATTGTGAGAATTAATGAGCATTAGAAAACTTTTTGCGGTGTGAGGGGACCCCCAAACGTGTATTTCCGTTGATATCTCTAAATTGACTTTCCGCAGTATTACATAACTTTCCCTATTCTACGTATATTATCCCGTATATTCGTACATATACGAAAAGTAAAAACAAGTATCCATTTCACGAATTCCTTAAAATGTTATCTGAAACGTAATAATAAGAAATACCTCAATTGCTTTTCTCAATCTCTTATGCTAGTTATAAGTCTTCTAGTTATAGTTTTAGCCTTCATTAAGCAATACATGTGTAAAGAATACCTGAACCAGGCAATTCTCTAGATATATTTTTTTTTAATCCGTAAGAGAAAGTAATCCTCAACGCTAGAACTGACGCGTTTCGTACGTTGCAATTTTGGCTAAAGTCTTTTAATTCTGTTCTTTTCACTATACATTATTTTTTAGAATTCGTGTATATTTCACTCGCAGACCCTCATTTATTGTTTTCAACAGTGTTTTCTCCGTATTCGAGAAGTATCCGATTCATATAGAAATCGTGTACTTGTAATGACGTATCTTGTATTGATCTGTATCCAACCCGCCATTTTCGGAATTTTTATTTTTATTCCAGATTTACGAATATATTGCTAAATAATGAGCCGACATAAAGAGTACTGATGATAAATTTTTCAGAGAACGTTTTGAATAACGCGCACTCTAGTAAATGACATTTAAACGAAGTAGCTAAGAAGAAAAGAATGATAAGGTAATGTGAAATATTATTAATTTCAGATGGCCGGTTTTTTATTTCTCTTGAAAAAAAAGAGGTAAAAGTAATAAGCAATATATAAAATACAAATCGCACGTGGTTTGCAGTAATCGTCGATTATAAGATGTATCTTCTTAGTTTGGGCACATTTCCACGGTCGCTATTCCATTTTTCACCACTAAAAGTCAAAGGATATTATACGAAAATTTGGACTAGGCTTCACAAAACTTGAAATGTCTTAGAAACTGGACTCGATTATACTCACTTGCTATTATCACATTTGATAAAGCTGTTTTCGAGTAACTGAATAAATCTGAAGTTTATCAGGAGGGTGTATCACCAAGTGCTGCGCTTTTATTCAGGTCAGCACGGGTCAGAGATTTGTCGGGACATATCGAACGAGAAATATTGACCCCAGCTGCCACGATCGCGTTGCTTTTTATTATGATTCCGTGACGTAGCGTTGGGTATCTAGCTGATGAAACGTTTAATAAGCCGATTGGAACCGTGTTCGATTATTAAACAGATTCTACAACGGGAACGAGTATTTTTCTCCAGATATTGCGTGATCAAATAGAGCGTCGCCGACCCAACTGGTGGAGTCAGGGGGGTTATCACACGCAGGGGGTCCTGGCGAGTCGCGACTCGCTGGGACTATGCGGTCGCAGGGGCACGTGACGTCACATAGCCACGCGACCACCGCGCGCCCAGCGGCTGATGCAACGGCAAACAACCGAGCGGCGGTAGAGCAAAATACAGTCAGCTGTCTCTAAACACACCTTCATGCACTAAACGCCATCTTTCACATTTAAAGATTAGTTAGTGTTCATGTAGCGCAAACCTCTCACAGGGATTGATTACGTGCGATTCGATTATGGAACTTTGGAACTTTTTTTTAATTGTCAAGAGGAATCAAAATTACTATTTGAAATCATTATTTTAACTTCTTTTCTCTTTGTATTCTTATGTACTTCATTCAATATCACATTTTCATTATTCATTCCACGCTTTGAAGGAATTGTAAAATGTTTTAAATGTAGTGTGTGAATGTCTTGCATTTAGTAGTACAAGTATTTCCAATAATATCTCGCAACCAAAGTATTCTACTGGTAGGTTACATATAATACGAGTACATACTATGCTGATGTGCGACAAAGATAAGACAAATTAGTGGTGCTAAAGCAGCACGCATATTTTCACACAAAAGTATACGAAGAGTATTCAAATTTTCGAAAAATTGTACATGAACTTATTTCAAAATCACCTTTAAGGAACAGTCATAAAGATAACAAATCTTAATCTTCATAATTGTAGTTGTAGGAAGACACCGAAAAATTTTAAACATTTGCATTTTCGAAAAATCATGGTTTTTAACGAACAAGAGATCTGCACAATTCTTTAACCGTTCTTTACACTATCCACCAACAAAATTTAATCAAAAAATATTGAGCCAATTTTTTTGATTTTTGCTGCTTCGTGTAAAATACTCCCCGAAATTAAAATACCGGTTTGAAATTCACGAGGCCGCGACATCGGTCAAATCATTTCTTGCTGGAAACTAAAATACACAACAGATATCAATAAACTGTCGAATATAATTAAAATTTGAACAATCAGGACAGCCTCCAGTTTCCTTTATGCACAATCATAAGAGTTTGTTTGCTCGAAATGTATCTCGTTAACATCTTCATTACGTTCACTAGCACGAGACGTCCTGTCAAGCAGATATTCCGAGCAAGATGGATTAAGGGGTGCCACACTGCTGTGTGCTTTTCATGGATATACTATGTAATTGAACTAATTGCCTCTGTTGTAATAATACTCCTCACAATCTCATAAGTTTGTAATAAATGGAAACTCAGAATATCGCGATTGCCTGGAACGACTTATAGTTCTACCTTATGTAGTTAGTGCTTTGCAGATTTGCAATACTTCCTGTGAACTTTTCACTACACCATGCCCTTTTAGTCGTTCACTGGTTCACTAGTTGATGATCACATAAGATACAGTTTCACAAAAGTTTAAAAATGCACAAATTAAATTTAGAAATAATTATATAGATGAATAATTATTATTACGATTTAAAAAAGAAGTCTTAATATTAAATTGATACATAACAGCAGATAATATATTTTTGATGGAATAAGGAGCGATAATGTTCTTGTAAATGTCCGTAAGTATTCTAATAATTATTTCTTTGGCCATGGTCCGGTTAAAGTTCCTATGTTGTAAGTTACATTTTTTTGGTTTTATAAAAATTAACCACATGAACACAAAATATACTGGAATAAATTGGGGAGTGAAAATTTGGTTTAAGTGTAATTTGTTGGCAGTTAAATTAATTTCTGACTCTTTACGTTTTATCTTATTCTAATTCACAAATCTAGACTTGATGTATGAGTTGAAACAAGTCTTTTTGAAACAATGTCTACTGCATTGCAGTCTACTGTAGCTATAACTAACCCGTCCTCTTACGTTGATTTATGTCCAAATGAATAAAGGAGACAAATCCTGTAGTTTTCTCCATTTCCAAAGGTAGAAGGGTTAATAAACTAATTTCAAAGGAAAACACTGTGTATGTCCATGTGCATAAAACGAAATTATGTTTATTTTCATGTTTTATCGTCTTTAAGTGGCCGATTAAAAAAGAGTATATGTACGTATAGTGTACTGCATTAGATATTTACACAATCGCTCCATTTCCTCACTGATAACCGGTTTTCCCATTCCGCATCCGCTGGTCGACACTGAAAGAACCGAAATAACAAAATTACGTTACGTCTTCACACTATCTTGTTCCGAAAACTGAACGAATGCAGCTGGCAACCGCAGCGCTACAAGACGCCGACATCCGGGACGATTTCATCCAATGATACATCCTTTCATAACATATTTATCCCAAAGAGTATTAAACATTGTTTAAGATGACCAAGGATTTCAAGCATCATCCCATTCAGGATTATTGAATACTCCGACACACGAATAGCTACAATATTTACGGAGGATATGCCTGAATAACACCAAATTTACGTAGGATAAGGATGTGGGAATCGGATCTGAAGTGGGATGTGGGACAATTGGAAGTGGGATAACACTTTCTTATATTTGAAACATATCTGAAGTGGAGTAAATATCTTATAAAAGGATTTATAATTGGAAGAAATCTAAATATGCTTTAGCTGTTTGTGAAAACAATACTGGCGTGGGGGCGGGGAGGGGGTCGCGGCGGAAGGCGCTTTCCGCCGGGCCCGCCCCCTAGCGGCGGCGCGCGGCGTCTGACGTCTGACGTCATCGGCGCACAGGAACCTCCGCGCGTCGCCGCCGCCGCCGCCGCCGCGTGGGAGAAAGGACACCGCGTGATGTTGCGGTTTAGATACGTGACATAATGCATGGAGTCGGACGATGGCCTGAGGCCCGCGTCACACATTCCTCGCAGGGACAGAGCGCACTCTTTCCTACCGGGCATTGGATTTTGTCAGAAGGGCCACGACAAGGGGTGGATTGAGCAGGTGAAACATGTGATTGGAGGTGGTGGTGTAAGGTTAGGGTCCGCAATACGGGCGGACTCAGGTAAAAGAGGGGCCTATTTTTAGGGAATGTTTTTTTTTATTTTTTAAGGTACCAACACTACTTGTGTTTGCTATACAAGTTTATGAAGGGGGCCCCGATAAAAGTTTTGTTCCGCTACCCGTTTAGTGTAGAATAAGTGAATTAGAGCGTTTACTGATTCCGGGTGCAACGTAACCCGAAGCCAGTAAACCTCATGTATTCTACATGTTATCACGCAGATGACTGCGGTGTCCAGCCCCATTGGAACGCGATATCCGGTGCCGACCAATACTTCAGCCTGCGGGAATTCCCCGCCAGGTACCCCCAGAAGGGCACAGCCCCCCCTCGAGACAAGCTTTTGCTCCCGACTGCTCTTCCGAGATGTGTGATAGTATATAGAGTAAGTGTGTGGGAGGGAGAGGAAAAGGTAAGGATGATGAAGGAAAGATCGCGCGGACCAAGATTCTGCTCTGGCATTCGCTGGGCATTGATGGGAGAACCAACGAGAAACAACAAATCAGAGCAGCCAGCCGTTAGAATTCTCCTATGCAGTGATTGATTACGGCGCAGTTAAAAAAAGTGTCTCAAACCAAATGAAGATCATCTGCACCTTGCAGTAAAATAAGTATCTTAAAATTTGTAGAAAACAGTGATGAACTTGCGGCAACTTTTGTTGAATATAAATTTATTATCTATTTTAGTGCATAATGTTAGGCGAAATGTTAGCTTAACATGAACAAATAAAATACTTTTAGAAGCTGAAAACCTATCATTTGATACTTATAGTGAATGTCTACTAAAAATGCATGCTTTTTGGGCCTATCAGCGGAACCATCACACATATTCTAAAAATTTAATTCATGACTTCCAGTGAAAGTGAACCAATTTGTTGAGAAATATCCTCATTGTGAATCAGGCAGCCTCCTTCTTTGGTCTAATTTACGTCTTTAATAATGATTTTTTTAACTACTGTAAATAATGGTGAACATATAGAATGATAAGAAAATACTTAAATACTTTATTTAGTTCTATTCTAAAATCTAAATATCGAAAAAGGGGTCAACTAATACCGAAGCTAAAAAATCGATTTAGTGTCATCTTCCAATTCATTTTGTACAACTGTGTACAGTAATGTAATATTTTGCAGTCCTGTAATGCTAAACCGTTACTTCTGCTTTGTATACGCAGTCAAGGACACATTCTTTCAATTACATCACACGAGGAATATGTAACGAGTATAAATACAAATGATGCAAGGGGATGCGGGGGAGGTGATGCATCATATGAAAGGGAAGACCAAGTCGTATCACAAATAATTCATGCTGCTAACGTTTGTGGACCGGCCCACGAGCATGCATGTTGGACCCCAATATAAATATTTGCTACCCTTTTCAGCACGCAGCTTAAATCGTGTCTTTATAAGGATAGTGAAAATCGTTCAGTATCACCCATTCGCTATAAGCAAATAGCCAGACTTCAAGAGTACAGACCTGAAATAATAAAAATTCAGGTATGTGTGTATATTTTAACCATTTATAATTGTCATATCCCTCAACGGATTCTTTTCTTTTTCTTACAGTTTTCCGATCATAAGTGAAGAAATGCCTTTACATTTAATTTGATGGCGATTTAATTAATATAAAAAATACGGAAATCAAAAGCAGATCAGAAAAAAGCAAAAATATCTATGGTTAGCAAATGGATTTCAAGTTAGAAATAAGAAGCTCTCTCCAACAATTTGACATGATGTAACTGCTCTGTATGACCGCTCTTAGATTTCCTACAACAGGAACATTTGATTTTGTATCACTTCCACAGACTGCAAAGTTTCAGAACACAGAACAACACACTCCCAAAAAGAAGTATTCGAAAAGCTTCCAACCACTTCTCACCTGTAACGGACATAAAATATCTTAAATTAAATAACACTGTAGTTATAATTACTAAACGGCACTAAAAATGGCTCGTTCAGAAAATTACATGATCTACTTTCACACATTTTATGCATGCTTACTGTACTGTACAGATCACAGATTCGACCGTTCCGGATGCATGCATTCAGTTCGCTATCGTAACCTCACATTTAGTACCATGAATCGTGCTACTCACGCGAGTTGGAAGATATCACATTTTATTTATTTTTCCTTCAAGAGTGCATTGGTGCCCAAACACAGTTTTAGGACTACTTTTAGGAGAAATAGTCGCCAAGGCAGCACGCGTACGTCAATCGGCAGGGCTCTTCGCCGACCCTCCGACGACGTCGAACAAAGGGACCGCAGCAAGTAAAACGCAGCGACCGGCGGCCGCAGTGGGAAGACTACCATTTAAAGCTATATTCTGCTAGCGGTGGCGCGTACCCCGTCCTCCGCTTCGCGTGGCGAGAGTCTTGACTGAAGCGCGCTGCAGTCGCGACGTGGGAAGGCGCTCTAAAATACTACATTTTCATTAAAAAATGCTTAGAAGTTTATAGTTTGACGAAAGCTCCAAATCGAAGTTTCTGGAACCAGAAAATGTACCATTGGTCCCCTTGCACGGGTGTTTCTTTCAATCAACTTGGCGCGCGAGAAACTGTCTAAGGAGCATTGCGTCTCATGGTGCCGCGCCCTCCGCGCAAAAACCCACATGGCTTGGCTTTAGCCGTGATTCACGGAGGCCGCGCGCAGGTGTCGAGCGGCCTGGCGGCGTGTGCGCAGCTGCGGCGGCCGCAAAGCTGCGGCGAGGTCGCAACCCTTTGACTCACCACTCACGCAGCCCCACGCCATCTCCTTGCCTCTCTCCCCTTTCCTCATCCTCATCCTCATCCTCCTCCGCTGCCGCCACCGTCGTCTCCTTTCCTGCCTTCGTCTCTACTGCACCCGCCTCCGCAACCACTGCCCCCACCTCCAAGATCACTGTCTCCGCTTCCACAATTACCCTCTTCCACTACACAACCACTGCTCCGGCCTCCACAACCATGCCCTCCGCCTCCAAGACTACTGCCCTCCGCCTCCACGATCACTGCTTTCCCCTCCACAACCATGTCATTGCCATCACTTCCCTTTCTTATTTTTGTTTTTTTCACAACTGATGTGTTAAATTAATTTTCGTTCTGTTCAACTTTACACACTTACAGGTGTTTCAACATGGGTTTAAACAAGGTAAGATCCTAGCAATAATTAATGTGACAATGTGTTCTGCACTTGGCAATGATATCTGAAGTGAATTGTATCTAATTATTCGTTTACTACCCGGAGTGCGAATCACATGCAGTCCTACACTTTGAAGTCTGTTCGAAGTGATAACACATCAATAACAAAAACGTTACATGTTCGGACGTGGCAACTTAATCATGAATGGTTCTAATGCGTTGGTATCAGATACATTTTAAACAATTAACAGTTAATATGAGAATTGTAAATACCGAGATGGAAATAACATCCTTAAAATTACGCTTTTTTTAAGTACTAACGAAAGAATAGTCAAATATTACATTTTCGCAAAAAGAGTATTTGCCCATTTATGAATGATACTGAGAGAAGTAATTTTAGGTTAATTGTAAACTCCAGGATTTCTGAATCTAATCGTTTGGTAACAGTTTTATATTGAATTGAATCTCTGAAGCATTTGAAGCACAACACAACTGATGGATGAAGAATTTTTCGTGTGAGTGCTCCCCATCAGACAAACCTTCATACGCACAAACTTATCTACGTAAACATATTAATTTGTTGTTCATAGTAATATTTATAATAATTAATAATCATGTCTGTAAGAATTGACGTTTCATGGGGGTGAAGCCAGGAAAAACTGAACCTACGAGCGAAACTACTTCCTCTTACTGTCCGGAAGCACTGGGCCATTTCAGTATAAGCTCTCAGAATTGCTAGGAAATTAGACAAACACCACGATAAAAACCTGGTCAGGAAACGGCAAGAAATGTATGGATGAATTCGGCAACCACATATCAATACATTTTTAATCACTTGTTTCTAGAATAGAGTTGTCCTGACAAATCCTGCGCTCCTTATAGTTATCTGGTCGGTAATATTAAAATTGATGCATTATAAGCTACTTAAATACTAGAAAACTATGCGCTGACTCCACGATTTTGGTATATCTAAACATTTTCTGTCCGATCCACGCCTCGCATATCGCCCCAACTCCTTTTTTAACAGCTTTATTTTCTATCTGTTCAATCCATTTATTTTACAGAGATTAGCGTACTTAACGTAGACTAAATACTAACACTGGGTGAGGGCATCGGCAGTTCTGGTATTCGAAGTTCCCTCTCACTTTGTCACGTTTCTCTCAATTTAATAATAATAATAATAATAATAATAATAATAATAATAATAATAATAATATATATAATTTGTAACAGTCTATTGTTTAATGTTATGTTTGTATGTTTAATTTTTTCATATTTAATTTGCATTCTTAAGGAAGCATTTATGGTGGGTGTAACTTATCTTTGGGGAACCTTAAAACAATTTTGATGTCTTCTGCTGAACGTCCTAATTTAACGCGTTCCTCTTAATGTAGTTCCTCGAAAAATTTTACTGATTGACTCCTTCCTGACGATGCACCTGACGATCTTCCCGGTCGGTTCGAGTCCCGCTCGGCGACCTTGGGGGACTCCCCAACGACGGCCGCACGGTGCACGCACGCGGCCTGGCTTCCTCTACGGGAGCTCGAGGCAGGCGCAGGCTGACGAAACAAGTGTACGGAGGCAGAGGAGCACGCATTCCAATTAGTTGCGATCGCACGGAATATTTCTGCTGTGAGAAACGCCGCGTCACTAGCCTCGCCTCGCGTCACCGCGCCAAGCGTCGTCGCGGCAGCCATCAACACGAAATACATTTTAGGCTAATATTCCATTTATTATTGTTACATTTACTACAGATTCGAAGTGAATGTGGGTGGAAATTTAATTAATTAATAAATGTTGTGTCGATTTTTTGGGGGAATCACGGATCATAAGATTGTCGAAATGATTCTTTTCGAATCAATCTACTGGAAGCTCCTTTTTTTTTAAGAATATGTTTGCTGTAAACTGATCATTATTTCACTTGCTGAATTTACAGCAGGAATACAGAATATTCTCACTATTTACGTTAGCGTAAGGTAACTTCCCTTTTTCATTCCCATATTTTTACGTACGCATAACGTCTACTGCTTGAGTAGACGTTTCAACTTCCAGACAATTTTAATTCAAAGTTTAATACTCGAAATCGTGACTCAACTGGCGGGATAGCTTTTCACTCTTGACATCGAGGCGAGCGAAAAATTGCCATAGTCTCTAGCGAAGTTTGTATTCACTGCCATTTCGCTCGAGCAAAATCGTCTCATGCAGGACTCTCGTGGATGGATGGATTGATTGATTAGGTAATGATTACTGATGCGTCAACTGCTAAGGTAGTTAGATCCTATAGTATAGTGCATGTTTTATCGCGAGAGGTGGCAGTGATATTTCACCGCTGGGTGGCGAGATCCGGTGAAGACCGACCGTCGGATAGCGGGGTTTTCCCTAACCAGGAATCTCCCGCCAGCAAGGCACCGCCCGAGCTGGGGAAAACTTTAAGCTCCCGATGCTCTCACAGCATGTGTGGTAGCGTAGTGCATTTAAGTGTGTGTTTAAGTAAGGGAAGAAAATAGGGCAAGGCAGAGGAAGAAAAGATCGCACGCGGTCCGTGGCCCGTTTGATAAGGCACTGTATGGCATTAGCCTAATGTTAATGAGAGAAACCACGGAAAACTATCGATCAGTACTTCTAGGCTGTCCGGGTGACGCCGCGTCGTTGGCAGATAGTGACACTACCCTGAAGGAGCCTGCGACATGACAGGCGAAACGTCGGCCTATCTACCAACGACGCGGCGACACCCGGACAGCCTAGAAGTAATGGACTCGAGCCGCGGAAGCCTACGTGTACAACTATCGATCAGAGCAGCCGGACGCTAGAATTCCCCTGCAGAAGCCGGCTGAATTCGACCTACACTTCGATTTTTCTACACTGTAGTGACTTTTGAGCTCCCTATTGAAGTGCGCCTCCCTTCTCCTTTTTTGGTGCGTGACCTCGACAGGCAACTTTAAAAAAATTGAAGTATGTAGCTAGTGTCAAAAATCCTGCCACCGTCGGGACTGGAATCCTAGGACCTCCCGGCCTGTGGCAATCTCCAGTGGCATCAATTGAAGCTGTGCGGCACCTAAGCCGTGGAGAGCCTGGAGGCGGCGTCGGCGACGGCGGCTGGCGCCAGCAGCCGCAGAGCGCGAGGTTATCAGGAGCGAGTTGAGGTCACGCGCCACGCTCTGGTCGCGGAGCAGCAGCCGCCGCCGGGCGCACGCCGCGTGCCGGAGGTGGCTCCCGCACAAAAATTCCTCGCGCGAAGGTGCCGAGTTCTCCGAAAGCACTGCTCCGCTGCAGACGTCACGTGGCGCTGCCTGGATAGCCAGCAGTGCGCAAGGTTAGGTTTCAATAAAATCGACTAGGTCAATGCCAATGGGAATTATGCCTTTTAAGTGGCACGTTTCATATGCAATCGGGTTTGCAGTATAATTTGGTAATTTAGTTTTGTAAAATTCATGTATTGATTAGAACTTCCATTTATGTTTCGTTTCTATAAAATACTATTACGAGTTTCTAATAGTTCTGTACTCAGACCTTCGTTATGCTTTGAGCACAATTAATGCATTATTGAAGGTATCCAGGAAAGCGTGTAGGAATACACACTGAACTATTCGATTCCAAAGAAAGATTAATGTGTATTACTGTAAAAAAAATTCACCTTGCCGACATGATCAAATATGACGTAAGTACGTTATAAAGTTTTAATGCAACTATTTCTCTTGAAGAACAAGATTTTCAAATTACTGACATTCTAAAAATAGAAAGCGGAAAAGAGAGAAGTTCAGGATATGAGAAAGACATCAATTATTTAAAATGAAGTTAAACAAAATTTCAATTAGTGCACAATTGAAGGATATGGCAGCTTCGAAATTAGAATCATGAAATTGCGAAAGAAGCAGAAGCAGTAGTTCAGAGAAAAAAATGTCACTGCGCAAGCCCAAACGGGGCCTATCCCTCGAAAGCTACAAACATTTCTCCGCCTGCCTGGCCTCTTTGTCACAACATAGCTCTCTCTCTGGGTCGCGCGGTAATTCAACGCTGCGAGTTTGGCGATAACAAACTGATGAGTGAGAAGGGTCAGACGAAAGCTTACGTGTTTCTGCAGTAGGGGTTGTCCAAATGATGAAAAGAAAACAAGCCATGCCTTGAAGAACGGTTTCAGTAATAAGAAAACGAATTGGACCAATACATTGATGAATTCGTTATTTATTTGGACACTCCTAGATGTGCGAGTTCCTTTTCTTGCGATGAGGGCAGTGATGACAAGTGACGGTCAGTGCGATCGCTGCGAGTCGCAGTCGCCTCTCCTTGTCGCCTCCGCGCTTTCTTATCGCCGGGAGGGGAAGTCTCAGCTGCCGCACGGTGGAAGAAGCCTCCGCAACTTCACCATAGGTATTGCCGTCATAATGGCTTTTTAGCGAGTGGTACACTATAATTAATTAGTAAATAAGTAAATAATCAATATTAATAGTTAAAAATACATTATATACCATGGGGGTTAACTGGGTCCAGTAACGCCCGTGATGCATAAATACCAATTATACACTACGGGAGTTGTAGAGGTTCCAATGATCTTGGTGTACAAAATGCCTGAGGGTCTTTGGCCAGCGGCCTTTATGTGGTCCGAAATTATTAGAATCAGTTCACGGCCGTAGTGCATACAATACATTTTACGCAATTTTAATGATTCAGATTTAGTTATTAACTAAATAGCCGGTTAGATGGCCGAGACCGTTAGAGCAGTAGTGCCGTAGCGGTCTCGGGCCAGAGGACCGTGGGTTAGAGTCCCACCTGGGCATGGGTGTATTTGTGTATGTCTATGTGTGTGCCGTCCTTTCATCCCTGACCATGATCACCAACTTATCGTCCTTTCCCCCAGGGCTAACAACTTTAGGGGATAAAAATCGGTATTCAGCTAAAATGCTGCCCCCCTCCCACAGACAGGTACTGGCACCTAGTGAAGCAGAATGCACAGGTCGTTCGAATTGGCCTATAGGCGAAAAAAACAAACTAAATAATAACTTGACTTGGTTTATCTTCCCCTCTATAAGAGAACGTGTTGCGTATACTCGTATTCCCCTCGTAATCACGATCCTATGGTCGAAAATATCGATGTTTGAAAACCATCGACGTTTTTTTATCATCCTTTAATGAAGGTGTGCCCTAGCACGCTGAATTAATACGTAATAAGCTCCGTATCGTGCGCAATGACAAACAATAACGTATCAGTAAAGAAATATATGAATGTATTTATACATTCAACAATTTTACAGAATTCTTTCCACTCAAACTTCCATTAAACAAATCGCATTTCAACCACAACACCTGCCCGGCAGGTGAGGTCTGGGCCGCGCGCCTTCTCGAGCACTCTTTTATCTCGCGTAATCCGCCGTCGGGCGGTTCAATCGGAGCGGGCCCGCGGAGGCGGCTTTGAAGTGCCCGCCAGGGCGCGGGCGACGGCAGAACAGCAAAGAACGCACAGGCCGCAAAGCCCGCCTGCGAACAAGGAGTCCACGGAAGCGAGGTGGAGGCGGCGACGGCCCCCAGTGGGGCGAAACGCATCTCTCCCAAAGCAAATCGCAATAATAAAATAATAATAATAATAATAATAATAATAATAATAATAATATTAACGCTCGGCGGCAGATAATAAAAAAAGAAAATAAAAAATAACAATTAAAAGAGCTCATACCAATATTAAAAATTAATGGAAATAAGCAATTCATAAAATAAATAACACAAATAGATAAGAATAAAAAGGAGATAACCGGTGCGGATGGCCGAGATCGTTAAGGGAGTAAAGCCACAGCGATATCGGACCAAAGGATCGCGGGTTAGAGTCCCGCCTTGGACATTGTTATATCTGTGTTCGATCTTTCACCCCCTACCATCACCATATCATGTCAAATTCAAAATTACCATACTCTTAAATGCCATAGTGGTCGTTAATGATCTAGATGTTGATGCGCCCTTAAATAACAAAAAAGATAAAAAAAGTGCCCTCTCCACTCCGTACCCATCTCTTCATTTCCTGCATGTCCCTTCGGTAACCAGAAATTAATATCGTAGTGGTAAATGTATGCATCGCACTTGGCCCACACGTTGTTGTACGCATTCTGACATGAACTTCCGACATGCGTGATTACATGCATTCATTGTAACATTTCTGCATTGGAAGCATAATACATTCAATACATTCAACAATCCTTAATATTAATCCAAAAAATGAAATCTCGTTTTTTCAATGATGTATTTAATTTTTTAAATCTATTTTTTAAAATTAAAATTTCATTTAAAAGAAATTGAGTTACTTTTATTTAACTGACCAACGAGGGAGGATTGAAATGTACGCTACAAGAGAAAGAATCGAAAATAATATATTATTAAAACTTTGTTTCTATACAAACGTATATATAATTATCAGCAATCTAATGAATCATGTCATAGTGATTCATGTATCGGCAATGCAGTATAATAATTCATTATCTTTCACCACTGTAAGTACCTTGAAGGTTTCACGTTGCTCCTGGAATATTCTTAAAGATGCAGCTAAAATTTGCCAATGAATTCTATTGTTTCTTAACGAGAGAAATCCATTGAGCCTCCTCTCCTACAAAAAAACGTTTTAGACGTTTAAAACAACACTAAACTGCCGCGTGTTTTTTTCGTGAATTTCCCAAGGATGTTCTAGAATGACCTAGCAAAATAATTCTTAATTCTCCACAGGTAAACGAAGTCTCAACGAATGGTCCCTCGCCCGCATCGAAGGAATTGGAAGAAAAAGGTCGTACAATGAGGAACTCACGGAGATAGGCGAGTTATCCGCTACAGAAACTATTTATTAATTCATTTGTTTATTTATTTATTCTTTTTAACTTACTAATTTTATTTATTAATTCATTCATGTATTTTTTTATTATTTAGGGAAAAAATTAGTGGTCACAGTAGAGAACATTTTCGTACTTTTCTCAAAATTATTGGACAAACGTATTAAATTCGTTATGAAAAACTCAATGGACAATTAGCATATCTCTTTTTGAATAGATGTCTTCCTTTAAACGGTCGAATTTTAACTTGTCCTTTTTTTATTCAGTTATTTCAAAAGCAAAAAAAAAAAATGTTTGAGTAGTAGCCCCTTTTAAATGGCAAACGTTTGGTAGCTGTCAGATTCTCGACTCAGTAATGGCCCTCGATATGCGCCCCCCCCGCCCCTGAACGTATATAATAACAAGTAAAAAAAATACCAGTTCATATTACGTTATTGCAATACCAAAATTAAGAAGTTGTCAGCTTACTCTTCATACATGAAATAAGAGAAAATGAATTAATTATTTTCGTTTTAATCCTTACGAGAATTTTATTATATTATACCTTCTACTCCAAAACCACGGTATAATCCTACAAGATACAAAATGCATGTTCTGCAAGTTGTAACGTAGTGGGAAGCATGAATAATTCTTTTTTTTTCTTTTTCTATTTTGGTCTTTAAAGTGGCCGCAACTGATGTCGCTACCGTATGAAAGTGTGAATGTGCTTGTGAATGTATTTACTTTTTTATTTGCTGCGAGTGCCTTGAGGCCCAGTGTGCGGGGCTGCGGGGGCGGGGGCGGGGCGACGCGTCATTCGCACGTGCGCGGGGGCGGGGACGGGCGAGCGCCTCGTCACCGCCGCCGGCGGATTCCGTCGAGGATGTCCGCACCTCCGCTGTTCTTTTCTTTTCGTTTCGTTTGTTTTCCTCGCTCCGCCGCTTTCGCCTTCAGACAGCGACCGACCCCGCTGCTTCGACCATGCGAGATTCTGCTCGACGCGAATACGTTTTCAGAAAACCGCCCGTGCGTCAGATGCAAATTTATTCGCGATTAGATGCGATTTTTAGTCTTTAAGGTTTCTCCATATTTGGCTGGATAATAATATATAGATGAAGGTTTCGAACTGCTTGAAGTTCAAATTACAATGTCTTTTGTATTACAAGAGTAACCGTGAACCAGGTTTGAAGGTAAAGAAAGAATAGAAAATTCGAGCCAATGAACAACAAAAACGCGAGAATAAAGAAACAAGAAATGAAATTAATTAAAGCTAATCAATGCGTAATATAAACTTGAATCTGTGTTAAGAAACATCGATACCTAGTCTCCTGTGGAATTCTATTTTCTGAAACAGTAGTGCATCATTCAGCAATAAGTAGATCTACACATAGTTCCATCCGCAACTGATATGATACAATTTTTCATTGCCATTAATGATATTTAATATTTGTTTGTAAACGAAACAAGTGAAATGGAATGATGTTACCGTCCACTTCGACTAGACACGTAAATATACAATAGAGTTTGGCAATCACAGGAGACATCAGCAAACCCAAGCTTCACGTTGAAGTGTCACTACTTTCTATCAACACCTTAACTTTCTCACTGCCCCTGCAACTGCTCTTCATCGTATTTCTACAGCGCATGCGTCGGCAGTAAGATAACTTACCGTTGATTGATGATATGATGCGTCGTCAGGAAGTCGAATCCTGCCGATTTTCGCTTTCGACGCTGATGACACAAATATCAAGAGCCGGAAGCTTATTTGGTTTCATCACACATCTCGAAAGGAACTACGTAGCTGTCGTCGTAGTCCGTTTTTCCATATCAACACATCACACGAGGTATAAGTCACAAATCAAAACACCGAATGACCCTTCTCGGAGCACATTGTCGCTCTACTTTCCTCAGGTGATTCTTTCATACTGCGAGCGCTGCTAAGTGTCAGGCGGTGAGCTTGAGGGGTGATCTATGACGTCATTCTATCCCCTGGATTAGGGGAAAGTTTTGCAGAAAGCGGCACATTTAAATCAGTTCTTGAGCACTGAATTCCAATATTTCCGTTTGTTTTAGTGACATTTACTTACCAACCAAGAAGACAGTGGAACGGTTTTGGATCGGTTTATTTCTAGTATACAATATATCTGTATGTTAAAATTGAGTTGACTTTCTCTCATTCTCTTGAAATTACATGTCCAGTCCTGGACTCGATAGCCCGATACGGGCCATGGCCGACCGCTGTGGCCTAGCCTCTCGGCCATGGGATAAGGGGTTCGTGTGGTTAGCACGAAGACAACACTCCACCGTATATACTGGTCTTCTTAACCTTAGGTTGAGCTTTATCATTGTCACACTGGGACATTTGTAAGGAAAGCGCAGTTATATTTTTGCCCCGGCCGGGAATCGAACCCGGCGGTGCGCCTTGGAAAGTGAGCACGCTAAACAACGAGACCACCGAGGGTGGTTTGAAAGTATAAACATTTATAAAAATGAAATGAACAAATCAGCACGTCCACTTTCTGGGAGAAAGCAAATTAATCGGGGTGTTTGCTTGACGCTAATTTGTATTGGCATTTAGCCATTATATAATCCATGAAGGGCAATAATTGGCCTCCGCGCTGTTAGATAACGGGGTTCCTACCAGGAGCTTGCGATGTCGAGATCCATCCGAGCGTTCGCCTGGATGATCGAGGGAAATCACGAAAACGTCGGTCAGGAGGGCTGGAACGGGGTCTGAACGCGGGCCTCCCGTATCTGAATCAGTGCCCTGAGCCATTTCGCCCGGGTGAGTATAATACCGAGAATTTAAAAAAAATCTTTGAAGATTCGCCTGGAGTTATTTACTAAAGCGTTAGTTTTTAGGTCATTGTCTATTTTGTTTCTTGCTTCCAAAGTAAAAAGTTCTTGTTCATTTATCACAATCATGATTCTGGGATTCTTGAATTTTATTTTTACTACAGTACCAACACTATCCTACATGAAACTTTTCTCCAAAGGGTGTTAACATGAAAAACAGGAATTTTATTGTGTTGATGTGTTACTCTCTCTTGAAATTCTTCCTTAACCTTAAGAGGAATCGCACTTTAACTCCTAGAAGCCACGTGTGATAAAAAAATTAAGAATGCACAAATACAATGCTGGCGAGCTTGCACATACACGGAAGGGTCATAATTAGAGAAATTGCGATTACTCTCCCGTTGTGTTGTCTATCTTCTGATCCAAATACTTTTGTAATGTATTGTGATTTTGCCTAGAGTATATGTTCAATTTCTGTATATTTAATTTTTATGTAGTTAGGGCATCATACTCGTCTCATCTATTTAGCCTTTCCTCCTTACAATTAAAATATGAAGGAAATGTTTTAATTTCATTTGGATTGTGACCTCCAGAATTATGAAAACACCTATCTTTATATCACAATATTAATAAAAAATAAAGAATCTAATTTGCCTACTCATAAATCTAAATTGTATTTTTTAAACCTAAAGTCCAGGCCTTAGAAATGGTCACGTGTTACGAAACATTGTGTTTAGCAGCATGTGTTGTAGAACAAACCGGAAGCAGCCGAAATTCCCGTTGAACCCCGAGGTAATTCCAAAAGAAGACTTCAGTGACAGGAGGGCATAGATATTTTAAAATTCCGGTTGCTATACAACTTAATTCAGCGTGCTCGGACACACCTTCGTTAAGGGATGGCAAAAAAACATCGATGTTTTTAAAACATTGATATTTTCGACAAGAAACATCGATATATTAACATCGATATTTTGTGATCCACGTTTTTATCACATCGATATATTTTTCCAAAAAACATTGATGATTTAAAAACATCTCAAAATATAAATAAAATATCAAGAAACTATTTTTTGGTGAATTGTTCAAAACCAACGGCCACGGACATCTATCACTGTTGTCGCTGCCCAGACGGAGAAATTTATTTATGGTTATTTTTGGAACTTTAATATTTTTATCATAATATTTATTATGTTTCACGGGCGTATATAAAGGGTATTATTTTCGATAAAGCTTATTTTTAACATTTTATTTATACGTGACCAAACAATACAATGTAACTGAATAGTTAATTTAAGTCCATTAATTAAAATGGAAATGGCATGGAAAAATACCACTTATTGTATCAGATTTTAAACATTGATGTTCTTATCATCGATATTATTGTCGACGTTTTCATCTGCATCGCAAACCTTTTGGTGATGTATCGAAATATCGATGTATCGATGTTTGAATAAAATTTGGCATCACTACCGTCATGTATGAGCACTGTGCTATTAGAATGCGTAATAACCCTGCCCCTCTGGTCTGTCATTACGGGGGGCGTTAAATGATTTAATTGGGTTTTGACGACCCATTCGACACTTCCTGTGGCCCCAAGGTCCCCTTCATGAGGAAGCAGCTCCCCACAAAGTCGCGTCGCCTGGGAAGCAGAGTGACTCACTGAGAAACATCATTAGGCAGGGGCCGTTAGTCTATGAATGGCAACGCCGTGATACGAGAGATGAAAGGCCACAAACAACGGTGATTATGCGTAATTTTCACAGGAATGAAATAAACAACTGAAAAAATACCAATTCCGTAGGGTAAGAGAAACAATGATAAGAGGAAGAAACTATGGTAATAGTAGGAGACTGGAGATGTGGTCTAGAAGAAGGTACAGAAGGGGAATTGCTAGTCATAAAGGATGGACATGACATAGCAATAATAGCATGATGAACTTTCGAAGGCATGTTTGTTAGGTTAAAGTAATTGTGATTAACTATATATAAGTTTTACTCGTCACTGTAATTCATTTTGAATGAAGTATGTCCTTTTTTTGTTGAGACAATGCAATTTTCTTTAAATTAATTTTATTGCAGTTTGTGTTAAGTCGACGGTAATCTAAAAAACATATTTGTGACAAACAAATGTGTCAATGGCGGCGTACGGAGTTCTCGAGAGAAAATTCTGGTAGAAACTTCGGTTGTTTCTTGATATTTACAACGTTGACATATCAATTCTTATATTGATATTTGTATCCTATCGATCTATAAATTATATAATTGTTTGATAACACCTCATGGAAAAAGCAATGTTTCCGCAAGAGTAAAGGGTATATTATAGAGTATACGCTTATTCGGGAGAGCAATTTAAAAATCTATAGTCCATAAGTGGAAATTTCATTTAACTCTTCGAAAAGAATATTTATATGAACTTCGACGAATTTTGATTTGAAAATTAGGCTGCAATAAATCCCATTATTGAGTCATTCTACGAGACGTACGTAAGAGAGAAAGTTTACAAACTCATATATGTGACATGAAAAGCTCTTATAATACATAATTATTGTAATTTTTGCCAGACCTCTCATTACGGTTGCACTCAGCCATAATTAGATCCCGCAAGTGTACATGGAATATATATTTAAGAGCAAGCACTAAGTAATAACACATTTCGTTCCAGACTGACTTGGCTGCTCAGATTAACTCGTAGGTTTAAACTTGTAATTACGAACGTAATGAAATTCATTGGGAATTCTTTCATGAAGTCTTATTTGCATTAAAGCATTTTAATCAAGTACTCAATAGGTAAAACCATATTGTCGTAATAATCAGAATATCTTTTACCTAATGTTTCGTCTATCTCCATTGGAATAAAAAAAGATGCCTTCAAAACATGCTGACTCACCAAACTAATAAAAGAGTAAAAATCGTGGAAAATATTTTTGATAACCTAATTTAGATGAACCTCATGTGAAGAAAATGAAGTTGATTCTACATCATTTAATGACTGCTTCTAGCAAACGGCATTTGCATTTCATTTGAATTTTTTGTTAATTACATAAAAGTGTAAATTAAGTAGGCCGGCCTGGTGGGACACAAGCTTGCGGCATGAAGTCATGCACGCATTACACCTTAAGGCTGCGAGTTCGAATCCCACGTAAGGCATGGATACTTTCACCACGTGTTTGTGGTATGGAGGCCTTCTCACAGCCCCAGCTTATCCCATCTCCAACACTCATTTCATCATTCCCACACCATCAAAGTGGGAATAATTGGTACAGGATGGGGGCTACTTTAGATTCTGCGGAGAAACTGGAAATAAGTGACACAAAATTACGCCATTCATTTATTAATTCACGTACAATTCATATCCCCTTCCGGATCAGAAGAGCTCTAATAGATTAACTGATTAACTATTTGGAGGCTCCGGGCGCCGTAAAATCTAAGGTCATTCCAACCTTAAGTGTAGTGCATGTTTACAGAACGGAAGGCGGTGGTGATCTTCCCACGCTGAATGGCAACATCCAGGAACGACCTACACATCGGCTAGCGGGGTTTTCCTCAATCAAGTCTCTATCACCAACGGGGTACCGCCCCAGTCGGGACAAGCTCTCGTATGCTCTCTTGAAATGTGCGACAGTGTAGTGCATATAAGTTTAAGTTGTGTAAGTACGTGGTGTGGATAGGGCAAGGAAGAGGCTGGCATGCGGTCCGTGGCCTTTATGTTAGGGTACTGCTCCGACATTCGCCTGATGTTAATAGGAGAAACCACGAAAAACTACCGATCCGTGCAGCCGGCTGCTAGAATTATCCTCCAAACTGCGGCTGATTTCGATCTCCGCATCAGGATAGTGTCGAAAATCCTGCCACCATCGGGACTCGAACCGTAGGACGTCCCGTTCAGAGGCACTGCATCGAAATCAGATGACACGAGAAGCCACCTAATGCAGTCGTTGATATGGACTTCGGAGGTACCTCAGGATAATAAGGTAATAAAACACTCGCTCTAATAGGACTTCGGGCTTCCCCAAACAGTCGAGTCGGATGTTAAGCGTGATCAGGGGCTACCAGACGGGGGGCAGTCTTAATCGGGGCTCCTAACACCTCTCCACTCAAAAGAAATTTTAAAAAAATCATCTATTATCCAAATTTAACCCTACAAGTTATTTCTGATGCAAAGGGTGTATTCTATTTACGAATTTGTGCAGGAGACATTTTTTTTGTTTAAAATCCCCCTAGGGAATTTTTCTTCCCGTGGGTCAACTTTCCAAGGCACCTGGTTTTCTCTCCCCCCCCCCTGAGCGTCACGGAGTGTCCTCAATGCTAAAAGAAAAAATATAGGACAGTGTTTTGGACACCGCAGTGAGAGTAGAGAAGACCTGGAGGCGGCAGGTCGCGAAGACCTGTCACAGAGACCTAAAAAGTAATAGAAATAAAATTAGAATAATTTCCATATGTAAATAAATTCAATAAAATTCACATTAAATTTAACATGGCAAAAATTATTCTTTACTGACAAATCTTATGTTTTTATTCCGCGCAATTCCAGCAGCTGACCCAAACTCTTCTCCGTCTTTCAGCAGCGCTTCCCTGCGGAATTCCAAGGGAGCTACCTCGCGCACCGATCGCGCATGCGCTGCACGCAGTGTGGTGCGCGCTCTGGAATGACGAGGAGGAAGCGGCGCAAGACGAGTGTTTTTTGCCGGTGCATCACAGAATCACATGATGGAGGATCGATCATCGTTCGAAGAATTTTCCGCTGACGCAAAAAAGGATCGGGATTGCGAGCACGGGGTCAAAGCATAAGTACTTCTTTAGAGGCTCTACTAAAGGGAACGAATAAAGAGACAAAATAAAATATACATGAAAAGAAAAGCGTATTTATGTGCCTGAAATGTTTTCTCTATAACGTGTATTAGTCGCTAATGATCTCAACAATCGAAGTGACTAAATAAATACATACAAAGTAAAAACATTGAAAAAAATTAAACAAAAAAATTTTATTCAGAATCATCGAAATTATTGAAAGAATATTCTCCTAATCGTGTCAAACGTTCTCGCAAAGTTTCATATATCGTAAAAATAATATAAAATATGTTCATTTAAAAATAATTTTATTCATATCAAACATTAAGATGAAAACTGTTTTATTGTATTAAAATTCCATTTTCAAAAATTTTCAACGATTACTATTAAAGCAAGAACACGCAATGATTAACGAGCATCTATCTCATTTTTTATAAATGTAGTAATCTCTAATCATTGCTATATTATTATTCTGTAAGATTTACCAAATGATAATTCATGACAAATTTCTAATAAAGTAATTATCACAAAGAAATATGCTATCCTTATGGAATGTGTACATTAGATCTTCCAATTTCCTTCAAAACAACTATGCTACTTTACTTGAAAACATGATCCTACAAATTCTTACAAGATAGTTTGCATATATAATGCATTAAACAATCATGAATAAGAGTTGTAAGTCAGCATCTTTAATTTCAAAATTACAATTTCTGATAATAACATCGATCCATTTTTCATTATTTTCGTATTTGCAATTTTTAAACGTGCCTGAAATTTTACCATCTCCGAAGTATCCTTCACTAAAACTTTTCAGTTTACTAAACGTAATATATTGTTCAAATTAGACTTAAAAATAGTTGATATTATTACTATTGCAATTCTATTAATTGTTTGATACGCCCAAGCTGGGACAAGCTCTATTCAATCGACAGGACACCGGGCTCGTGAAAAAGTGTAGTTTCTTAGTACAAATGTGTAAGTGACGGGTGAGGATAGAACAAGGAAGAGGCAGGAGAGATCCGTGTCCATTTTGTAAGGGTACTGCTTTGACAATCGCCTTGTGTTGATCGAAGAAACCACGCAATCTATCAGAGCAGCCGGTCGCTAGACTCCTTTTCCAAGTAGCGGCTGAATTCGATCTAGTCATCCACCTAGTGTCGAAAATCCTGCCATCGTTTGGACGCAAACCCTAGGTCCTCCGGGGGGGGGGCGGAGAGGAGAGGGGAGAGAGAACGCGAGGAGAGAATGGGCGAAGAGAACAGGGTGGAGAGAACGAGGCAGAGAGAACGGGGGAGAGAACGGAGCGTATAGAACGGAGTGACGAGAACGGGGCGAAGAGAACCGGGCGGAGAGAACAGGACAGAGAGAACAGGGTGAAGAGGACGAGACGGAGAGATCGGGGCGGAGAGAACGAGGCGTAGAGAACGGGCGGAGAGAACAGGGCAGTGCAAACGGGAGAGAACGGGGGTAAGAGTAACGGGCGGAGAGATAACGAGGCAGAGAGAACGCGGGAAGAGGAGGACGGAGGAACGGAGAGGACGGCGAAGAGGACGGGGACGAGACGGGGCGAAGGGACGGGACCGAAGAGAGGAGTTGTCGCGGAGAGAGGACGGAGCGAGAACGAGGAGTGGGAGAAGGCGGAGAAAAGAAGCGGGAGAGATTAGGGCGGAGAAACGGGGAGAGAACGGGGGGAGGGGAGAACGGGGAGAGAATTGCGGGGGAGCGGGAAGAGAACGGAGAGGAATAGGGGGAGAGAACGGGAGAGAGAGGAGAACGGGGGCGAGAAGGGGTGGAGAGAACGACGAGGCAGCGAGCGTGCTGAGTGGGTGGGAGGAGCCGGTGTGGTGGATGGAGCGGCGCGGGCGGGCAAAGCGGTAGGGACAACTGGAAGCGAAACGCTATGGACAAGCAGCGCGAGCGCGCGCGGGCCGCTCGCAATCGACTTTCAACCTTTTCCTCGCGCGCCACATACATCAGCTTTCACCTACGGCCACAACAGCTAGCCGCCCGCCCCGCGCGCGGAGCAGCTAATTATTGATCCGACGTTACATTTTTTGCACGCGAGTAATGCATCCCGTGGGTTTCGATTTTGTGGCAGTGATGCAAGATAATGCAGATGCAATAGATGAATTCGCACGCGGATCCTTGGTCCGTCAAGACCAGATATATCGTTAGTACACCAGTCTAAAATGACATTTTAGGCGAACCCACACTTAATGGTGCAAAAATTTTTTTGGGATTGAAAAATATTAAAGAAATGGAATGTTTTTAGTCTTTATCAATTCCTACACATATATTTTAATGACATTTAAATATACGTCCATAATATCTTTTAAAATACCATCTGATTTAGAGCCCACACTCCTCGATGGGGTCCTTGAGTGAGCGTTTGGCTGCACTGTTGTATGTGCGAAAAGTTAAACTCATTTTTCTGCCATAAGCGAGTAGTCGTGTAGTTAGCTCTCATGTCCCAATCTGAAAAGTAATGGAAAACATCAAGTGCACCACATTTCGGAGATAAAAGTTCAAGTATGTTGACCCAACATTGGTAGAGTAAAAAAGAAGAATTTAAATATGGAAGTCCTGGTGGATTTTAGTGTGTTTGTATTGGTTTTGCTACTAGTTCACACTGCTCATTATGTTTAATACCAAATACATGGTCTGAGAATGTAAAAGTAACTTTCGATAAATGATATATTATTATTTTTTGTTTTAAATTCTTCGGGCTACAAGTGAGTTTTAACAGTTATTATCAATTAGAAACATTACAATGATCTTGATTACACATAAACACGGCGAATTCAGTGTGGCGAACATATCTGAAATGTGTCATTCCGCCCCGGGAGCTGAAAATGAACGCCACTAGGGCAGGGCGATATAGGAACGAACGAATGAGTAAGTGAGTACGTCAGAACAAGAACCATCTGGGTGAGGGAAAAACAAACAGTGAAAGAGTGGGAGAGCGTTTGGAGGTAGGAGAAGTGTGAAGATGGTTATAGTAACAAAGGATATGGTTTTGAAAAAAAGAGCGAGGCTAAGAGACGCGAAATAGCAGAAACGCATGGAGGATTGAACTCTTGGAATTTCAAGGAGAAAAAACAACAACTCAGTTCCATCTCAGAAAGGCATATGCAAAGTAGAAGCTACAAAAGAGTCATGTTTGAATTGGAGCAGGCGTGGGGCGAGGCATACTTGGTCAGTGTATAGCTGGTAAGGGTCATGCCGAATCGGGGCACGTCAGGTCGGTTCCGGTGGACGAGTTGGGTAGGATCAGTCGAATGGTTCAGCAGATCGGTTTTGTTTAAGCGTGACAGTTGGATCGGTCGGGGGTCAGGTCAGTCTGTTCAGGTCGGTTCAGGGTCGGGTCGGATCTGGTTCGGGTCGAGTCGGGTAGGTCGGGTCGGTTCGGGTAGTGCCTGTTTAGTTATTCAGCGTCTCAAAATAAAGCAAGTCAAAGAATATGGATCGAAGGTACATTTTGGTTGGGGGAGGAAGAATTTCTGGCGATGCGAATCAGATAGCTCGGGAAGAAGGGGAGGAAACGGAGTGGAGTCATCAGAATACGGTTGGAACGATCGAGAAGAATGAGGGTGGATCGGGAGGATTGACGGAGGATCGGGGGGATATGGGGTATTATTCGGGGCAGGACGCTCAGTGGTATATGCATTAGGGCTTGATCGCGAGGAACGGGAACGGATGAACAGGTGGGTTGGTGGTTGGAAGCGGGAATCGGGGAGTAGGGTTTGCAGCGGCAGAGGCGGTGCAACGATCTTCGCGGAAGGGCGTTGCGGCGGGCGCGGGGCTAGGCGTGGCGTGGCGGTGGGCGTGGCGGGATAGCGGGGTGGGGTGGGGGTGGGGGCGGGGAGAGGCGGGACGCGTGGTCAGGTGGCGGGGTCCTTGGGGGCAGGTGTGAGCGTCGCGCGCGGCGAAAGGCCAGCGGCTGTCCCCTCCCCCTCGTCGTCCACCCGACCGCCCGACCGGCAGCCTGCGGACATACCCTCGCCCTACATGGCGCTGAGGACACGCCTCGCCTCTCGCTCCTCGTTCCCGCGCAAGCCCAGCGCAGAAATAACCTTTGTCTCGCCACGCGACAGCAGCCTCTGGCGTAAGCTTATTAGGCATTCAATTCTATTCCTAGAAAGAGAAATTCTAAGACAAGCGTCACAGCAACATTTCCTACCTGGTGACCATTATTTTCAATCATCCTTGAAAAGGCGGCTGTGTATCCCATATTTATACTCTAAATTTATCTGGCGTTCATGCGTTTTAAAATTTAAAATTAATCTTGGACGAGGAAAACTCTGAGCCAAAGACAATTTGTCTCTTAACTAATAGTACGTTCTAAAAATCGATTCACAAAGAAAATACGCAATTCTGAGATTGTAACATCTGACCGAAATCCTAGTCGTTTGCGACAATATGTTTTGTGTAATGCAAAATATTTTGTTCCTTTTAGAAATGGTTGCATCGTCAGCGAACGACAATCATAAATGGACGGAGATAATTCACATCTGAGCGACATATCCAAGAGATTTTTTCATAGAAGTTATTCGATATCATTTAGGCATAAAAGAAAACCTGGAAGAAGGCTAATGATTTCAAAAAAATAAAATTATTTTTTGACGTAATACTTGTTTGCAAACAAGTGTGAAATGATTCACAATTTTATCTGATGAGTACGTGGAAATTTTGTAGAATATTAATTTACCCAACATTTATTGTGTCTCTAGATACTCAGGAATGCCTTGCCGTAACATTTGAATATTAAGCTTAAATCGATATACTCCAACGAACATATCCCGAGGTTATATTAAATATGATGATCGTGATTTGTTGAAAATATCATCGTATTATTTCGGATTGGTTAGCGACTTGAAGGTGAATGCGGAAGCTCATTTTGTATTGTGAACTGTGAAGAATTGTTGTGAATCACTAACAAGCTATTTTCTTTGGAATTTCCGCCATTTCTTGTAACCACCGCTTCGATGCCAAGACTTTCGATGTACTCAAGAGACACTCAGAAGGTAGTTTTCAGAAAAAGAAACAAGGCAAGAGCGACAAGTATTACAATGTGCATGATCTTAAGCGTGCGTAGACTAAGTCCAGAGGGGAAGGGATGGCAATATCATTTATCGGCTTTTCCATTTTTTTTTTTAATTTACATACTACATATTACTAGTAATTAAATAAAAGAGATTAGAGGGAGGCTTAAATTTTAACTTATGGATTTAGGTTAAAATATTTGCTGATTTACCAGACCTGGAGAGCCGCTTCTCCAAATGATTGAAAACAAATTCCCTAATTTATAGATTTTATCAAATAAATTAAGTAATTGTGAAGCAAATTACCGTGATTTATTAATCTGTTTGAATTAAATTGGCAGAATTTGCTACTTGTACATAAAGACATAGGGTCACCAATGACTTCAGCAGAATGGCACAGACTTTCTAGTACTAGTTAGTTTTCTAATTTCGTTGGTCTGACCTAGCATTACTGTCGTGTCACATGTCACATACTTTTGCCAGATGCCATCTATCGCTGCCGCTAGTACATGTTTTTGAAAATTTCTCCATTTTTCGATTTACTGACAGTAGAGCTGAAATATTTCTTTGAGAAATACTAGAGATAAATTAAACCTTGCCCTGCATGCCCTTAATGAAAGAAAAAATTATGGACAACAAATTTCAGTTGAAGGAAAAAGCTCTATCTTTAATTTTTTAGTTGTAGGAAGACGTGGAAAAAGGTAGCTCTGAAAACGATCTCTATAAGTGTATTTTACTCTGTTCTTACAAGAATGGCTGTAGCAGAATAGGGAAGGGGTAGATAAAAGTGCCCCCAAGCTTAATTCAATTATGATTTGAGGGCATGCTTAGTGTTATTTTGAAAGTCATTTTCCCAAAATTTCAAAACGACAGACTGATTTGTTTTGTTATTTAAGGTCGCATCAACATCTAGGTAATTAACGTCCACTATTTCGAGTAACGGCATGGTAACTGTGAGGATGACACGATATGATGATGATAGGGGGTAAAGGACGAACACATTACAATCATGCCCGAGGCGGAACTCGAAACCGCGATCTTTCGGTCCGAGATCGTTACGGCACTACTGCCTTAGCGATTTCGGCCATCCGGACCGGCTATAGACTGATTATTTTACAAGATATCAGAAAAATACGATTTTAAATTTTTTTCATATCTTTACTCGGAGATACGATTCTAAAAAAATTATTAGACATAGTTGACATCCATATATATCTTGGAGAGTCCCCCCCCCAAAAAAAAGGAAACTCAATTTTTAAAAGTGCATAAAAATATTATTCGTTATTTTTCAATATTTTATTTCTGAGGTGACGCCTCCAAAAAAGACCTACAATTTGGTATTTACGGTTCTTCACTACCAAATTTTTCAGTTTTCCTATTGGTGTGTCATATTAAAAAAAAATATTTTCTTCGTCATTTATACGTACATAACTCATAATAAGTTGATCACTTTTCTACGGAAATATACCTTTCAGGACGATCATTACATCATTTAATCATACAAAAGTATTGTGGATTATTTTTGGCACCAAATTCAAATGTTCAAAAACAAAAAATTAAAAACAATCATTTTTATCATGTTTTTGTGACATACTTTGATCTCCCACCAGCGAGACACCGCCCCAGTTGCGCTCTAAGCTACCATCTGGTCTCCCGACAAGTGTAATCGAGTATAGTGCATGTAAGTGTATGTTCGTAAAGGGCGCGGAAGAGGAAGGAAAGATCGCGCGACCTTTTGTTAGGTAACTGCTCCGTCAGTCGCCTAGTAGTAATCGGAGAAACCACTGCGATCAGAGCAGCAATTCTCCTCCAAACAGCGCGTGAATTCGAACTAGCTATCTATGTAGCTCTAGTGTCGAAAATCTTATCACCGTCCGGCCTCGAAACCTAGGACCTCCCGGCCAGAGGAACAGCAGTACGAAAACATCAATAATTATAACCGATGCCCTGAGCCACTTTTGCCGGTACGACTCTTCGGTCCACCTATTCCGGCATGAAGGTCAATCACACTTCCGCTACCGCATCTCTCTCTCGCGAGGATGCGTCCTCGTAGGAATGCAGCACCAACAGCGGCCGCCGCCGCGGCGCGCCGACGCCCAAAGGAAACCGCGTGCGCCTTTCCCAAGGCTGCGTTGCCTTGGATCTGCGATAGAGAACGGGCGCGGCTACGGCGGCGGCGGCAACGGTGGCGGAGCCCTGGCGACTCGCTGTCTGCCGCCGCCGCCGCTACCGCCCTGTAATGCAAGCAAAGCAACGCAAAGCAACGCAAGCAACGTCCTGCACAGGCCGTCATCGGACGCAGGCCGACATTGCCACAAGCCCGCCGCCCCGCGCCGCCGCTGACTCCACGGCCACTCATGTGCACGACGTGCGAAAGCAAAGACTCACGCGAGCCACAAAGAAAGTGGACGTACAAGATGCAGCAGATGCCGCCTGTATATTTTGTTATGGGTGTGTTTAAAATGTGGGGCGATGGTTGATTGGGATAATAGTAGAGGATTCGGGTAAGGCCCCGGAGGTTGAGTTGGGCTCGGGGAATCGGGGGAATGTCGGCTTTTAAGTTTCTCACTATGGAGGTCCTTTCTACTACTCTGCCATATGATTTCGCGTGAAGCTCTACAGTACGAACATAATAGAGAACTCAAGCGATAATATTATTCCTGCGATCTCAATGGTTAACACCGCTAACTTCTTGTAGGGGATGTGATCGAAGCTGTGAGAACGTATTCAGTCATGTACAGAACATCGGTAACTCGCGCACAATTTGACAGACCTTGCCCATTTACCTTCTCCGTGCAAACGAAAGTCAGAATCCCAGATATTAGAAATGAGATTGGATCCTCATCAGAACCGCAGATATTAGAAATGTAGAGCATTTGACTTTCTTTGTTCAACTTGCCACCCACATCCATCATTTCGACTGTTTGTTTTGGCCAACCATGAATGCACTTTATTAATTTATATTTAACATCACAGAAAGCAACGCCTTACGAAAACGCAAAACCTGCTAAATATAGTAAAGGAGTATTTTGCTAGAGTCATCATTTTTTAAGCCTCTTATTTAGTTTTTATCGCTCTTATACCTCGAGATCACATTCTACAAACAAAACTCTTCTCGATATCTCAGTAATCGTATTTGATCAATTATTTTGTAAAGGTAGACATTCTTATATTAAAAATCAGAAAATCAATTAAGCGTAATAAATTAGAATAATTGCAAAACAATTACTACCTAATTCGTTAGTAAATCTTTACATTCGGTTAATTTATTTTCCTGCATTATGTATCTTGCTTCAAGAGCATCACCTTCAACAAGACCGTATTTCTTTTTATATCAGGTTTCGGTGAAAACCCGTCACTTGTTTGCCTCCATACTCCACGAGGTCTGTTGTCCAAACCAGGGACGTATGGAGCTGGTCAATTCTGCAGGAGGCCATCATAGACTTTTGTTAAATAATAAACATACTTATTATATTGTCTATTAATTATACACTGTAGATATTATACTATACAATATTATTGTTTAAATAATTACATAATTCGAACAGAAATAAATATTTAAATCAATTTTTGTAAATAATGGAAGGTAAACGAACACTCTTGGCCTTTTTTTTGGAGGGGGCATGGCCCCCATGTCCCTCCCCCCCTTCTGGATCCGACAGTGCTCCAAACGAGGTCTCCTTAACATGTCGATGTCACAATTTCAGCATGATGAAACTACTGGCGTGAAAACATTAAAACGCCGGTTAAGTATGTTGCATGAAGGAAGAAAAGCACCTTCAAGACAAATTCATTGTCTTTTATGCATGCTGTTGTGTAAAAAAGGTACAATTTTATTTGACCATTTCACTCATGTAATTTTTTCCATGACGTCAAATATTTAGAAGCGTCTGCGTCAATCACAGAAGTAACCTTCCTGGAAAATTATTGCTTTGTTCGGATTACCATCATGTTACCACATAGTGCGTAACTTTAATAAGATCTTAACCACGTCATGTGTTCCGAAAATACCAAACTGATGAAAATATCCAATTACATCGTCGCAATAGATTCAGAGCCCATGCGTCATCCACGACGGCGTATGCACGGCTTCTTGTCAGAGATTTCTCGTCTAAGTGTCCTTCCTTCATTCAAAAATGTCCCCAATATTATTGTTAAGGGTCGACCGCATCGCTAATTCCGATCTCGTCTTACATTGTAACCCAAATTAAATTAATAAAACTCGCTGTTACTGCTTTATAATTTATTTTTACTTATTGTAAATGAGGGGGAGTCTTTCTGCAAGCGTTTCCTAACTATTAGGAGGGGGCAAACGATTGTTACAAATGCATTATAGTGGGAGATGGGGGTATTCAAAATTCTCTAAATCTGCGTTACGTGATTTATGGACAGCCCCTAAGTCTCTCATTCTTTTAGGTGCGAAGTTGGTCGCCGCTTACGTCTGTCAGGATCACTTCTTTCTTCGAATTTGGTCAATTCCCTCAAAACTAAAAGTGCACTCTATATTAAAGAATAAGGTTCATTTTACAATTGAATGGGAGACAATTTCCAGGCTCATAACTTAATTTCTTTTTCATGGGGCAGATGAGTTCTTTTGTACACTATTTGAATTATTAAGATTTATTGCAAAAAATATTACAAAACAGAACGTCCATTTTTCATACACTGTTAATGATTCCGTCCCACCTCAGCACTCTTTCTCTTATTTACTCTCCTAGTTGAGATTTTGGAAACGATGGCTATTTATTTGTCAATAAAATGTAGAGAAAGACGCAATGCATTCAGTCACAGTACGAAAAATGAACACTATTCGGAAAAACGTAAAACTACATGCAAATATTAATGTTAATGCCGATGCCAGAGGAAGAGGGCCATGCACAAGGTTCCAAACATGACGTTGCCAGATTCAAAGCCACATCTAGCCGGCGTAAATTCAAAAAGTTCTAAAATATTCTACGCCACAATGCTTTAGTAGCATGTACATTATGCTGATTAAAATGCCATAATTTTCCGACAATTCCCCTCGAAAACTAGACCTCCATATTAGTTCAACAAGGAAATCACGCAAAATGCAAGTAAACCATATCGTATGTATTTGTAATTGTCCCTGGCAGCAAATATAGGAGTTTAAAATCTCGATAGTAGTGGGCGCCTATGTGGTGCCAATGTTCACCACAACACAACTCATGCCGGGGTGAATTGTTAACAATATTTTACAGTTTAGTCGTTTGACAAAACACAATGAATTTCAAGAAGATAAAATGTTTTTGTTAATTTGATGTATTTCTCAGTTTAAGAATTCACTCTATAGAAGGGACGGAAATGTATACTTAAAAGTCCTGCTTTACGCAAAACTTCCGATTGCACAGGCACACATTATAAAAAAAATATGGCAGACCCAAACACTTGACACATGATTCTCTATGTACGTATATCGACGCGCTGAATCCTAATTAGAAGCCAGAATTGCGCCAACGCCGTCCAGTTTCTCTAAAATGGGGAAAAACGCATGTGAATACTTAATTTTGGTGTCTTGTAGCATTATACTCTACAGAAGCCAAACGTCAGACACTAGACTTCAGAATCGAATCCGAAGCCAGATTTGCGCAATCATCATCCAGTTTTTTATTTCACCCCCCCCAAAAAAAAACACCGCGGAATTTACAATTTCATGGTGGTTTTCGCGATTTAAAATAAGCTGAAAGGGAATGACGCAATTCTGACTTCAGTTTCGAATTCAGCTCGTCGATATAAGAGAGACATGTGTCAAGTCTTTGGGTCTGACAAGGTTTTTTTATTTTGTGTGCTCTGTGTATCCAATAATAATATTTATTATTATTATTTATATATTATATTTATATTATATTTATTAGGGCAGTTCCATAGTGTTTCCACTAAACTTACACCCTATTCCCCACAAGCTAGCAGTTGTTTCCTCTGGATTAAGAGAAGAGAACATGTAGCCTTCGCCCTCGTCCACCCTCATCTTCCGCATAATCGTATCTCTTTGTCCCCCCCCCCAATCCCCTCGAGGTCTCGCGGTGTCTCGAAACGAGGCCTGCAGCCCGAGCACTCCACCGACCTCCCTCCAGCGCCGCCAGCAGAACAGACAACGCGAAAATGTCCCCGGGGCTGGCGACTGTCAATCCTTCACGGCTGGGCGTGGCGCGCCTGCCGGCCTGCCTGCCTGCCCGGCCTCTCGTCTCCAAGGCGGTCTTCAGCGCCCGCTAAGGCGCTCCCGGACGACGCCCCTGCGCCGCCTTACGCCTTCCCACGTCCTTATACTCCCAATCGGCGTCTTTTGTACGCGCGGCGGACGGCAGATGTAATTCTGAAGTGACACCGCGGTGTCGCGGTCTGTCCTTATCCATCGGGGTTAACGATTGCGCGCGGCGCTTACACAGTGGCGAGGGAATGAAATTGAACGCAGGGAAACGGAAAAGCTGCGGCGAACGGCGACGGGGAGAGGTTTTAAAAGAACAAAAAGAGTTGAGGCGCAGATACTTAACCTTCACATCGTATTCGTTTCGAATATGCGGATATGAGAAGTACTGAATGTAACATGAAATTACTCTTAAGCTACTTTACTATGAACAAGAAGTGATACGTGTATGTTTAAATTAACATTGAAGAAACTATTTGTATGATCGTAGAAAAGTTTACTTCCGTTAATTATTATTTTATCTGAAAGTATTTTCTTTGTACTTTTGTAAAATATTGTACCATATTGTTTTATTTTTTATCTTACTCAACACTTTATTAGCTCTAAAATCTTCTTACCAGGAAAATATAAAAGAAAATTCATGATTAATAAATATGTGTATTCCACATTAAAACTGGAGTTTATACATCAGAATCCATTATTTCAAGATGGTTATGTTTATTTTAGTTTTTCTGTTAATATTTTAAATAAGATTACTAAGGAACAGGTAGTTGCTCCCACGTGCCACCCCGAGAGGAAAATGTGTTACAACATATCACAAAATCCGTTGCAGAGTCGTGCAGCTACTTAAAACAGATGTTCAGTGGCTTTTCAGCACGCACATTTAAAATGTGTAGGTCTGTATATACTGTCTCGTCAATACATTTACAACTTTTAGGGTAAATACGCCTAGAAGTGGGATTTTCTGCCAATTATTTTGAAAAATTGACTTTTTCGATCTTCGGGGAAGAAAACCGTTTCATCCACGAGTGCTGTGAATTGTATTTGTTATTTACACAGCACAATTATTCGAAATAAAACGTTTGTGAAAATAAATACAGTATAATATGAACATAATTTACAAACAACTGTATGTCGCGGAGATAAAACGAAGATTCAACCTTATGTTACAAAAACGTGTACACGTCGCGTCGACAAAATAAAAAATATTACAAAATTGCAAGGATGAAACATTTATAATTGGTTGAGATTACAGACATCTTAAACCTCATAGATTGATAGAGAGCTAAATGAAATAAACCTTTTAATGAGATCTCAATTGAAAATGTTCATAAGAGAAGAAAAAGAGATATTGTCATTTGAAATAATAAAACTATTACATAGCCTACATTTGTGACTGAACCATAAAATTTTAAAATATTGACTACATTTATTTTAAAGTATTTTTATAGCCAATATCACTTTTTTAGAATAATATAACGTTTATTTTTCATATTCGTTTTTTTTTAAATCGGTTCATTGGTTCAAACGTTAGAACGCAACGCCATCCTTAGAATAACTGACATTTTTTCCACCCTTTCTCCTGTCGAGTTCAAACAAAAACAGTGAGGTCGAAAACGGCATCAACAGGATGTTCAACACGGGTCACCACGTAGGGTACGCAAATAGCCGCGCGAGCCAACACGGTCACCTACTGCGGCGCCCTGCGCTGCCCCGCTTCGTGCGGCGCATTAGCATCGGCGGACGCGCTGCACCTGGGGCAGCCTTGCCCCGGCGACCGCCCATTAGAAAACAATGCGTCGTTGGGAGGCGGTGGTCGCCGCCGCCGCCGGCCCCAAGGGGCTATGGCCCTGTTGCACTTCTGGGGCGGCAGCAGCAGGAGGAGGAGGAGGGGGCGGAGGAGGAGGAGGAGGAGGAGAAGGCGGAGGAGAAAAGGTGGCGAACGCAGGCGCCGACGCACGAGAGTCGGTGAGTGTCAGCACGAGCGATAGCGTAAAGGGGGAGGGGATCAGTTGGTGGCAGTTCAGTGGGGGTCCAGGGGAGGGGGTGGGGTATGGGAGGGCTAAGATCCCTCCCCCAAAATCCTAGAGTTTTCGTTGTCTTCTTATTTTATTTGGAGAATTGATTTTAAATATTTTGTAAATTAGAATTATGTAATTATTTAAAAATAATATTGTGAGTATTAATATAAGTTATATATTATATATATTATTTATATAGTGTCTACTTTATATATTTATATATATAATACGTGCACGAAGAATATTAACAATATGATAGATTATTATAAAACAACTGTTAATATTTTATAGTAATTCAACAAAATTTTATAATGGCCCCCTTCAAAGTGATCGACTGTATCCGCGCCTGGTAGCATTGTTGGTGAAAGAGAGGGGTAGTGGTGGTACAGTGTGTGAATTGACACGAAGCGGTATGGTAAAGGTGTGTGGGTCAGAGGAAGTGTTTGTGAGTGGGCGTAGGGACCCAGGAGCACGAGTTCTATGTAAGACGGAAAAGCCGGTAAGGGAAATGGGTAGAAATAGGTGCCGATGTTGGACGTTGTGATCCGTCACGGGTCGCTAGTGCAAAGAAGTTGTCAGCGGCAGTGTTGGAGAAGGGTGGTCGTGGCACAGGGACGTGTCCCGGTAAGGGTCGTCACGAGTTGGTATGCTAACAGGATGTGAGTCATTGGAGGTGTTGGCCAGGGGGACAGATTCAGGGTTATTCAGAAGCACGAGTCCGTGTGAGTCGACGCGAGCTGGTATGGAAAAGGGGTATTAATCGGTGGTAGTGCTCAAGAGAGGGAGAGCAGTGGATGTGGACGTGAGCCGGCGATTAAAAGAATATGTACCGGTGGCGATGCTGGCAAGTGTTAAGGGCTGTGCTCAATGACATAAGCAGGATTGAGTCAACACTAACTGGCGTGGTAAAGGGATATTGATATATGAAGGAGTTGGAGGAGGAGAGAGTGTATTGACGTACAAGTATGAGCTAGTGTAGCGAAGGAGGCAATGGTAGCAAGAAAGAGATCTCGTTGGGGCATTGGTGTCGATTTCGTCAAGGGCTTACGTAGTGAGGAGACTGACATTCGGAGCAGCGGCGAATGATCTGCCAGATGGTTGGGTTCACGCGGAAATCGATGAGAAACCAACGGCAGACAGGAGGTTATGGTCCGATGATGGTGGCAGAGACGGAGAATAGCAATGGCAGTCGAGGTGACGATGACGTTGAAACTGGTGACGGTAGCGGTGTGTTGGTAGTGGTGTTGGTAGTGGTAGCGATGGTGAGTCGCGGACGGTGAAATTGAGTCTCTATCGTGGCCAATGCGGTGGTGGTGGCAGAGTTGGGGCGAGTACGGTTGCGGACATGTGGCGATAGCAGAAATGCGGCAGAGAAGGTGAGGGCGGAGGCGAGGGCGGAGGCCAGGGTGGAGGCCAGGGTGGAGGCGAGGGCGGAGGCGAGGGCGGAGGCGAGGGCGGAGGCCAGGGTGGAGGCCAGGGTGAGAGGGAGGAGGGAGGCGGAGGGCGGGGCGAGGGGAGGCGAGGGCGGGAGGCGAGGGGCGGGACGCGCAGGCGGAGGCGAGGGGGAGGCGAGTGGCGGAGGCGAGGCGAGGCGAGGGGCGAGGCGAGGAACGGAGCGACGGCCGAGACGAGGGCGGAGGCGAGGACGGAGACGAGAGCGGAGGCGCGGGCTAGGACACGGGCGAACGCGAGGATGAGGGCGACGGCGGGGGCGAGAGTGAAAGTGGAGAAGAGGGTGGTTGTTGGGATGGGTACGGGCCGAGACAAATGTGAAATGCGGGTGGAGACAATCAGCGAGGTGGCAGCGGCAGAAACGTGGGTGGGGACGCGGACGGAGAGGTCGAGAGGCCTGGAACACCTGCGCGCTGGTCAGCACTTTGCATAGACTCCGCCATCGATTACCAAAGCGATTGTGCGGGCGTGAGCAGTGGACAGTGGTGCGTCACTCAAGATTGCTAGACGTCACAAAGAATGGGAACAGTGTATAATGAATAGTAATATCGTCGTGCGTCTTGAATCGTTTTGTAAATTTTCATGAACACAAATGAAAGTGCGTCACAATTTCTAGAGGTGAAGTGCAACCCGGAAATATAGCGCCCATTGTCATGTCTTTAATAGAAAGTATAGGAATTCGTCATGCAAAGAAATCATGTAACGCACAAACGAAGCATTAATGTGGTCTAATGAGGAAGGAATATTATGTCTCTGCGCGCATGAAAATTATATTGCATGAGAGAACCTAATTAGTAATATACGAATTTTTTTACGTTGACGGCAATTGGCAAGTGATATGTTCACAGAATTCACTGTTCGAATTTGATAGGATGTAAGAGGTACATTTACATGGGGTTTGTATGTATACGTCATGTAGAACGTGTGAATCTAGATAATTGCCGAATCAACGGTTAAAGTTCATATTATTAAAAATGAATGTTAACGTCTGAAATATAAGTTTAGAAGCATTTTTCGATCTTTAGCCGGATAAAGCTACCACGAGATGGTAACGATAGGTGGAATACTTCACGGTGAAGACGAATACCAGATAATACGTAATAAATAGGGATCAGACTGCTGTGAAAAGTTTCTAAAGGTCGGTACACACAGTGAAGTTTGCGAGCTGATTCTCGTACAGTTTCTATACAGAAACTTTACAATACCAAAGTAGAAGAATAAAAGTCAAAAGTTGCGCGTATCGGCATCTGAGAGTTCGAAACGAGGCAGAATGATCGGTCTCCAAAAAGCGGGTTTGTCATACCATGACTCTACAGTTCGAAGTGGGCGCGCTGCTACGACAGTTAAGTCTACGTTTTCTTTATGAAACGCTTCAAGACGCCGCTAGGGAGTTTAAATGGAATCAACTGAATTGAGCCTTCCGAAAACTTTCAATGGGGGTATTTCTTCGCGAGCGTTCTGGCTGTGATCTTTATTAAGTATTAATGAGGACCATAGAGGAGAAAAATAGAAAGGCAGGACTAGAGAAGTAGTGACAATAACACTTCACATAATCGCCCCTTGTCACACCTCGCCACAAAATCGATGGCCGATTACCGTCGCGTTCAGAAAAAGTATCCGTGAAAATAGCAACACAGAAAGAATGGTCGTAATCACTTAAAAATAGGTGGATGTGTTGAACAGTGTATCCATAAGAAGTGATTAAAATTGCATAGAGAAGCACGCAGGTCCTTCCGTGCGCAATCGCATGCACGTTGTCATATCAGTTCTCTCCTGTGTGGTAGCGTCAGGTGAGTGTTACGCCAGACTCAATCGGTATAGAGTCGGCAAACGACATGGAAGTGCACAAGCAAGTACGGGTATGTCTCGTCGCCGCCACAGGGCGTAATAATCAGCATCTGAATGAGTTCTAACGGGGCCGAACGATTGGTCTCCATAAAGCTGGTTTGTCGTACCGTGACACTGCTACGTCAGTGATGCGATAATGAAGGGTCGTACACGGCGACGAACGGGTACTGGACCACACAATGTAACCACAACGCGAGATGACCATCTTGTCCGTATTACCGGAACCGACAGAACGGCGTTGCCCACAGTGTTGGATCATCTTTGGAGAACTACAACGGGTGTGGTCATGTCTGCGTCGTCGCTTCGACGCCATCTATTGAGGTTTGGACTGGTGGCACGCATATCAGTGCGTCGGATTTCGTTGACCAGAAACCATCAACACCTCAGACAGCAATGAGCACATGAACTTGTTCACTGGTGTATTGAATGGCAAAATGTATTGTTTTCGGACGAGTCCCGCTTAAATTTTTTTTAGAGCGATTGCTGCGCACGTGTTCAACTCTACCGTGGCGATCGCAATTTGCCAGCCTGCATTGTTCCACGCCATAGCGGACAAACGCCCAGTTTCCCTAAGAAGATGGATAATTCTATTTCTGAGTAGTACATTGTATTGGTTTTAACGCATTTTCACTGGGTAAAGTCAGTTTGGAGTGTTTTCGAGTGTTAACGGTATCAAATCTAATGAATTGGACATAGCTCGTTAATACTGTAAAATACTTCATATCTTTTAAATGTGGATCAAAGGAGCACGACAGGAAATTTTTTTCGCGTATAGGCCATTCGGACCACACGTGCCTCCCGCTGTAACAGGTGCAAGTACCGAATTTTATCCTCCAAGGTTGTTAGCCTTCGGAGTATGGACGACGAGATGATGGTGAAGTATGAAAGGACGGCACAGACATATACAAATACACTCATGCCCGATGCAGGACACGAACCTGCGGTCTTCTGATCTCAGATCCCTATATCACTGCTGTCCTAATGATCTCGGCCATCTGAACGGCTAAAGAATATTTTTTACAACAAAAATAAAATTTGCCATCAGTCAGAATATATGCCTGTAATTTTAAAAAAATTAGTGGGGAAAGATAAGGACACTATTTGCAAAAAGGATTAACGTAACGAATAAACTAGCGATGTTTAATCAGTTTTCTGTTTCCCAAATAGTAAAGTGTTACTGAATTTCATCGAAAAACGTATAATCCTGGTCACAAATTTTATTTCAATGTTTAGAGACTCCAATCTAACTGACAGTTTGACACTTTATGCACTCAGTAAACGATTCGGATCCTCGGTCGGTGTGAGCAATACCTCTGACATCTGTGTTGATACCTCTGATATCTGTGGCCATAACAATAATGATAACAATACAATTATTAAAAAACACAAATATATATATCACACGCAGATAATTAAAAGTTGACAGTACCCTACTGAAAAAGATACAAGTAAAAGTGAATAATAAAAAATAAAATGAAATAATAAATTAAATATCACAATATTTCACAGAAATAAAACTACAAACCAGTTATTTACAGAATTACTACTGAAACACACATAATTGAAGTCAGTGATATTAACTGGAACGTTAAACTCCCAATCAAATATTTTTATTAACTCTTTGTGTGGATCGTTCGGATTCTAAAGTGTGAGGAGAGATTATTTATACCTCAGCGCGCGCGCGCGCGCGCGCGCGCGCGAGAGAGAGAGAGAGAGAGAGAGAGAGAGAGAGAGAGAGAGAGAGAGAGAGAAAGAAAGATAAAGAGAGATAAAGAGTGAGAAAGAGAGAAAAAGGGAGAGAAAGAGAGAGAAAGAGAGAGAAAGGGAGAGAAAGAGAGAGAAAGAGAGAGAGAGAAAGAGAGAGAAAGGGAGAGAAAGAGAGAGAAAGAGAGAGCGAGCGAGAGAGAAAGAGAGAAAGAGAGAAAGAGAGAGAGAGAGAGAGAGAGAGAGAGAGATGAGAGCAGATCTCTCGATGGGCGGGGTTGATCAGGGCGGGTGGATCAGGGCGGATAGACCAAGGCAGGTGGGCCAGGAACTAGCAGGACTGCTAGAACGACTGGCAGACTAGGACTGGCAGACGAGGGTCTGTAGGCATCCGAGTCTTGACGAAGGTGTGAAAGGTAAGGGTAGACGTCGTTCTAATTTGATAAAATTTGATCTAAATATATTCTCATAGAATTAGAAATAGCTTCTTTCCGAAAAAGACATCTGCCTCATGTACTGAAGTAACCGAGAATGAATAAATACGAATTTCTAACAAAGGATGTATCAGCAACTATCCACAAAACACTTTCTCTCCCAACGAGCGGCAACAACATTCTCTATTTACTGAAGTTACTCCTGAAAGTGTTCATGACAAGCTTTGCGAATAACGTAAGTCCCTAATGTGACATTTGCCTCGTTACCAGCGAGAACATAGTGGTATCTGCTACACTACCTTTCACATCCTTGGAACTAACGAAGCTCTAGCATCTGGAATACGCAGACATTTCTAGAGTTTGCCAGGTTCCAAAAAATGAAATCTTAATATTTTCCAAGTTGCTCTGGCATAGTTATTACACTTTAATTCACAGTGACATGTGGATGCATCTCTTTATCGTTCTGTTTAAGCTAAATTAAGCAGGCAAACATGACAGTTGATATTGACAACAAAAGCGATATATTTATAGAATTCTCACGCAATGTATATTCTTTTGGAAAACGTTACAGCGTTATGAACGATGGTTCTCATTACCACTGAAGGTGTTAATTGTATTATATGATAATTAAATTTAATACGCAGTTCAACCCTGATAATGTGAATCCGAAGACGACAGGAAACAATTGGGTTATGGAATACTTTTTCCACTGATCATAGCTACCAACCAGAATAAAAGGGACGCAAGAGTACCGGGAACGACGCAAGGTGAAATTACTAAGCCAGTTTTAGTTTCGAGAGACGCTATGAGAGGTACCGAATTTGAAAATTCCATTAACTACACCCTGTGTTGGATACGAGCCAATGACCTAGTTCAGCATCTCTAAAATGTGTGTTACCAGCACGGAAAATAGCGGTTTATTTCTAAATTATTAAGTGTGCGACTCAATTTGAAATCTACTTTGATGGGTGCAATATATTTTTTTAAAATGAGGAGTGATCACTGGATTAATATCGATCAATTAAATAAACGACGATTCCAGTCTTAATTATAAATTTTGTTAATAGACATTTCGATCAAGTGAGAGATTCTCTTCAAAATGCAAAATAGCTATAACTATTTAAGGTTAAAATCTCACATACAACTTTGCGCAGATAAGAATCAGAAAAGGTCTTGTTAAACGATGTTACGTATTAACCCGTAAGGAGTAAAAGGCATTGTATGGTACATTTGGATATTGTTTGGGGGGTGGATATCCCATAGGAACAGCACCATAATGTTCTAAACAACTATCCATACCCTACACGACATGTCAGCTAGTATCATATTTAAACATTATTGGTTAATACATATCGCTTGGCAATCCTGGTAGTCGAGATCTGTAAGGTAGTAGTATCGTGGCAATCTCGGATCGAAGGATCGCGGGTTTGAATCTCGCCTCTGGCATGGATGTATTTGTGACCGTCCCTACACCCTTCAACATCATCATCATCATCATCCTAACACCTCATTAAAGAAGGATTAACAATTCCCTGCTCTAGCAGGTGGCCCTCGCCCTTATTGGGATGTACAGTTGTAGAATAAAAAAATCACATAACTTAACATTGCATTTTACGATTCTCATCCCGACAAAGCTGTACGTGAGGTGTTAACCTTCATTAGTTACGCTATTTTGCATCTGAAGAGGATTTCACAGTTCGAAATCGAAACGACTATTAATAAAATTTATAATTATGGCTGGAATTATTGTTCATTTAATGGATTGATATATTTTCCGTTCAGTATTTCTATTCCAGAGGAAAATAAATAACATTCGATACGTTTATTCTTGCAAATGAAATGCAAGTTAACACGAAATGGCCCTACGAAATTTCTTCCGCCGGTGGTAGTAAATGATCCGAGAGAGGTCGCAGCGGGTGCACGTGGCTGTTCGCAAATGACTCTCACAGCCACCGGCACAGCCCCTTGTTTCTGGGAAACGCTAATGAAAGCCTGCCCCGTCGCCCAGCAGTCTGCCGCCCCGGTGTGCGTTGGAGATTGCGAATTTAAACTGGATCGTGTGCACCTGGGGACACTCGTTGCGAAAACCCATCTACATAACGGGGTTCGGTTTAAAATAGACCTGGGGATGGCGAAGCGAGGAAAGTATCTTTCTTGAGCAAGTCCGTCTGTTCCATGTTTGTCTCTCACTTAAGAAATATGTCTCTCTAGATTTACGCTCTTGTCTCATTGTTCACTTATTTACCGTAGCTTTTTAGCCTTATCCTTGAACGCAAAATCATTGGGTAATATCTTCTCTTTATGTCTATAAATGTTAATGTGTATCTGTACTGCAAAAACCTTTTCAATAGATAACCCGATTTTCATGATATCTGCTATTCTGGTATATATTAACATAGAATAGTATTATTTCTCCTCGCAGTTTCATTGATTTGTTTAGGTCGCACAATCCATCCGTTTAGACGTGTGCCTTGTCTTAATACCGGTGCGTCCTACAGTCTTAAAACTTAGTTTTCGACGTCAGTTAGGTTCCTGGCGCTGTAATAAACATAAATATCTTTTGGGACATTTTGAGGGTTGGGCTCTTTTAGGTACGGTAATTACTCGGTAAAGGTCAGACGAGCAGTAATTAATTCAGAGTGGGGGATATCTCTAATTATTTTGAGATAATGTATATTTTTCGGTAATATATTTTCTCTTCAAATCTATGGGATAAGAAAAGAAGACGAATGGGTTTTCCAAGCAAGAGATTTGGGAATTTGACAGTCCTCATGCAGACAAAAGTGATGGGGATGGTGGGGAGTAAATATCCGTAAAATAACTTATATTTTACACTGCATATAGGATTAATTTCTTTCTCTGTCTAGAAGACCATTGAGATAAATGTCGGGTTATTTCACCTAATACTGTAATACTATACCTACACTATACCTACCTCTCTTTTGGAACACTGGTATGTTCTGAACATTCTTCACGTTGGACACCTTTTAGGAAACCAAACTTACTTCTACTTCTTTTTTCGTCGGACTCATTTCGTCAGAAGCGTTTCATGTTATTGATTCAACGTGTGAATGCTTTGGTGAATGCTTTTGGTGAATGCTTTTTGCAAATTTGCAGATTTTCTTAATCCACTTTGTAAAGGTATCTAAAAGTAATAGAGTAATGTTTATTTCCATCATTTCCTTTTTTCCTTATACGTTTGCTTTTGACATAGTTTTCTACGACTAAATTTGCATTGCTTCATGTCCACAGGTCATCTTATTGGCAGGAAGTTGAAAGATAATGGGATATTGGAATTTCAAGTGGGGCACGCATTTGACATGACTGCGTAACCTGATATAAAGGAATTCATTTCGCAATGCAAGAAATGCGGACTTTCCAGAATCGAAGATTGCAATTCACGGAGGCATAGTTTTCAGCAGTATTTTCCCTCACTGATATGAAGTCACCTTGGATTTCTGATCTGTCAGCGTAACGCAACGAGCAAAATAGAAGACATCAATCTATCTCTCCATATACAGGGGTTATTTTTTTACCTTCAGTATTTATGGGTCGACTAATTTTAGAAGTCTAAGCATTTGTTGACGGGTGGGCAAGTACCTGAGAACTAAATATGGCACAAGACTGCACAATAATTCTACAGAAATAACTGTTTTTCCACATATCATGAAATATCAAGTAAAATACATACATGGGATTTCTAATTTTCCTGAGCTGTATCGTATAGACGAACGTAAGTGAAATCGGTTCATAAATTTGAGATCAAAATTTCGGTGGTAAAATGCGGTTTGAGGGCTCTTCATTATAAAGAGAAGATTATAAAGCATTTGTACAAACAAGGGTAAACATCCACAAATTGGTATTTTAGTCTAAGAAACGAAAGCTGGGAAAATGGAATAAGACGTCATGTTTCCACAGTCTGTCACCAACATTATATACTCATCCCTCTGTCAATAAGATTCACAAATTGACGAGGACTCACAAACTGGTGGGAAAACTAATTCAAAGTTTTAAATGAATTGGTTAAAACCTGTACATTCTTTTAATAGAACCTAGCGTCTAGCATAGGCACCAATTGTATCGGACGAACTTACTGCACGCTTCTATAAAACCTAAGCGAGGGAAAATGCAACTAAAAAGTTGTTGAATCTACGATCACAGGTGGATTAAGTTTCTGCTTAGGGGAGGGGTTGCTGAATAAATACTGGATCGTGGATCGTGAATACTAGGTACGTCCCGAATCACTAAAGCTTAGTTCGCTACTGTTAATGAAAACCATATTATATTGCTGGAATTTGTGAAACCTTTGAAATAATTAATATATAATAATAAATAATAAGTGCAAGGGTAAAAAAATACAAATTGTTAAATTTTATCTAAATCATTACAATATACCAACTCCACATTTCACAAGACAAGGCGAGGAAGAACTTTGGAGTGGCAAGTTTAATTAATACTACCTGTTTAATTTTCCCGATGAGTGGAGTCGTTCTGTGTTCCGAGCAGTCGCACAATTTGTCTTACCACTATAAGATGATGATCACTGCACATCGTTTTCTCTTTCCATTTACTCTATGTGCTGATCCAATATATTATCTACTCTGCTACTCAATCTCATATACGATCCATTTTGACTATTTACCATGTTTGCCTATTTCGTGACTCTTGAAAGTCTTTCCTGCAGATTTCTACTCCTGAGTTGTCACTTTGCCATCTTGGATTTGTTACTCACATTTGTTTCTGCAGTATATGTCAATATCGATCTTTTTTATATATTGTCACATCTGTCTTCAGACTCCAGCATTTATTTCACCATTATGTGTATTAGCTATCCAGATATTATATTATTCATCATGACTTGTTATTTTACGTGTCTTAAATCTCTTGATATGTGTGTCCATGTAATTTACAACCAGTATAAAAGTGATCGGATGAGGTATCTAAGAAAGCAACCACCTGCATGAATATTGGTTTCTGTGTAATGCATTTATTTTTTCTCTTTGGTATTTCAGTTAAAAAACTGACAGATTATTAAAGTGATAGAGCAATATTTCAAGATTGACGATTATCTTCCTTATCTGCAATAAACAATACGTCACTTGCATAACAAACAATATTTCTATAACACTTGCCATTATATAACATTACTTTGTCTTTTACATGAATGCTATGAACTTTCCATTTGTTTGTTATTTGCTGGAATATGACGATTCATTGGCTGTGTTATAATTCTCTGCATTAGTAAACAGTACTTCGAGTATTTCTCCTTACTAATAATGTATTTTAACATTATAGGAAACAATATTTTTTTAAATACATCCTTATCGTTCCAAAGAATGATGAATTATTTTCTCCAAATAAATGCCCATCAATACATTTGACCAATACATTGTAGAACAAAGGTTGATAAGAAAGTAACTATTTTACACGCCGAGCGCGAAATACGGTTCCTCGTTCTTGTTCGCCGTGTGCGAAACAGTTATTGTATTTTCCATTTTAACTAATGTGCTCCAATAGTACATTATGAAATGCAATGTTGGGTATTAATACACGATTAACAATGATGATGCAATGTTGGGTATTAATACACGAGTGTGATATTACGATACGAGAGAGTGTCGTAAGCTTCACACGAGAGTATTAATACCCATTACATCGAGAATCATACTTTCTCTACGACTTATGGTAACCTCTATAAGTTAAACATTTACATTGAATCGTTGTAATTAATATCAGAATTGAGCCAAGGACACCTAGCTGACAGGTCCCTCCCTACCCTACCACATGAGGCTTTGGTTTACTGCGTTAGTCAAATAGGATTGAAGTGATATTACGATTCAATTTATTTTAAATAATATTCCACGTACAAAATACTACTCATAAAAGAAATTAAAATTACACGCGTAATATAATATTAAACGTACACAATCGAACATTCACTAGAACGTTGCTCAATAATTAATTAAGTTTCAACATCTGGTTTGTAAATTTCTCTGTGATTGGTCAAGAAACTGTATCATAATGAAATGTGTAACGTAGTGAGAATCGTTATGCAACGACAATTGCAGTCATCAAATGACAGAATAATATAATGGGATTAGAAAAACGGTATAAAGCGAGCGCGAAACATCATTCGCACCGGTAGCGTGTTAAAAAATTGTTTACGCAACAGATGCTCAGGGTGATGATGTTACCTAACTCACTATTTCCTCTTCAATTCATTTTAACGCATTCGGAAGGAATCACTCATTTCTTTAATAGTAATTATTTTGAACTTCATTAAATCGTTGTTAAGGTATTGAGTATGTGATTTCCTATTCTGAGAATAGTCGTCACCAAGATTTACATTTCTTCTCTTTTGAATATGATTTACTATTCGTTGGGTGACGATGACAGGAAAATATATTGCGATATATAGCCGTTTTGTTATGAAATGTCACTTCTATTGATATTATGTTTTCTGTGTATATTTAATTTTTTACATCTTTACCGTCATATGGTTTCAAACTTTACTAAATAGCACAATGTGGGTGTTTTACGGGTCAATTACCTTTCTTCTTAGTTTCAAATAATATTCACGTGTCTACCTAATTACGTTCTATTTCTTCAATAACTTATTTGTCGCGTGAAATCCAAGTGTTGTTTCAAAATTCTTGAGAATGGAAGAAGTAATCAGAAATGGATTAATAAAGAAGCAGTTTCAGAAAATTGTAACAAAACATTAGTGCAAAAAGCGCTGTTTTTGAAATTTTAAAAAATATTTAAATTATTTTTTACATCTGAAATATCACACCCACTGTCCTCTAAAATGCATACCAACATTTATCGACAACAGACGAAAAGTCACAGGCTCCTACTAGAACGTTTCATTTTTTTTTCATTTTTATTTTATTTTGGCATTGGAAGTTACCTAGATCAGTACTATAGTGCTTTTACATAAATATGACTTAATTTAACCTTGAAAACTAACTTAATTATAAAACTAACTACTTAGGGTAAGGAAGCTCACGAAGCACCTTACGTATTCTCCAACTCGGTCTGTATGTTCAAAATGGGATACGCATAGGCCATAATATGTCCGATAATATGTTTGTATACGGCTATTGGATTGTTTAGGGAGACCCACTAGAAGATACTGCCCTGTATTCCTTGGGAAAGGAAGGCGAGGGAGGAAGGGTTTGGTAGAGGGCGTGGTCGGCACAGTTACGTGAGGCATTTCTTTCCCTGCGGCCCCCTGCGGATGCAGCCCGCAAGACCTTCATCGCGAGCTGTTCTCCGAAGACAGCCTTGGAGCTAATGCAGCCACCGCCCCCGCCGTGCTTTCTACGCACTTGGCTCCCTCGCATAAGAGCGCTCTCGCGTTTTGCGAGTGACAAGGTAACTAGCTCGCCACATATTTGGAACGGCCTGCACTCAATTCCCGGAATTGATACTGTAATGGTTTTGTTTCTTGGCCACTTTTGTATAAGTTTTTGTTCTTAGAACTTCCTAATAAGGAGTGCCACTTCTGGAGTCTAATGAGTACACCTTCCCGCCCCCTTCCCAGTTCCCAATGCCCGGGTCTCTCGAATTGTATATAGAAAGTGCAGCGTGAATGTCAAAAAGGTTCTAGCGTGATTTTAACTTCTCCGTACAATCACACATTTTATAACATGCATTAAATATAACATGAATTAAATGTGCAGCGCCATAGAGATAAGCGAGGATATCAGAAATTAAGTTTGTAATTATTATTAAAATAGACCCATAGCATCACAAATTATAGGAGAATCATAACCTAACTAAACATTTTAAGAGGCCAGTGTTGTTTTTAATAATATGCGTGTGAATTTGGATTAGGTAATAGGACATTAATTTCTTTATTCTTAGTACGCAGATATATTGGAAGATACTCTCAAGTAATGTTATATAACCATTTACCCTGCTTTCAAATCTTCAATTTGCCCAAGGAAATGATTGAATTGTAATCTTTGGAATGTGGTTCTTTCTCATACTCTTGCATTTACTTTACAGTTTTCTCCTGAAAGAATTCTAGTAATGGAGAGAGAAAAATGTATACTAGTGTCCCGAGAAAAAACGGTTCTTTATATTATCCCATTATAAACTCCAACATTCCGTTGCAGGTATACATTTCAAAGATCTCAAAAAATGTTCGCCAAACGGTGACATTAAATGAAGTACTTATATTTAAAATCATTCATAAGATACAAAAACACAAATCATTATTTTACCGAGGATGATTCAGTTTAGGGAACGACTAAAGAGACAATGACCCCGCTCTCATTTTGAGAAAGAATATCCTTAGAATGTTTTAATTCTTGAATAAATAATCCAGCATATCTGATACTTTAAAAATATCCAGACTTTCTGACATATATGTCCACCCTAACTTGAACGATTTGCTCACAAAATAAAATCCCATTACAACCGACAGGAACATCTGTTCAACGTCAAATCCCAAGGAGAAAAAAACGGCGTCCCGACCCGTCACAGGACGAGGCAGTTTCGCTCCAGAAGCCGTCCTCGGCGGCCGCGCATCGCAGCGATCAATCAGGGCGGCGACCTCACAGCGCGGAGCCCGGCAGCCGCTTACGGGGCGGCGGCGACAAACGAGAAGATGCAGGCGACCCGTTCGCGAAATATGACTCAAGGAGAGTCGTTCATCGCGAAGCGCGCGAGGGCGACCAGCGCGCTGTCCGCGGGTCGCTATCGCTGCCATCGACGCCCGCGTCCGCCACCGGCCCGCAAAGGAAGTGCTCCAGAGACAGACACCGACACCGCCGCCGCCGCCGCCACCGCCGCCGCCGCCGGCAATTAATCCCTAGGCAGCGGAGTCGACTCCGATATCGCGCCGGTGCGAGGTTCCGCCTTTTCTGGCGATGTTGACAGCGACGCCACTTTAGTTTGTTTGATTTCCGAGCTAGTCAACTGCTAAGATCGTTTGTCCCGTAAATATAGTGCATGTTTTTCCTCCAGAGGTTGTAGTGATCTTCCTCCGCTGGATGGCGATATCCAGCACCTACCTACGTGTCAGCTAGCGGGGTTTTCCCCAAGCAGGTGTCTCCCGACAGTGGGCATCCCCCTTGTGGAAAAAGCTCTAAACTTCCGACAGCTCCCCCCCCCATATGTGTGGTAATGTAGTGGATGTGGGTGTAAATGTGTGTAAGTAAGGAGTGGGGAGAAAACTAGAAAGCGGAAGGAAAGATCTCGCTAGGTACATGGCCTCCTTGTTAGGGTATAGCTCCAGCATTGATCTGGTGTTGAAACCACGGAAATACATCGATCAGAGCAGTCGGCCGGTAGAATTCTCCTCCAGACTGCGACTGAATTTGACCTACCTATGTAGTTGGTCGTATCGAAATCCTGCCACCGTCGGAACTCAAACCCAAGAACCTCCCGGTCAGAGGCACTGCAGTCACATCAATTGAAGCCCTGAATCACCTACTCGGTAGCAAGGCTCTGCCTTTTCTGGCGATGCTGACATTTTGAACAGTGTCGCCACTTGGACAGTTGACAGCGTTAGCTGCGGTTTTCCACGTCGCAACTTGCGTATTGTCAACCGCTGTCGCCGTTATTTCCATTACAACTTTTCCAGGGCCACTATCTTCAATAGCTTAACCTACTTTACCCAGTGCCAGTCACAGTCTTTTCCTGCTGCGTTCTGTAAGCGTGTCAATGATACACAATTCAAATCACATATCGAATTCACAGGTATCTCCAATGTGTCAAGAACTTAGAAAACTCTCCGTCTGTGAGTTACTGGTTAGAAACTCGGCGTAAGTAGTAAAATAACGGAAACATACAAGATGGTAGTTTTGTGAAAAAAATTAAATACTTTAGAAATATATTATTTGAAAAGTATGTTTGAAAATATACAAAACTACAAAAAAATAATACTTTAGCAATACGGTAACGTGTAACTTGTGTCTAATTTGTTGGCATTATTAGTCAACATTGACAGAGATTTTCAGAGAAGAAAAACGAGGCAGAACATTATATAGAACCGCAGGGTAGAGATTTTTTTTCTTCATATGAAAGAGTCGTAATTTCGGTGTCGAGAACCTGAAATTGTCACTTTAGACGGGGTAATATTTGGAAAAGGAACTCATCTTCTGACTGCTGTTTCCATTTTGAATAGCACGACCATTTTGCGTCTGTCACTGTTAGGTACTACGTTTTCTACACCGTAACTTGCTCTTGAACAGTTTTCCTCGTCACTGTCGCTATTTCCTGAATTTCTGCCCCCTGCCTCCTTCAGGTACTTTATCACTAACCCCCAAAGAAACATCGTTTACTTGGATATGTCCTTTTCCTGCAGTCTTCTCTATATATGTATTAATTTGTCGTTTTGTCACTTACTATTTTTACTATTACTATTACTTACTATTTCATCAAATATTTTATGAATGCTATCCGTTGAGTACAATTAATGGGCAAAATAAATCATGTATTGTATGAAAAATGTATCACAAATGGTTCTGAGGCGTGATTACAGATGCATTCTATTTGAATTACTTGTCAATTAATGAAAGTAAAGTCATTTTAATACTGAGAACTCGAAATTGAAAGATGCATTCTACTAGAACCATAAATATGATACAACTGTGAATTTGCATCTCTGTAAACTTGTTACTCATTCCTACTTCCTTATGCCCCACCCTCACAGATTCCATACGCATGTATCACTTTTAACCTCCCTTTACCACTCAGCATTCACGTTACGCATAAGTCAAGTTCATTCCCACATCCTGACTTGTCACCACATCAGCGCGCACTATTTTTGTCTGCGCGGTCAGTATTTAACAAGAAACACTGTAGCTAACTTCCATTACATTCAACATTGCCACCATTGCCAACATCATCCTACAATAACGAACCGATGTCATTTCGCAGCCCGACTCGTAATGTACTCGGCAGTTGACTAATAATACTAGAGGCCACATCATTGTTGAATGATTCAAAAATTAATTTTATGAAATGCATCCTCAAAACCAGAAACGGCAAAGAATTCCAGAAAGCAAGTAAAATCGGGACAGCGAGAAGAAAAAAATTAATGACAGCCTCCCCGCATGATAATTCCTTTTTTTGGACAGATAGCAATAAAAACAAGCTTGTAACATTTTTCAGTTTCCTATGCCGTAAATCTATCAAAGGATCCTCTCATTTTATGCGATTACGGTGACACGCAAACATTTGAAAAAACTCGAAGTATCTATTCAAATGTGGTCAATGATTTAAAATCTTTCAAAACTGCATTTTCATTTTTTATTACTAGGTTTATTATTCGACTACGCGGCCCCGGATACGATTTCCGGTCTAGCCAAAACTATAGTGTGCGTTTTCCTCGTAATTTCCCAGTGTATGTTGATGTGTAACGATGAGAAAACTCACTTCTCAGGTTGAGAAGACCGGAATACGGCGTGGGGATGCTTCCATGCTAACCACACGAATCCCCTTAACCTAAGACTGCGAGGCAGGAACGTAGCCGGTAGGCTTGAGCCCGTTCATGGGCTGTCACACCAAGTACATACATACATAAGTATATTATTCGATCGATGATCAGTAATGGTTCGCAAATATAACTGCAATATTGCATCTAGGATGATCTCAAAAATAAAAAAAATCTGTGTTCGCTTGCCCGTTCATTTATTTGTCCTGTGTAATATCTTGGACTATAAGCCATCGATAATGATAAACTGTAGGTCACCGCACAGCCTTCCTCACACAAATGATAGTTACGATCATTCTACCACAATTGCTTTCCATTGGCACATCATTTTGATGATGTGCGTGCCTCATAATTAAGGCCTGTAGCGGGTGAATGATTTGACGAATATCTGATTCCGATTATAAGATATGAATGATGATGGAGCAACGGTGGACTGAGAGGCAGAAGAAGCGGGTGATCACCGAGAAAACCTGCCGCGAACCCGCTGTGGCCACACTATATTCCAATTGGTTCGACCGAATGAGGATTACGATGGAGCAATGATGGAATGAGAGGTAGAGGAAGCGGGAGAACTCCGAAAAAACTTGCCGAGAACCCGCTTTGCCCACCATTCTTCCATCTAGATAAATCGGATGATGATGATAATGATGACGGAGCAATGATGGAATGAGGGGCATAGGAAATGGCAGAACTCCCGGAAAACCTGCCTCAAACCGCTTTGGCCTCTTCATATTCCACTTGGATCGACCAAATGATGATTATGATGGAGCAATGTTGAACTGAGGGGTAGAGGAAGCGGGAGAACTCCGAGAAAACCACCTGCCGCGTACCCACTTTGCCTATCATTCTTCCATCTAGATCAACGGGATGATCATAATGATGATGACGGAGCAATTGAGAGGGGTAGAGGAAATGGTAGAACTCCAAGAAATCCTGCCGTGATCCCGCTTTGGTCACCACATATTCCACTTGGATCGACCAAATGATGATTATGAGAGAGCAATGTTGAACTGAGGGGTAGAGGAAGCGGGAGAACTCCGATAATACCTACCGCGTACCCGCTTTGCCCATCTTTCTTCCAGCTAGATCAACGGGATGATGATAATGATGATGACGGAGCAATTGTGAGGGGTAGAGGAAATAGCAGAACTCCAAGAAAATTTGCCGCGAATCCTCTTTTGTCACCCCCTATTCCATTTAGATCGACCGAATGATGATGATGGAATGGTGGAATGAGAGGCAAAGGAAACGGGAGAAACCCGATAAAACAGCAGGAAACCCTCTTTGCCAACAACTTCCACCCATATCGACCAGAAGCTGAACCTCGGTCCAGCGGCGAAAGGCAAGCAGTCTGACCACTACCTAACTGATCGCCCCCCCCTCCATAGCCGTCCCCGCCCCCCCTACCAGCCACCCGCCATCACTCCCCTTGGCGCCCTTCCGCGCCTGCGTCTCCGCTGCCGGTGCGCAACATCGCAACGTTGAGGAAACATCGGCGGCGCGCGCGGCGCCGGCGCGTCGGCGGCGTTGTGCGGTGGACCGCGCGCGGACGCGCCGGAAGAGAAACGCGCTGACATAAGCAGGGCATCGGGCGCGAGGCGAGCTGGTGGGGAGACCTTTTCCGGCGTGCGCGGGCCGCCCCGCCCCTTCTCTCACCCCGCGTGCTCCGCAGAGATTGCCTCATGATGCACCGCCGTCACACAAACAGAGAGCTCGACCACAACACGGGTACTCAGTGGGGCGCGGCCGAAAGACAAAGAAGTCAATGTGCATAATATACTTCTAACACTAATAACGACATACAGGACAAGTTAAAAAAGCATTGATAGTTGCAGCATAATTACCATAAATACGTATTTGGTGGCGTTCAAACGCATTTCCCTAAAATCGTTCCGTTTGAGTTTCGGCAATTATTCTACGCTCTTCAAATCAAAACAAACATTCAAAATTAATATTTTATGAATTCCATTTTGTGATGTGATACAAACAGAAGCACTGCCGTCTTCATTTGACTGTTCACATGAGGCGTTTTACGCCTTGTGAGTTTTTAATTGTTCGCCAAAACGCTCAGTGCACATCCGGACGTGCTGGTCATTATTGGCGTGTGGACAACCCGCCCTTGTCCTTTAGTCAGTTGATTCTGTAATTCTCAGTGCAGGATGTCCAACTTGCAAGGGCCCCAGCCACAACTAAAACGTTTGAATATGACGAAAACTCTGATTTACGAATTACTAAACTGAAAAAAATGAATATGCGTCTTTGAATACTATGCGACTTACCAGTGTTCACCCCAGTTACTGAAAGTAAATTAATTAAAGAATTGATGTAATATAAAGTTACTGTAATTAAAGTAAATGAGATTTTATATCTTCACTCGCTAGAAACTAGTTTGGTACTGCAATTAAAAATTCATTAATCTGGATAACAGATATTGTGAGACGAAAATTAAAAATCCGTAAAGTCAAATGAAAATGTAAGTCTCCTTACTTTGCGGCATTGGGTAAAAAGCAGATTGCTCTTACCCTGTCAAATAACCGACGAACAGAAGACCCTCCGTGAGCCTTGATATTAAGAATTAAGAAACCTCGAATTTTTTTTGACAATAACATTTGAGCAAAGGAACCAATTACGCCGATCATCTTGATGAGACAAGTGTTCTCAAATTTTATGATTTATTGTTAGGAGCAACTCTTTCGGATTCAGCAAAATATTATGACGCATGATTGATATAGTATTTAGAATCTGTGTCTTGCCCTTGTCGTGAACTCTAAAGTGGGAGGAACCGAACCGGACTGTCATTGCCTGCAAAGCAATTAATATTCAGGCAATAGATATCACTCTGAGTATCAAATTACTCTTCATCTAAAGTATACTAGAAAAGTTGAATTAGAAAAGCGCTTGCCTTTATCCAAATTAAGTAGAGTTAAAATAATTTACGATACCGCAAGGGACCAAGGATGATCTCATTATTTCTGTCTCCTTTTTCAAAAATTCATCTGTGAAGACTCTAGAATAAACCAAATTACTCATAATTTAATAAATAATAACAATAATCAATAACATAATTAATAACAAATAATATAAGCATAATAAATAATAATAATAATAATAATACTTCACAGTGATCGTTTGTTACATTCATTATAGAGTCTCGTTTTTGTAGTTGGTTTTTTATAATTAAAAATATAATTGCAAATATACGTGGAACAAAACCACATAATGATAAATTAAAAACCCCTCAGATCTTTGCCATTACCAGGAACACGAACAAGAAATTCTATGTAAGCAGATCAACAATATTTTTGTTATATGAATTTCTTTATCAAAACTTTCGCACGTCACCCCGCAAAACTATGCTGAACAGATATTAATTTTAGCGAAATCTGAATAATTAATAATAATTAACTGATATCTTCGCCAGTCATCCAGACTTATTTATTACAATATCTTTTAATACAGGCACCATTCGAACACCGCGGAAAAAAACTATAACCTGTCAAGTAAACAAGTTTGCCTTCTAATTTAACCTGTAAATATTTCCTATGAATACCTGCAATATCTACGTAGATTCCGATTATATAACCCTCAACGCAAACTCGGAGCAACCAATAACAAAAAGCGGAATCCCAATCGACGCGCAAAAACTCGCAGTCATTGAATAAAACTGTTGGTCACTCCACCACAAGGGGGCGCGCAGATGTGGGAACGCCGCCGGAAGGGTAATGCCGGGCCTTTAAATGGGCGACACGGGACAGCCGGGGCTCTTCGCAGTCTTCTCCTCGCTTCATTTGTTCTCGGAGTTGACAGCTCGAGGGCGATCGTGACTTTGATACGTGAAGCAGCCGGAGGCCTCTGCCGCATGAGTCATGAACTCAGTATGTCTGTGTTGGAACTCCGCCGCGTCCCCGCCGCTGCCAGGTCGCCGAACGTTCAAATCTCGGACCCGTGGAGGAAGATGAGTTCGCATCAGATTGCATCGCTCGCGTGTACCTGTCTCAGACGACGAACGGCCGTATACAACGTTTGTTGTTCGTGTGTTTATTGATCTGATTCTCATCTAAAGGAAATGTATGTCGTCGGACTCGTCTGGGACTTATATGTGGGAGTTGGTACACGTGAAGATATCTTCTTGCGCACCACCACAAATCGCAAGACGATCGAAGCTCTGGGGAATGGAAGTTGTTCTATTATTGATCAAATGCAGTTGAGGAATACTGAAGAGAAGAAAACTATCAAATAAAGTCTGCTGGATTCAATTCAACTACTAGATTTGTAACACCATACTGCTTCCTCCATCTTGGCCATAACTCTGCCTTTACATGTATAAGATACTGCAGCTGCAGAATACAAAAAGTTATTGTTTAACAGATAGGCACAAGGCTTCAACAACCGAGTGAATTTTCTCGCTATGGGCTCTATCACATTTAGCTGCTTTTTAGAAAAACATTTTGTTTTGTAGCTCTTCTTCAAACATCTTTGGAAGAAAATATCAATAAAAGATCCTGACATAATGAATCCTATCATAAAATATGTATTGAGAAATTCTGAAATATTTACATATAGTTATATATATATATAGTATATATAATATATATAAAGTCGTTTTTTTAGCAGAAAGAATATGACCATGCGAACTCGATGGTTGTTCATTATGTACTCCAATGCGAAATATCAAAGACGGGTGACATGGTTGCATGTTACTCTTAGTGACTTTTCTGTAATTGATTTTGTATTTAGATACAGCAATAATGTTGAGAGACTATGTTGTTATATAACCCATAAAATTTGCTGATTTTAATGGAAGTGTTATTGTCTGTATTTTGTCTAAAGACTCCTATGACTATACAATACTATTACACTATAATACTTTATTATTATTATAGATACTTTTACTTTCCACCTACGTTATGCGAAGTATGTATAAAACATGTATTTTTCAAACTTGTATGTCCGTCTGTCTGCCTGCGAACACTACTGGCGTCAACCATGCGTAGAAATCTTTCACAAATTGAAGAAACCACCTGTCTATCTGCTTGAGCGAAGCTATTGAGATTTGGGAAAAACATTCTTTAAATTTTAAAATTGAATCTTTACATGGTCCTCCAGACATTTCAAAATTTTCTCAAATAACGACTCCAATTTTTTCTCGGTTAACTCTGAATTTTCGAAAATTTCCAAGTATGAATTTTTTCGGTGCCTTCCTTAAAACTACAAAATTTAAGATTGAGATTTTTCTTCAAGTGAAATTTCATTACATTTGTATTTTATAAGGTCATGTAGAATGTATTTATTATTCTGTATTCATTTGTTTTCCAAAAATACACAATTACCCTGAAAATTAGGTCATATTGAAGTTTTTGAAATCTAGTTTTCTGTGAAAAGTTTCAAATTTCGAATTATAGTACACTTGAATCATTGTCTGAAAATCGCTCCAAATTTTTCAACCGAAAAAATTGCAAATTAGGAAGAAGTTTTACTGTTTTTAATTGTTCTTAAAATAATTATTTCCGTTCCCATTAGGAAACAGAAATTTGTATAAAAATTCCAAAAAAAGTGTACTTTGTGCGCGATAGTAGTAACTGCAGATGTGTGGCAAGTTGAATAGCTGCTGGACAAGGAATTAAACTATCGGGAAAGTCTGTTGCCATTCTGTGTCACTAGTTAATACTACAACGCATACTATCCGCCTATGCTAAGACATTTATGAAGGATGAATAGAAATTCCAGCACACAGAAAATCAACTCGTTCACTGGGTGACACGAACATTTTTGTTGCAAAGCAAACGCTTATAATAATGTCCCATCATATACATTACTGTAAACCAAAATCAACACGAATTACAGCCAAACTCTTTCAGAGAAGATCACGACACGCAATACAAAACATCGGTTTCTAGTGTAACGAAAATGAATAATCACGGATAGTTGCCATATCAATGAATTACAAATTTATGAAAACTGTAGATAATTTGTACAATCTCAGGAAACGACCATCGATTTGGATGTCCATAATCAATCTCTCACTCACATCATTCATATTCATATTTCCATCAGTGAATACAAAATGAACGCTAAATTTGCGGGGAACAGTGCTATCACACGTTTGCAGAGAGACATGTCACCTTCGTTGAAGAAAAAATGATTGAGAACCATGGTGAGATGGAGGAAAAATGTTAGCCTAAAGTCAAAAAAATACATCGATATATCACGGCAAACGTGACATATCAAGAGAAGAAAAAAATTTACTGTATTTCCAATTCTACTACCTGCAACCATTCTCAAATCTACCTTAAGTACAGGGTTTTACGCATGAGTAGTCGATGTGGAATCACGTTCTAAACATACCAATTGAGTAGAATGGAATAAATTCATATACTACCTTCCCTCCAGATGAGAATGATCTCTCATTCCAAAACAGGACGCAATGAAAGTGTAGAGTTTACGCCGCGCTTGTGGCGGGAATTTCCAAAAACGTCGATACGCATTATCGCACGGCTCCCGCTTCCGCTCAGAAAATAACCTCTACCACGCCAAACGACTTCCCTTCCGTCACCCAAAAATGGGCGCCGGACATGCGGACGCTTCCCGTGGGGCGGCAATGAGATAGACGGCAGCAACGCTCGACCATACTCGCCTATATGGCCGCTGCGTCCATCGGGATCTAGTGCAATGCCTAGGGGCTTTTGCCCTGTTCCCGCTTCTGCTGCCGCCGAAAACCACCGTCGCACCATCACATCGTTCGTCGACCTCCGGCACTATCACCGCTGTCACTTCTTCCTTCGTCCCTGATTTCAGCTGCAATCGTGGCTGTAATGTTAAGTATAGCTACGATAAGTATCTACAGCGTCTCGCCATCCAGTGCGACTACACCAACTACCCCACCGCCTGCGACCCTTTACGTTGCCCATTGACAATACTGCTACCTCATGGCTGTCGTAAGCCGCAATAAACCGTGACCTGTGAGTCTGCCAACTGGTAGTTGCTCACGGGAATCCTACTTCCAATTTCATCTCCACTCTCAAATTGTGCTCCTCCTACATATGGCTGCCACCATTCATACGAGACTTTACTCGTAACACTTTTCTCCATGCGAATATTAAAAAAATTAAATATTAAAGCGCAATGATAATAGATACACGAGATATGGTAATAATTAATAAGAATTATTTAGATAGCAAGGTAACACAAAAAGAGAAGTTGCAGTCAAACTAATCTGTATTTTGCTGCAAATATGTTAAAAATTTTGCTGCGTGGTGAACTAAATGAAGTTTTAGTTAAATCGGGCAGGTGCAACATATGTGGAATTGCAAAAAGGTAGTTGCCCCCAAGTTAGAACGTCGACAAACTCCTTGATATTTTACATTACTTCCTTCACTCCCGTATTTTCAATCGGCGTCGATAACCCGTCCACCTCCCCTATTACCATTAAACTTCCTTATCCAGCATCGCAGCAACATTTTCAACGTTTTGTCCAATACGCATACAGTTAAGTATTATAGCTACATCTACGGCCCCCGTACAAGCATTACCGCCTAAATTCCAGAGAAAGCGGAGTCTTAAAAGCCATCGATTGTAAATGCAAAGAGTTTGACGAAGATCGAGCACAATTAGTCGTATCAACTGGCGAATTTTTTGATAATAAGCTAACTTAATCCAAACTAAATACGAGCACATTCGATCATCATGATCACTTGTCGGTTCCACATGTGTAACATTTATCCCGCTTTAGCTGTTTTGTCACTTCCCAAACAATAACAATAATTAAATCATACTCCCCCACGCGTACGGCACATCAACACTTTTTCGCCCCTGCCTTGCGGGGGGGGGGGCTCGCTTCCTTGTCCAACGTTCTCATCAACTAACGTTTGATCACTGGCTATCACCGTCGTACGGTCACCGTCACCTCACCGCACCGATCACCGTCCACCGTCACCGTCCACCTCACCGTCACCGCCACCGTCACCGCTACCCCACCCCACGCCACCACCGCCACTGCCGCCGGCTAGCCACCGCCCGCCGCCGTCGCCACCGCCCCCCACCCCCCCGTCCCCTGAGGGCGTGTCGCGGCGCCACGGCACGCACCCGCTGCGCGCTCTGAATTCCCGGGACCGGCGCGCGTCATCGCTATGGCTTGCATGCCCCCCGAGCTTCGGCCCACCGCTCCTTCCTCCACGCGGACGCAATGGATCCCAACAGCACTCAGCCGCAGCGGTACCATTGGCGTTGCCAGTCAGAACTGAAGTCTTGAAGGCCCGAAGCAAGCCCACCCACGTATTTTGGAAAATACATAAACTAAATCAAATTAATATGAAAATAAAACTTGAGACCTTTACATTTAGAAAGAAATATTTTACAAATTAAAATTAAAAATATTCACATCTAATGTTTGGCAAGATTTGTTCAAAATGTATACTGTATTTTAAAATTTGACTAAATTGAATTATTTTTTTGATCGATTAATACAAGTTAAAATACCTTTGTTTACATAGATTAAGCAATAATAAATTGCTTTAAAAAATTTGAGAAAAATTATTTTCAGAGAGCGTCCGAAGCCCGCAACTGAAGAGCTCTGTAGTTACGAGAACGTCACAGGAGTCCCGTGTAGTCGATGGGTCGGATCTATGCCGTCCTCTATGTTGAGAGGGCATTGCACTAATCGATCAGTTTCTATATACACAAATTCCACGCCGATGTCTGATCAGCTCCTAAGGATGCTTCGGATGCCTCGACCGCGCCACTGTGCGCCCGCTTCCGCCCGCCTGCAAGTGGCGAGCGGCCTCCGCCGGCGGCCGCTCCCTTCGGGAAGAGGGCAAATGTAGGTTTGGTCAAAACTGACGCTCCGGCGCAAGCTCTACGGGACACGCTTTCTGGGACAGCCAGGCCTTTACAGGCTTACTCAAAAAACTTTTTTTTCTCTAAATTGTTCTTTAATTATATTTTTTACTCCCTCTGTATAAATTCTTGCCGTTTTATGGCTGCCAATCCTTTACTAATGATACTCATTTTATGATTAATTTTATTATGTTACAGGTCTTGGCCCAATCACGGAGAAGTTTACAAAATAGTAACTGACACTATAATCAATGAGATCCTTCTAGTAAATGTTTCGTTCGTTGGTACTTTTAAAATTACATTTAATTTATATTATGCATGCCAATAATTAGTAGTATTTATGATATATATATTAATTTATTATATTATAGTATTTAGGTACATTAGTAGTTATTTGTTACTTGACTATATTTACAATTAATTAGATCTAATTCACTGTGATCGTATTTGATTAAGCCAATGATAGTCACTGAACCAAGCTACGTGCGGCCAAGGATGGGGAAGCAGTTGTCCCGCTAGATGTCTTGGCTGAATCTTAGTCAATCCATGAAACATTCAATTGAAGTTGACCGGACCAAACGTTACGAAGTTGTAGAAAAAGTACCGTCCACACTCGATGTAGTGGGATTTAATCACATCATGTAAGTTAACATTACTCGTCGTATCTAATTATCACCACTCGGTTTAACCATTTATAATAACGTAGACATACTGTTTTCATTATGTATTATTGGTATATAGATTAAAATTCGTATTATGCAGACATAAAAGTGATATCATCACACTTACTATCTTTTATATTAGTGATCGTTCAGCTTTTTCAAGTTTCATTTATCAATACTCATCTTATCGCAGAAAGTTCTGCATTCAGTGATTCGAGTTTTGATCCGGCGCGTCAATATCTTGGTCAAGGGCCCCTTTAGCTATAATGTTTGTTATCATCTCGTCTTTCTGCTGACGTAGTAATAAGAGAAAATAAATTCTCACACAAAAAAAAAATAATATATTCAAAGATTTATGTACAAGTTTACAATGAATTGCTTATTTTTAAAACACTCCCCGGCAACCTTATCTTTCAGAACATGCTTTACCGCAGAACACACAAGCCACGCGTGATTGCGCTGTTCGACCCCCCGTCCTGACAACTTACCGTCACATGCTGACCCAAATTGTGTAACCCCGGTCTGGCGACGTTGCCTACACACGCGAGATTGATTCTGCCCTTTACTCTCCGACATCTCCCCCACACTCCTACACCCTTTACCACCACGTACGGCTTCCCGATGGCAACTGACATCGAGAACTCGGGCGCAATGGCGGCCGTTAAATAGTTGAGCTGACACCCCCCACCACATGTCCATAGGTAGGCTCGCCGGCTGGCGCGAACTCGCAGTTTGTTAACCTCAGCACACAGTTCTCAGGCTTGCTGCCTGCTTCGTTAAACGAGGCTCGCCCGGCAGCATGCCTCGGGAGTTTACAGCCTCCGGATAATTGCCTGCGGCACACCTGAACACCCGCCCGAGCGCAATCCCGAATGTTCAGGCTCACCCCCTTTCCTCCCCCGCAGCCGCTTCACGACCAAACGTTCTGGCCTTGTGTTACGACCGCCACAGTTGTTGCTCGTTAGTGTTTTGGCGCAAACAATATTGAGTCTAGTCCCAAGGATAGCGTGTATTTCCTCGGAAGGATGGCCGCGGATCTTCCCCCCGCAGAGATAGAGACTCGGCCGACTATAGTCAACTAGGGGGGTTCCCTATCCAGTAATCTCTCACCAGCAGGCCTCCATCCCCAGCCCGCACCATATTCCTTAGCCTACGCTTTCCGACAAGTTTCTGGATGTTGAGTAGGGAGGGTTGCTGTGTTTGTTCGTATGCGCGTTAGTATATTGTGTGCAGTGTGTTGGTGTGTGTGTGTGAGAGAGAGAGAAGAGAGAAGAGAGAGAGAAGAGGAAGAGACGAGAAGGAGGGACAGAAAGAGGAGTGAGCGTCTGGGTTGTTATGTGGCTGAGTGAGAAGAAGAATAGGAAGACCCAATGAAATGAAGGAAATAATTGTGCGTTATGCGCCGTTTGGCATCGCCGATATTGATCAGGAAACCACAGAACACCAATCACTCAGAACATCTGATCAGCTAGAAGTCCTCTGCGGAGTAGTATACGAGTATTCGACCCGTAACTAATCCCGAATCCCCAACCTTCGTGGCGCAAATTTTCCTACGACTTCATGCCAAATTGATGCAGTACAACATTGTTCGAGCGTGCACGCGAGTATATAACGCATTCCTGTAAAGTTAATACATCCTGCTAAATTACGCTATTCACTTTAAACTTGATACAAGCACGGTCCGTTTCCTTTATATATTTTTCAATTTCTTCCAAAACAATAATTATTTCCAGGAATAATCAAACCTCTTAATGTTCACAATATTTATAATTGTGAAAAACGTCTGAAAAAAGTGGCAACACTTTCATATAAAACCATTTAAGCCATGGTTCAATCTTGTGACGGGCACGAACCATTGTCATGAAAACATTACAATTTTTTCATAGTTTCAATTCGATTTTCACCATACCTTCTATACCCGACCATAGTGAAATCCGAACTCACACAGGAAACATTGATTATTTTGTTACAATTTGATCATTACATTAAAACTACGCCAAATCAGAATTACCAGTCAGTTTACATCTGTAGATACAATTTCCCTGACATTATGTGTTTAGTGATAGTAAGGCAATTTTTAACATTAATAATGTCTAGCGAAGCCCAATTATCGGTTACCAAAATCTAATCATCAACTTAATATTGAAAGATCCTAATAATTCATTTTCCTGTTACTCTGTTGACCGGACTGTATAATCTTCTTACTATTACCGGCAAATTTTCATTTGCAAATTTTCATTAATATAATCACAAGAAATACAGAGGAATTATGAACAACTAATCTCAACAAGGAAAAAATCCATCTCCTTTCATTTAAATCCGACCAGCGACCATATATATTAGTTAAACGATGACTCGGAAAACTACACGGAAGCCGTGACTCACATTCCATGCGTCCCAAGGCTTTCCTCGACTTCCCTCTTATCGCTTCGTTATGTCCCCTGAATCACCCAGCGGTGACACGGTGGAGCCCGCAGTCAGCACCCGCGATGTCCACTGGACTTTCCTTAGGGTTAATTCGAGGCCTCTACAAAAGACCCGCACCACATCATGAAACCCATTACAAAGACTTCCTTCCACTAACAGACACACTAGTACGACACTCTACACTTATGTCCTTGTAAAGGCCAGCTTAAGCTAGAGGACGTGGAGAAATTTTCAATATTCTGGGCCATTGCGTTGAAGTTCTTTTATTTATAAATGCATGTATTTACTAAAAATAAAATACAAGAATTTTAAACATTAAAAAAGAGAATTAAATTATTGCTTTGCTTATATATCCTGATTTACTTATACCAATCAACTAATATATATTAATAATTACAACTGATTTTTTTATTTACATTCCATTTATTAATTTAACTATTCATACATCATAACATATTCTTGCAAACACGGACACGGAATGCCCCAGATAATTTGGCGGGAGACTCTTTCCAAATAGAAATACCATATCCCAAATTGCCGGAAACAAAAATAGGCAAAACATTCATGACTATATCTATATTACGGAAAAGAAATCTTTACTTGCTAATGTTCGATCCCATTCACAATTATACAAGGCTCAAACCTCTTACCTATCGCATGCCTATGCCACATGCACACATCCACTTGAATTTAGGTCATTCAATTTATATAGATTATAAATATGGTATATGATAAAACAGCAAAAAATTATTAAATGTCGCAGAGTAAACAATGCTACAAGACAATAACCCCTAGAAACGTTAGAAAACTGAAACTAATACGTACACAAAATGGTGTCCATGCAAACTGTCGAATATCCTATCATGCTAAAAAGTACATGCTTAAAATAAACGTTTCTTCTAGAACTTTGCGGGCCTATCATCGCAAGGCCCGGGAACCAATTTAAGTTTTATCTAACAAACTAATAGTAATTAAAAAATACATTCACGCTTCATTAAGTAATCTTTTACCCGACTATAGATAACGCGATGAAACTTTCAGAAATACATTACTCCTGGAACTTCCAGAAAACTAGAGACTGACACATGTAAATGAAATGTCAAAATATGTAAATAAATACTGCTAATGAAAACCCAGTAAGATATACTAAAATATGAAAATCTATATAATAGGATATATATATACTTTCACCTATAAAAAACATTACATGAATACAAAGTTACGGTATAAAAAATTACGACACAATAACAAATACTCACAACCGTTTAAACAATCAGATTGGAGGCACATTATCCATTTTCCAACCATGTAACTTCCGGTCAGCTGAGTAAAAACTTCTTCATGCTATCACAGGGCCGTTAGCAGCCAGAACATAGAGAATAAAGCCAGCGTACAAACTGCATTAACAGCGACCAGCAAACAATCTGCAGTGAGCAGCATCTTCTCATCAAAGTCTACACTTGGAAATCGCCAACAGTTTTTCAGAAATCTAGCGTTTTAAAGCACGAAACGCGCGCCAGTGATCACGGTTCACACGTATAAAGTTAAAAATATCTCATCGCAGGACATGCACATCACTGCTAACTGAACATAACGAACCTTCAAACAAGCCCCTCGGACTGTAGACACAGCAACGCAAGTACAGTAGAAAAATCGTCATATTTTTTAGACACTTTTTTAATTATAAAAATGTGCATTAAAACTGATACGAATAAAAATTTTCTAAAATACAAAAATAAAAATCAGTATGGACATACAATGTAAAATATAACAAAAATGATACTGGTTAGGCGCATATTCCATACAATATTATAATTTCGAATCATAAGTAGAACACAAAAATACGTATACATCTAAAAAATCCAAGCAAAAACAACATCAATATAATAAATTTAAACCAATAAATAAATTAAAAAATAATAAAAATAAAAATTAATATAAAATATAAAATACAAAAGCCTATCACATCATCGATTTATTACGAATTCTTTCAAATTTACTTGTCCCGTACTAAACAACATTAAGTTTTACTGAATACAACTAATTAACACTCTAGTTACTGATGGCAACCTCAAAAAATTGAACAGATACAAAAGAACTTGAAGAAACGTAAATACCTATAGCGTTAGAAGGACCCCCCCCGTCCTGCCAAATCATCCAGCATTACAATCTTTATGTGCAAAGAAATGCAGGTCTTTGAAGACAACATCGTAACCCCGGTCAGGCAAACATACCTAACCTGGTGAAGACAAAAAAACTATATTTATTTCCAGGGATCATCCTTTTTTCTTTTCTTCCCCCCGGGGGGGTGTG
>BOPP01000072.1:3648458-3661193 GCA_017312745.1 Gryllus bimaculatus | reverse complement strand
TGCCGGTGCGCGAACAATCGCAACGTTGGGAAACAATGGCGGCGCGGCGCGGCGCGTCGGGGGCGTGTGCGGGTGGGAACGCGCGCGGGACGCGCCGGGAAGAGAAACGCGCTGACATAAGCAGGGCATCGGGCGCACGAGGCGAGGGGCAGGGAAGACCTTTCCGCGGGCGCGGGCCCGCCCCGCCCCTCTCGTCACCCCGCGTGCTCCGCAGGAGGTTTGCCCTCATGTGCAGCCGCCGTCACACAACAGAGAGCTCGACCCACAACACAGGTACTCAGTGGTGTCTCGAAGAAAGACAAAGAAGTCAATTGCATAATCTACTTCAAACAAACATAATGACAATAAGGGCAAGTAAAAAGGCATTAGATAGTTGCACATAAGTTACATAACACGTATTTGGTGGCGTTTCAAACGCATTAGTCCCTAAATTCCGTTCCGTTTAAGTTTCGGCAATTATTCTACCTCTTCAAATAAAACAAACATCAAATTATATTTTATGAATTCATTTGTGATGTGATAAAACAGAAGCATGCCGTTTCGATTTGACTGTTCACATAGGGTTTTACCGCCTTGTGAGTTTTTATTGTGCGCCAACTGCTCAGTGCACATCCGGACGTGCCTGCTCATTACTGGCGTGTGACACCGCCCTTGTCCGTTAGTCAGTGATTCTTTAATCTAGTTCAGGGATGTCCAACTTGCAAGGCCCCACGGGCCACAACTAAAACGTTGAATATGACGAAAACTCTGATTTACGAATTTACTAAACTGAAAAAAATGAATACTGCGTCTTTGAATACTGCGACTTACCAGTATTCACCAGTTACTGTACAGTAAATTTAATTAAACTAATTGTGTAATTAAAGTACTGTAATTAAAGTAAATGAGATTTTTATTTATCTCTCACTCGCTAGAAATAGTTTGGTACTGCAATTAAAAATTCATTGATTAATTTGATAAACAGATAGTTGTGAGACGGAAAATAAAAATCGTAAAGTCAAATGAAAAGTGTAAGTCTCCTTACTTTGCGCATTTGGGTAAAAGCAGAATGCTCTTACACATTGTCAAATAACAGACGACAGAAGAGCCCTCCGTGGGCCTGATATTAAATATAAGAAACCTCGATATTTTTTTGGACAATAAGATTTGAGCAAAGGAGCCAATACTGCCGATCATCTTGGATGAGACAAAGTAGTCTAAAATTTTATTGATTTATTGTAGGAGAACTCTTTCGGATTCAGCAAAATATAGTGAACGCATGATTTATATAGTATTTAGAATCTGTGTCTTGCCCTTGTCGTGAACTCTAAAGTGGAGAGGAACGAACGGACTGTTTGCCTGTAAAGCAATTAATATTCAGGCAATATGTCTCACTTGGTTCCAAATTACTTTTCATCTAAAAGGTATATGGAGTGCAATTAGAAAGCGCTTGCGCTTTATCCAAAATAATGTAGAGTAAATATTACGTATACCGCAAGGATGATCTCATTATTTCTGTCATCCTTTTTCAAAATTCATCTGTGATAAAGACTCTAGAATAAACCAAGATAACTCATAATAATAATAATAATAATAATAATAATAATAATAATAATAATCACAGTGATCGGTTTGTCACAATTCATTATAAGTCGCGTTTTGTAGTTGGTTTGATTATTTTTATAATAGAAAATATATTTGCAAATATACGTGGAACAAAACCACATAATATAAATAAAACCCTTGCAGATCTTGCCATTACCAGGAACACGAACAAGGAAATTTATGTAAAGCATCAACAATAATTTTTGCTATTGAATATCTTTATCAACTTTCGCAAGTCACCTCGCAAACTAGGTGCAGAAAATATATTTTATTTTAGTCGAATCTGAATAATTAATAATAACATAACTTGATAATCTTCCGCCAGTCATCCAGACTTACTTATTTACAATATCATTTAATTACAGCACCATTCGAACAGCGCGGAAAAAATCTATTAACCTGTCAAGTAAACAAGTTTGCCTTCTAATGTTACCTGTAAGATTTCCTATGATACTGCAAATATCTAACTAGATTCCGATTATATAGACCCTCAGACGGCAAACTCGGGCAAACAATAACAAAAAGCGGAATCCGCAATCGACGCGCAAAAACTCGCAGTCATTGGAATAAAACTGTTGGTCACTGCACCACAAGGGGGCGCGCAGTGTGGGAACGCCGCCGGAAGGGTAATGCGGCCTTTAATGGGCGACAGGGGACAGCCGGGGCTCTTCGCCAGGTCTCTCCTCGCTTCATTTGTTCTCGGAGTTGACAGCTCGAGGCGATCGTGACTTGATACGTGAAGCAGCGCGGAGGCGCGCTCTGCCGCATGAGTCATGAAGCTCAGGTAGTGGTCTCGTGTTGAACTCCGCCGCGTCGCAGCCGCCGCCGGTCGCCCGAACGTCAAATCTCGACCCGTGGAGGAAGATGGTTCGCATCAGATTGCATCGCTCGCGGTGTACCTGTCTCAGACGAGCGACGGCCGTATACAACGTTTTTTGTTCGCTGGTGTTATTGATCTGATTCTCGATTAAAAGGAAATGTATGTCGATCTCGTCTGGGACTTATATGTTGGGAGTCGGTACACGGTGAAGATATCTCTTGCTGCACCACACAAATCGAAGACGATCGAGGCTTCTGGGGAATGGAAGTTGTTCTATTATTGATCATAATGCAGTTGCAGAATACTGAAGAGAAGAACTATCTAAATAACAAGATCTGCTGGATTCAATTCCAACTACTAGAGTTTGTAACACATACTGCTTCTCCATCTGTGGTATACTCTGCCTTTACATGTATAAGATACTGCATCTGCAGAATACAAAAGGTGATGCTTTAACAGATAGGCACAAGGTTCAACAACCGAGTTGAAATAGAATTTTCTCGCTATGGGCTCTATCACATTTAGCTGCTTTTTAGAAAAACATTTTGTTTTGTAGCTCTTCTTCAAACATCTTTGGAAGAAAATATCAATAAAAGATCCTGACATAATGAATCCTATCATAAAATATGTATTGAGAAATTCTGAAATATTTACATATAGTTATATATATATATAGTATATATAATATATATAAAGTCGTTTTTTTAGCAGAAAGAATATGACCATGCGAACTCGATGGTTGTTCATTATGTACTCCAATGCGAAATATCAAAGACGGGTGACATGGTTGCATGTTACTCTTAGTGACTTTTCTGTAATTGATTTTGTATTTAGATACAGCAATAATGTTGAGAGACTATGTTGTTATATAACCCATAAAATTTGCTGATTTTAATGGAAGTGTTATTGTCTGTATTTTGTCTAAAGACTCCTATGACTATACAATACTATTACACTATAATACTTTATTATTATTATAGATACTTTTACTTTCCACCTACGTTATGCGAAGTATGTATAAAACATGTATTTTTCAAACTTGTATGTCCGTCTGTCTGCCTGCGAACACTACTGGCGTCAACCATGCGTAGAAATCTTTCACAAATTGAAGAAACCACCTGTCTATCTGCTTGAGCGAAGCTATTGAGATTTGGGAAAAACATTCTTTAAATTTTAAAATTGAATCTTTACATGGTCCTCCAGACATTTCAAAATTTTCTCAAATAACGACTCCAATTTTTTCTCGGTTAACTCTGAATTTTCGAAAATTTCCAAGTATGAATTTTTTCGGTGCCTTCCTTAAAACTACAAAATTTAAGATTGAGATTTTTCTTCAAGTGAAATTTCATTACATTTGTATTTTATAAGGTCATGTAGAATGTATTTATTATTCTGTATTCATTTGTTTTCCAAAAATACACAATTACCCTGAAAATTAGGTCATATTGAAGTTTTTGAAATCTAGTTTTCTGTGAAAAGTTTCAAATTTCGAATTATAGTACACTTGAATCATTGTCTGAAAATCGCTCCAAATTTTTCAACCGAAAAAATTGCAAATTAGGAAGAAGTTTTACTGTTTTTAATTGTTCTTAAAATAATTATTTCCGTTCCCATTAGGAAACAGAAATTTGTATAAAAATTCCAAAAAAAGTGTACTTTGTGCGCGATAGTAGTAACTGCAGATGTGTGGCAAGTTGAATAGCTGCTGGACAAGGAATTAAACTATCGGGAAAGTCTGTTGCCATTCTGTGTCACTAGTTAATACTACAACGCATACTATCCGCCTATGCTAAGACATTTATGAAGGATGAATAGAAATTCCAGCACACAGAAAATCAACTCGTTCACTGGGTGACACGAACATTTTTGTTGCAAAGCAAACGCTTATAATAATGTCCCATCATATACATTACTGTAAACCAAAATCAACACGAATTACAGCCAAACTCTTTCAGAGAAGATCACGACACGCAATACAAAACATCGGTTTCTAGTGTAACGAAAATGAATAATCACGGATAGTTGCCATATCAATGAATTACAAATTTATGAAAACTGTAGATAATTTGTACAATCTCAGGAAACGACCATCGATTTGGATGTCCATAATCAATCTCTCACTCACATCATTCATATTCATATTTCCATCAGTGAATACAAAATGAACGCTAAATTTGCGGGGAACAGTGCTATCACACGTTTGCAGAGAGACATGTCACCTTCGTTGAAGAAAAAATGATTGAGAACCATGGTGAGATGGAGGAAAAATGTTAGCCTAAAGTCAAAAAAATACATCGATATATCACGGCAAACGTGACATATCAAGAGAAGAAAAAAATTTACTGTATTTCCAATTCTACTACCTGCAACCATTCTCAAATCTACCTTAAGTACAGGGTTTTACGCATGAGTAGTCGATGTGGAATCACGTTCTAAACATACCAATTGAGTAGAATGGAATAAATTCATATACTACCTTCCCTCCAGATGAGAATGATCTCTCATTCCAAAACAGGACGCAATGAAAGTGTAGAGTTTACGCCGCGCTTGTGGCGGGAATTTCCAAAAACGTCGATACGCATTATCGCACGGCTCCCGCTTCCGCTCAGAAAATAACCTCTACCACGCCAAACGACTTCCCTTCCGTCACCCAAAAATGGGCGCCGGACATGCGGACGCTTCCCGTGGGGCGGCAATGAGATAGACGGCAGCAACGCTCGACCATACTCGCCTATATGGCCGCTGCGTCCATCGGGATCTAGTGCAATGCCTAGGGGCTTTTGCCCTGTTCCCGCTTCTGCTGCCGCCGAAAACCACCGTCGCACCATCACATCGTTCGTCGACCTCCGGCACTATCACCGCTGTCACTTCTTCCTTCGTCCCTGATTTCAGCTGCAATCGTGGCTGTAATGTTAAGTATAGCTACGATAAGTATCTACAGCGTCTCGCCATCCAGTGCGACTACACCAACTACCCCACCGCCTGCGACCCTTTACGTTGCCCATTGACAATACTGCTACCTCATGGCTGTCGTAAGCCGCAATAAACCGTGACCTGTGAGTCTGCCAACTGGTAGTTGCTCACGGGAATCCTACTTCCAATTTCATCTCCACTCTCAAATTGTGCTCCTCCTACATATGGCTGCCACCATTCATACGAGACTTTACTCGTAACACTTTTCTCCATGCGAATATTAAAAAAATTAAATATTAAAGCGCAATGATAATAGATACACGAGATATGGTAATAATTAATAAGAATTATTTAGATAGCAAGGTAACACAAAAAGAGAAGTTGCAGTCAAACTAATCTGTATTTTGCTGCAAATATGTTAAAAATTTTGCTGCGTGGTGAACTAAATGAAGTTTTAGTTAAATCGGGCAGGTGCAACATATGTGGAATTGCAAAAAGGTAGTTGCCCCCAAGTTAGAACGTCGACAAACTCCTTGATATTTTACATTACTTCCTTCACTCCCGTATTTTCAATCGGCGTCGATAACCCGTCCACCTCCCCTATTACCATTAAACTTCCTTATCCAGCATCGCAGCAACATTTTCAACGTTTTGTCCAATACGCATACAGTTAAGTATTATAGCTACATCTACGGCCCCCGTACAAGCATTACCGCCTAAATTCCAGAGAAAGCGGAGTCTTAAAAGCCATCGATTGTAAATGCAAAGAGTTTGACGAAGATCGAGCACAATTAGTCGTATCAACTGGCGAATTTTTTGATAATAAGCTAACTTAATCCAAACTAAATACGAGCACATTCGATCATCATGATCACTTGTCGGTTCCACATGTGTAACATTTATCCCGCTTTAGCTGTTTTGTCACTTCCCAAACAATAACAATAATTAAATCATACTCCCCCACGCGTACGGCACATCAACACTTTTTCGCCCCTGCCTTGCGGGGGGGGGGGCTCGCTTCCTTGTCCAACGTTCTCATCAACTAACGTTTGATCACTGGCTATCACCGTCGTACGGTCACCGTCACCTCACCGCACCGATCACCGTCCACCGTCACCGTCCACCTCACCGTCACCGCCACCGTCACCGCTACCCCACCCCACGCCACCACCGCCACTGCCGCCGGCTAGCCACCGCCCGCCGCCGTCGCCACCGCCCCCCACCCCCCCGTCCCCTGAGGGCGTGTCGCGGCGCCACGGCACGCACCCGCTGCGCGCTCTGAATTCCCGGGACCGGCGCGCGTCATCGCTATGGCTTGCATGCCCCCCGAGCTTCGGCCCACCGCTCCTTCCTCCACGCGGACGCAATGGATCCCAACAGCACTCAGCCGCAGCGGTACCATTGGCGTTGCCAGTCAGAACTGAAGTCTTGAAGGCCCGAAGCAAGCCCACCCACGTATTTTGGAAAATACATAAACTAAATCAAATTAATATGAAAATAAAACTTGAGACCTTTACATTTAGAAAGAAATATTTTACAAATTAAAATTAAAAATATTCACATCTAATGTTTGGCAAGATTTGTTCAAAATGTATACTGTATTTTAAAATTTGACTAAATTGAATTATTTTTTTGATCGATTAATACAAGTTAAAATACCTTTGTTTACATAGATTAAGCAATAATAAATTGCTTTAAAAAATTTGAGAAAAATTATTTTCAGAGAGCGTCCGAAGCCCGCAACTGAAGAGCTCTGTAGTTACGAGAACGTCACAGGAGTCCCGTGTAGTCGATGGGTCGGATCTATGCCGTCCTCTATGTTGAGAGGGCATTGCACTAATCGATCAGTTTCTATATACACAAATTCCACGCCGATGTCTGATCAGCTCCTAAGGATGCTTCGGATGCCTCGACCGCGCCACTGTGCGCCCGCTTCCGCCCGCCTGCAAGTGGCGAGCGGCCTCCGCCGGCGGCCGCTCCCTTCGGGAAGAGGGCAAATGTAGGTTTGGTCAAAACTGACGCTCCGGCGCAAGCTCTACGGGACACGCTTTCTGGGACAGCCAGGCCTTTACAGGCTTACTCAAAAAACTTTTTTTTCTCTAAATTGTTCTTTAATTATATTTTTTACTCCCTCTGTATAAATTCTTGCCGTTTTATGGCTGCCAATCCTTTACTAATGATACTCATTTTATGATTAATTTTATTATGTTACAGGTCTTGGCCCAATCACGGAGAAGTTTACAAAATAGTAACTGACACTATAATCAATGAGATCCTTCTAGTAAATGTTTCGTTCGTTGGTACTTTTAAAATTACATTTAATTTATATTATGCATGCCAATAATTAGTAGTATTTATGATATATATATTAATTTATTATATTATAGTATTTAGGTACATTAGTAGTTATTTGTTACTTGACTATATTTACAATTAATTAGATCTAATTCACTGTGATCGTATTTGATTAAGCCAATGATAGTCACTGAACCAAGCTACGTGCGGCCAAGGATGGGGAAGCAGTTGTCCCGCTAGATGTCTTGGCTGAATCTTAGTCAATCCATGAAACATTCAATTGAAGTTGACCGGACCAAACGTTACGAAGTTGTAGAAAAAGTACCGTCCACACTCGATGTAGTGGGATTTAATCACATCATGTAAGTTAACATTACTCGTCGTATCTAATTATCACCACTCGGTTTAACCATTTATAATAACGTAGACATACTGTTTTCATTATGTATTATTGGTATATAGATTAAAATTCGTATTATGCAGACATAAAAGTGATATCATCACACTTACTATCTTTTATATTAGTGATCGTTCAGCTTTTTCAAGTTTCATTTATCAATACTCATCTTATCGCAGAAAGTTCTGCATTCAGTGATTCGAGTTTTGATCCGGCGCGTCAATATCTTGGTCAAGGGCCCCTTTAGCTATAATGTTTGTTATCATCTCGTCTTTCTGCTGACGTAGTAATAAGAGAAAATAAATTCTCACACAAAAAAAAAATAATATATTCAAAGATTTATGTACAAGTTTACAATGAATTGCTTATTTTTAAAACACTCCCCGGCAACCTTATCTTTCAGAACATGCTTTACCGCAGAACACACAAGCCACGCGTGATTGCGCTGTTCGACCCCCCGTCCTGACAACTTACCGTCACATGCTGACCCAAATTGTGTAACCCCGGTCTGGCGACGTTGCCTACACACGCGAGATTGATTCTGCCCTTTACTCTCCGACATCTCCCCCACACTCCTACACCCTTTACCACCACGTACGGCTTCCCGATGGCAACTGACATCGAGAACTCGGGCGCAATGGCGGCCGTTAAATAGTTGAGCTGACACCCCCCACCACATGTCCATAGGTAGGCTCGCCGGCTGGCGCGAACTCGCAGTTTGTTAACCTCAGCACACAGTTCTCAGGCTTGCTGCCTGCTTCGTTAAACGAGGCTCGCCCGGCAGCATGCCTCGGGAGTTTACAGCCTCCGGATAATTGCCTGCGGCACACCTGAACACCCGCCCGAGCGCAATCCCGAATGTTCAGGCTCACCCCCTTTCCTCCCCCGCAGCCGCTTCACGACCAAACGTTCTGGCCTTGTGTTACGACCGCCACAGTTGTTGCTCGTTAGTGTTTTGGCGCAAACAATATTGAGTCTAGTCCCAAGGATAGCGTGTATTTCCTCGGAAGGATGGCCGCGGATCTTCCCCCCGCAGAGATAGAGACTCGGCCGACTATAGTCAACTAGGGGGGTTCCCTATCCAGTAATCTCTCACCAGCAGGCCTCCATCCCCAGCCCGCACCATATTCCTTAGCCTACGCTTTCCGACAAGTTTCTGGATGTTGAGTAGGGAGGGTTGCTGTGTTTGTTCGTATGCGCGTTAGTATATTGTGTGCAGTGTGTTGGTGTGTGTGTGTGAGAGAGAGAGAAGAGAGAAGAGAGAGAGAAGAGGAAGAGACGAGAAGGAGGGACAGAAAGAGGAGTGAGCGTCTGGGTTGTTATGTGGCTGAGTGAGAAGAAGAATAGGAAGACCCAATGAAATGAAGGAAATAATTGTGCGTTATGCGCCGTTTGGCATCGCCGATATTGATCAGGAAACCACAGAACACCAATCACTCAGAACATCTGATCAGCTAGAAGTCCTCTGCGGAGTAGTATACGAGTATTCGACCCGTAACTAATCCCGAATCCCCAACCTTCGTGGCGCAAATTTTCCTACGACTTCATGCCAAATTGATGCAGTACAACATTGTTCGAGCGTGCACGCGAGTATATAACGCATTCCTGTAAAGTTAATACATCCTGCTAAATTACGCTATTCACTTTAAACTTGATACAAGCACGGTCCGTTTCCTTTATATATTTTTCAATTTCTTCCAAAACAATAATTATTTCCAGGAATAATCAAACCTCTTAATGTTCACAATATTTATAATTGTGAAAAACGTCTGAAAAAAGTGGCAACACTTTCATATAAAACCATTTAAGCCATGGTTCAATCTTGTGACGGGCACGAACCATTGTCATGAAAACATTACAATTTTTTCATAGTTTCAATTCGATTTTCACCATACCTTCTATACCCGACCATAGTGAAATCCGAACTCACACAGGAAACATTGATTATTTTGTTACAATTTGATCATTACATTAAAACTACGCCAAATCAGAATTACCAGTCAGTTTACATCTGTAGATACAATTTCCCTGACATTATGTGTTTAGTGATAGTAAGGCAATTTTTAACATTAATAATGTCTAGCGAAGCCCAATTATCGGTTACCAAAATCTAATCATCAACTTAATATTGAAAGATCCTAATAATTCATTTTCCTGTTACTCTGTTGACCGGACTGTATAATCTTCTTACTATTACCGGCAAATTTTCATTTGCAAATTTTCATTAATATAATCACAAGAAATACAGAGGAATTATGAACAACTAATCTCAACAAGGAAAAAATCCATCTCCTTTCATTTAAATCCGACCAGCGACCATATATATTAGTTAAACGATGACTCGGAAAACTACACGGAAGCCGTGACTCACATTCCATGCGTCCCAAGGCTTTCCTCGACTTCCCTCTTATCGCTTCGTTATGTCCCCTGAATCACCCAGCGGTGACACGGTGGAGCCCGCAGTCAGCACCCGCGATGTCCACTGGACTTTCCTTAGGGTTAATTCGAGGCCTCTACAAAAGACCCGCACCACATCATGAAACCCATTACAAAGACTTCCTTCCACTAACAGACACACTAGTACGACACTCTACACTTATGTCCTTGTAAAGGCCAGCTTAAGCTAGAGGACGTGGAGAAATTTTCAATATTCTGGGCCATTGCGTTGAAGTTCTTTTATTTATAAATGCATGTATTTACTAAAAATAAAATACAAGAATTTTAAACATTAAAAAAGAGAATTAAATTATTGCTTTGCTTATATATCCTGATTTACTTATACCAATCAACTAATATATATTAATAATTACAACTGATTTTTTTATTTACATTCCATTTATTAATTTAACTATTCATACATCATAACATATTCTTGCAAACACGGACACGGAATGCCCCAGATAATTTGGCGGGAGACTCTTTCCAAATAGAAATACCATATCCCAAATTGCCGGAAACAAAAATAGGCAAAACATTCATGACTATATCTATATTACGGAAAAGAAATCTTTACTTGCTAATGTTCGATCCCATTCACAATTATACAAGGCTCAAACCTCTTACCTATCGCATGCCTATGCCACATGCACACATCCACTTGAATTTAGGTCATTCAATTTATATAGATTATAAATATGGTATATGATAAAACAGCAAAAAATTATTAAATGTCGCAGAGTAAACAATGCTACAAGACAATAACCCCTAGAAACGTTAGAAAACTGAAACTAATACGTACACAAAATGGTGTCCATGCAAACTGTCGAATATCCTATCATGCTAAAAAGTACATGCTTAAAATAAACGTTTCTTCTAGAACTTTGCGGGCCTATCATCGCAAGGCCCGGGAACCAATTTAAGTTTTATCTAACAAACTAATAGTAATTAAAAAATACATTCACGCTTCATTAAGTAATCTTTTACCCGACTATAGATAACGCGATGAAACTTTCAGAAATACATTACTCCTGGAACTTCCAGAAAACTAGAGACTGACACATGTAAATGAAATGTCAAAATATGTAAATAAATACTGCTAATGAAAACCCAGTAAGATATACTAAAATATGAAAATCTATATAATAGGATATATATATACTTTCACCTATAAAAAACATTACATGAATACAAAGTTACGGTATAAAAAATTACGACACAATAACAAATACTCACAACCGTTTAAACAATCAGATTGGAGGCACATTATCCATTTTCCAACCATGTAACTTCCGGTCAGCTGAGTAAAAACTTCTTCATGCTATCACAGGGCCGTTAGCAGCCAGAACATAGAGAATAAAGCCAGCGTACAAACTGCATTAACAGCGACCAGCAAACAATCTGCAGTGAGCAGCATCTTCTCATCAAAGTCTACACTTGGAAATCGCCAACAGTTTTTCAGAAATCTAGCGTTTTAAAGCACGAAACGCGCGCCAGTGATCACGGTTCACACGTATAAAGTTAAAAATATCTCATCGCAGGACATGCACATCACTGCTAACTGAACATAACGAACCTTCAAACAAGCCCCTCGGACTGTAGACACAGCAACGCAAGTACAGTAGAAAAATCGTCATATTTTTTAGACACTTTTTTAATTATAAAAATGTGCATTAAAACTGATACGAATAAAAATTTTCTAAAATACAAAAATAAAAATCAGTATGGACATACAATGTAAAATATAACAAAAATGATACTGGTTAGGCGCATATTCCATACAATATTATAATTTCGAATCATAAGTAGAACACAAAAATACGTATACATCTAAAAAATCCAAGCAAAAACAACATCAATATAATAAATTTAAACCAATAAATAAATTAAAAAATAATAAAAATAAAAATTAATATAAAATATAAAATACAAAAGCCTATCACATCATCGATTTATTACGAATTCTTTCAAATTTACTTGTCCCGTACTAAACAACATTAAGTTTTACTGAATACAACTAATTAACACTCTAGTTACTGATGGCAACCTCAAAAAATTGAACAGATACAAAAGAACTTGAAGAAACGTAAATACCTATAGCGTTAGAAGGACCCCCCCCGTCCTGCCAAATCATCCAGCATTACAATCTTTATGTGCAAAGAAATGCAGGTCTTTGAAGACAACATCGTAACCCCGGTCAGGCAAACATACCTAACCTGGTGAAGACAAAAAAACTATATTTATTTCCAGGGATCATCCTTTTTTCTTTTCTTCCCCCCGGGGGGGTGTG
>BOPP01000072.1:3580805-3637043 GCA_017312745.1 Gryllus bimaculatus | reverse complement strand
CTCTCTCTCTCTCTCTGCATCTCTGTCTTCCTGTCTCTCTCTGTATCTGTCTCTCCCAAGAGAAATATCACAATCGGAAGGTAATGAAGATGTATTGAGTACTTCAGGATGCGGCGGGTTGCGTAGAGAGCAGTTGCGTAGAGTGCCCTGCTCAGGGCTCTTGAGTCTACATAAAATCATCAACGCGCGTGCATGTGCGTAGGTATATGCACATTCGCATCGTACTATCCCTATATTCATCCCACACGCAATGAGTTGGCAAAGTTTTATCGCAATCGGATGGACGGTACGGCAGAGCATGAAGTACGAAGCAGCAAACAAACAAAAAAGCAAACATTTAGTTTTATATAATATATAATTCTATATTTTTTTTTACATTTGAACCACAGAAGGGATCATTTCTACATCCGTTTCTAAACCTTTGGTGTTTCCATTAGCATTTTTCAAGGTTAAGTCCGATGTACTCGCAGGCTGCAGCGTACTACTCTGTTCTACTTTTATTTGACTGAAACATCAATTTTGTCATTCTCTCGTGTACCTCGGAACCCACGAACAATAGTCCAATATCCATTCTTATGAATACAATGGGACAAAAGCATATCGACACAAACATATTGCTCAAGGTCACAACCGCGAATTGCGCGCGAATTTTGAATTTTAAATTTTTTTGTCAATTTCGAAAATAATTTTCCCACCAGTATGATGGTGATAATAAATGTGTTAAATTGAATTTTTTCCGACTTTTGTCAAAAGACAGGTGGATAATTACCCACCTGGAATATTTTCATGTGGGTAGTACTACCCGCCGAGCCTGGGTGGAGGTGGAGAGGAGTCCTAGGCATCCGCGGCCAGTCTTGCGATTGCTCTTGGCTATTCGCGCGAAGCCAAGATCGTGATCGCAGATCGGCCCTGAGGAAGACCACAACATGGACGAAACGATGGCATTACAGTCTTCGACGTCGCTTAAACCGGGTAACCAAAGGGCATTCGAGGTGGAGCGTGGTTTTCAAAAGAAATGAATGTTTTTTGGTGGCTCTTTGCTTTAAATAGGACTTATTTTGACACCCGTAAATTCATAGATTACTAGTATCCAGGGATTCAATGCGAAAATATGTTACTATATAATATGCGATAGCATATGCTGTTGCTATGTAAGTATCTGAAGCTTCCTCAACTTATAGCCCATACACAAAGATGACAGGTTTTCGCTAATATGAGCTAAAATTGCAGAAAGGGAATTCTAGAGGTCCTGCTATATTTCTGATGTCATCTGTCGTTTCTTGACTTCCTTCGGCCAATGTCAACCATTTTCAAGTTATACAATGGATCGTACATAATATCTCTTTTCCTCATCCTCTCCCTATATTATTTTATCTTTAGACTTGGTTATAGGCTACAAATGCACCATTGCCAATCATCTAAAAAAATTGAGCTACTACTGCGAATATGTCAGTGCAGAGCCAGAGGGCGAGAGAGAGCAAGAGGGAAACAAAGGGAGATACGAGTCAGGGAAAAGAAATATTGGTTGTACATTGTAATTATAATTTTTGTAGTACAAGCCAAGTTAGTAGCATTAAAAAAGGATCACTGAAAAAATATAGTAAATAACAGGTGTGATGAGTCATAAGTTCATAAGTTATGTTCCAGTCATAAGTCAAAAATTCTATTTCAACGACATACGTGAGATCCAGTTCAGTATCTGAAACTGTAAATAATTTGTCAAAATAACCAAATAACCAAAATAAGTTACAGTTTCAGACTCTGATGAGGATCTCGCAAATGCGATCGAAGTCGTTGAAATAGAATTTTCGACTTATGACAGGAATCATCGCCTGCTTTTACTTCAAAGCAAAAGCTAGGCCTCTCAGAAGTCACCATCTCGTCTCTCGAGATCCATTCAAAACCAGATTCTCACCATTCCGATCTTCCCCCACACACCCGTCCCACCCATTCCACATCCACGTCTCAGGTGCCCAGCTCTTCCAGGCGGTGGAGGCGGGGAGGGGGGGAGTGTCTGCAAATATCAGAGTTGACAACGCGTGGCGCTTTGTGCTCGCGTTTGCGACACAACGGGCGCGGGCGGGCGCGGGTGCGTCAGCGCGTGTGGACGCGGGCGCGGGCGAGGGCGGCGGCGCGGGGCCGCGGGGTGAGCGCGCAGGTGGCCGTGGCGTGGCGCGGTGCGGCGCGCGCGCGTTCGCAGGAGGCGGTGGTGGTTGCGTGAGGGCGTGTGCGAACGCGAGAGAGCGCGGCGGCGCAGCTGGGCTCTGATGAAGGCAGGCCTTTTTAGTCACAATGCGCGGTCGAGAAAAGAGACGGACGCCCATGTAGCGATCGGTTGGGTGGGGGCGGGAGGGGAACGCCGTCCACGCACACAATCTTTTCGTGTTTTCGCAATTTCCCTTCTCTTTTAACTTGCTCGCATTTACTTTATGACAAAGGAAAGTTTGTATTGTCAGCCGTAAAAATTATATTTTTTTCTCAAACACCGCTCCTATTTTTTTTCTTTAAATTTCCTTACCATACATACCTATGGACGGTAAAAAATAGGGCGCTAGACGCATTTTCGGAGAACTCTCCGTTTTTTTCGAAAATGGCAAAAGGATAATATTTCAAAACTACAAAATTGAAGATAGTTTTTCCTAAGACCAAGTCTATTGTAAAAAAGTATCTCTTTAAAAAAGGTCATGAGCAATTTGTGATAAAATAGTGCATTTCATGTAGTTTATATATGAAGTTTATACAATTCTAAACAAATTCTCAAAATTAGCTCAAATTTTTTTCTTCTAGTTTTCTTTAGGCGAAATGAACTTGGGGCAGTTACACAAACAGTCACATCAGACAATACGCCTTCCGCTATTCGTACATGTTAATATATCGATTTTTATCTAAGTGTGTCTCATCTTGTGACTCTCCCAAGCCCCTTTCATGAACAAAACAAGTCATATACATATATGAGGCAGCCGCGAGTTCGATTCGGGGCCGTGGTAAAAATTAAGCTGAGGCTTTCTAATACAAAATCGTATCAGTTCCTGTAGTTGTGATACAAAGGAAACGGTCTAGCTCTGGCTAGGTATGACGATAGGAGTGCGTCATACTCGCTGCACGTCTTACCCCCAGGCGTGCATAATATAAAATACTGGATAAATCTCATTCCCATGTATAGTAAATTACTTCCTCTAACCCTTGAGATGTCGGAATCCATGTTTTGTGGGTCCTTGATACCGACAAATAGATTGACGGCAAAACGTCTGTATATCCGTCTGTGGTCAACGTCAGTGCCTAAACTGTTCAGTCGAGTTTCTCTAAAATTGATATTCCGCAATCGATCTATACGAATCGAAGCTTTAGGAATTTCAAATGGGTATTTTGATTTTTATGGGAACTTTTCCTTAAAGCCTCAAAAACATTTTCAACATTTTCACAAAAATGGCTCCAATTTTTTTATCGAACTTTGTCCGTTAATGATATGAAAATCTGCAAGAGTATCAATGCCGGGCACGAGCCACTAAAAACTAGATTCTGTTCGGAAGAGCCATTCGAATACATTTATGTATTATAAATAACACCCAATACCATACATTGTAAATAATAACCAAGAATACCCATATTGTAAATAGTAGCAGTAGTATAGATAATAGTCATATAGAAGTAATATAGTGTATGTATATATATATATATATATATATATATATATATACATACACTATATTACTTCTATATGAGAAGAAATAAATATTTGTGTTAAGAGAATGGTGTAGGTTTCATTCTCGTTAGAATTATTGATTTTTCAAAAATTTTAAAATTTCAATTTTTCGACGCAGTTAAGAGACATCGAACGTAATTGAATTTTGTTTCTTCGTATCTGATATAATTCTTGTTGGTACTATTTGTATTAATGTTTACATTTAAAATTTGCATCCTTTTATAAAAATATGCATATTTTTCGGCTAATTGAAAGCACATTTTTGCATCCTTTTTACCATAATTCTGTACCTAAAATTACTAGTGCTAGAGATCAATTACTGATTCTGTATTAAAGGCCTTGGAATGAAGTGTCAGTAAACATTAAATTTGTACCACAATTTTTTTAATACTCCTCAAAAAATACAACTTCGAAAACACCTTAGGACACTGAAAATTAAATATATTGAGGTATTATATAAAATACAGCAATGACTAACCATAAATAGGAATATGAGCTCATGTATAAAGTACGAGATGATTGAAGGTACAAAGTTGAATACATTAATTCAGTTCTCGAGGAGCAGGTGCAGAGCTACATTATAGTTAAAAATAGACATTTCAATTCAAAAATATCGAATAATGGTTTAAAATAACTGCACATAACAAGATTTCTCTGGAAGAGACATCCGGCCTCTTCAGAGATAAAGCTATCGTTTGAAATTTGCCCATTCATCTATTCGGAAATGGAAAACGTTCATCGGATAAAAACGCAAGATACTCGCATTGCAAATACACTGCAATTTGCAATTATAAAATTTAAGTAACTGAGTCCTTGATATTTCCAATTTCATTTATATTCAATCTTCCGAGAAACGAAAATTGTACATTGATAAATCAAAATATTCGATTCATTGAACATATGATGTCCCCGACCACATTTCAAATATCCATGTTCCACGCCATTAGGATACTGTTTTTTGTTGCATGAATCATTTGAAGTTATTTTAAAGATGAATTTAGTCGGATTTACGATTATACAGTGATTCAACACACCTAAAAGACATACTGAGGAACATAACACAAATCATCATGAAATTCAAAGGATCACTATTTTTTAGCACTTTCTACTTATCTTTAAACTTCTTTATGAGGTCTTGGATTGAAAATATGAGACACGTTTTTTTTCTTTCCTCTTTGTCTAATCTCACTCCTTTCAGAAATATTACCAAAGAATCCTGCGCGCGCTAATATTTGCACATTTTTCACGCATATCCTTTTTCCTTCAGAAAAATACTATTACACCTAAATTGAACTTCAAAAGGTATAATTTTCATGCAATGTGAATGTAATTTTTGTTAACATATTATTTAAATATTTAAAATATATTTTAATTTTTGAAACATAAATTTTCATATTAAGCCGACACAAGTATCTTTACACTATTATTTTAACTTTTAGCTGTATTTCAAAATGGAATGAAATAACATTTAAAAAAATGTTTGATGACAGAAGAACATCGCTAGTCCGTCCGCTCGCCCAGCCGACTAGCTGCTCCCACCACGGGGCGGCAAAGACACGACGTAAGTTGTTGAAACGGAGGTAACCGAGGAACACATGCGTTGTTCTGTGAAGTTAGGGATAGCATTAGAAAAATATCAATACTATTGTTATTTCCTTTATCTTAATATAAAAATGTATAATTGCAGATGAAGTACATGTTTAATTTGTTACAACCAGCATTTCTGAAGCGTTGAAAATTGACTGTTTACTGTACAAATAAATTTAGAAATGTCATTAATAAGATTGGTTCACGAGATTGGTCTGACACCTTAAAAGATGTTTTATTTTTCTTAGTTCATTGTTGTTTTTTGTTCTTTGTGTAGAGTTAATTAATTATTGAATCAATTTATTCAAAGGTTTGTTGTCCTCATGTACTGTTCATTTGTCGTAATATTCTAGCCCTGATGAAGAGAAAGAAAGACATTCGACAGCATGATCCTCATCCTCTTTTCAAACAAATGTGTAATGATTCCAGTGCTCCATTACTTAATGACAATCTTCATGCATTTATGGTGAATGGAAAAACCATACATGCCATGATGACAGCCTTTTGACGGCAACCAAACCTAATCTGATGGTGATGGGTGAACACGTAAGTCCCAGAACAGTACAGAACTTTAATCAAGGTGTATTAGAATTACTTTGTATAAGTTATTTCTATCTGTTAGATTTATTAAATTAATGAAAAACAATACTGATTTTAGTTCAAAAATCTCATAGCCCCAACATCATGATCAAAAATTTAAAAAAAATAGATATGAATACATTAAAAACGCATTTACTTGAAAGACATAAGATTTGATTCTTATTTATACGTTTCCCCCTTCATCGAGACTTTATGAATTAAAAATCTTAAAAATACTTAGGTATCTTCACGCTCTAATTTGGGACAAAAGATAAAAATAGATTATTTTAAAGGAATTTGGAGCAAGATCTTTTAAATTACCAAAACCATTCAACCAAAGTAGAGATAAACCTAATAAAGTAACAATCGAGAATCGACATAGTTACACATTTAATTCCTAGTGCTACTTTCTTGAACAACATGAAATAATATTATCTCTGTACTAAACCAGATACCGCAGCCAGGTGCCAAGAATCAACCTTTTTGTTCTTTAGGTATCGTTCTTATCGAACGGTTCCTTATCTAAAGTAAATCAAGTGCTTCCTGTTTTCACACTTTGTACAAGGAAAATGCGACGTCGCGTACCATCTCTGTGATTGGTCAGATTGAAACAAGGACAAAGTCTCCGTCACCTTTCCGTACTGCGCCATTTTTTGGAGATGACAGATATCAATTTACGTTGGAAACTCTCACTAGAACCAATATCTGTATCAATATTGCAGTCCTTTATCACGAAATGCTTCAACGTAATTCTCTAATTTTCGGTACTGCAATGACTAAATATTCATTACAACACTGATGTCATTGGGTTAGAAGCACTGGAATCCGAGTAGCAAAACGTGCTCACGGTAGCAGGGATAAATCAGGAATATATTTGATATGAGCCAAGACTGAAAAAGCATCTAATCGGAAATCCAACACATGTTGATATTACAGATTAAATCTCAACATAAGAGATAAAAATTGTGAAGAAAAATCGGGTTTAACATAACTGCTCTGAAGATGAGTGGAATCGAAATACATCAATTAAAAATTGAAGTATTGAAATTCATAAAGTATACTAAATGGTGAATATTAGAATGGATCTTAGTTTTACACAGCATTTTTACGTACAACTGCACGTTTCGTAACTTTTGAAGAACTTAATATTTGGATCCGTAGAACACAATATTTTTAACGGGCTCATACGAATCGTATAAGGGCTCGGGGTAGGGGCAGATTTACTCCTACAGGTTTGCCTCGTGTTTAACGGCATCAGGAAAGCACTCACACCCGCTCAGTTTCGTCCATCTCATTTACCCGACTCATCGCGTACATCGGCCACATCGCCTCCAACGCCCCTCTCCCGTTGCTCATACCGGGAACGATGGCTCAGGGCATCAACCGATGTTACTGCAGCCCCTCTGACCGGGAGGTCCTAAGTTCGAGTCCCGACGGTAGCAGGAATTTCGACTCTAGCTTGTTAGCTAGGTCGAATTCAGTCGCTGCCTGAAGAATTCTAGCGGCCGGCTGCTCTGATCGGTAGTTTCCGTCGTTTGTGCGACAAACACCAGGTGAATGCTAGAGCAGAACTTAGGATCTCCCAGTACCCTACCAAAGGGGCCACGATCTTTCCTTCCACTTCCATGTCCTATCCTCTCCCCTAGTCATACACTAATACGCACTTCACAAGCGCACTTGCCGGGAGACCGGTCGGGAGCTTAGAGCTTGTCCCGGCTGGGGCGGTGCCCCACTTTTAGGACATACCTGGTTGGGAAAAATCCAGTTACCCGACGGCATGTCAGCGCCGAATCTCGACATACAGCGAGGGATATATCACCGCCACCACATGAGCAAAAGCCATTCATTACATTTGCGGAAGTAATGATCCTGTTAATTGACGTGCCCGGAATCATCAAAATACAATCAATGAATCCCTTGGCCACAGGATGGGGCTCCTGGCTACCTGCCTTGTGGAGAAGCAAGTTTAAATTTAAAAAAACGTTTTCTAGTAAGTTCAGAAATTCAAAATCCATCCTGTCTTTCCCAGCGTAATGCATGGCACGGCCTAATATAACGCCCCTCCCCATCATTCAGTCAGAAACCATGCCACGATCAACAATACAAAACACCGACGACGTCAGGTGTGGATACCCAAGTACTGTAAATATGGCCTGCAACCTTATTAAAACCTAAGAAGTTGAACATCCCTGTTAGAGAGCATCCACAAAGGTCTCATTTTGCAGATTACGGTATAAAACTAAACTTTTAAACTTACAGGGACTCAAAAATGGGTTTTATGGTCGGATAGCGCATAGTTACCAAGTTATGCACTACCATAAAGAGTGTTGAGCCGTTACATGTTGCGCGGGTTGCAGATGCGCCTGATAATCCAAATGTGAGATAATCTGCTAATTTCTTCTTCTTTGATGCACCACTGCGGTTAATTCTCAATCCAGCAGTAATTCATTTGCGGGGGTTTGTGTCCATGGTTTCTTAAAGAAGGGAATAGATCGCCTTTTTCTTAGTAAGAGTAATAATAATAATAATAATAATAATAATAATAATAATAATAATAATAATAATAATAATAATGGTGCACCAATGTAGAAATTCATGGAATGTGCGGTTTTCAGAAGCCAATTCACACTGAACAGGAAGTTTATGGAATTTTGAAAAACACTGAAGATATGCAATTATTAGTTTTTTCTAGCATTCCTTCATGAGCAATTCTTATTTCACAACAAATCCAATGCAGATTTCAAAGTATTGCGAGAATGAAGAAGTCATCCAGAAAAAACTATTATTTAGCATATGCATATAACATTTGTCAAGATTACAATGCAGCAGTAATGAAATAAAATTAGTGACATGCATAAACATGTAACATTCATATTAAATTCAAGTGTGCATTGTTTTAAGGATGACTTCACGTTTATATTACTTCCTGAATGATAATAGGAGACAAAATATCAGTTTTTGAATGCGATTTTGTTGTTCTCTGTAATCCTTTGCATCCAAAAATGATTCTGAAACTAACAGCTACTTATATAGTATTCTATGTAATAATTGTGTAGTTGTCCATTTTACGTCAAGTTAATAATACAAACATTATTGATTTCATGAGGTCCATAAAATGCTAATTACATCGCATCAGTTCATAGGAAATTAACATTCAAATTACTGTTTTGGAACTACCAAAAATCTATTTTTGTTTCTTTTAAGTGATACAAAATAAGCTTAACAAAGAAATGCAATAAATGTTTTCTGGGCTAAAAGAGAATTAATTTCCAAATACTAATTATGTTTGAAAATATTGATAATTTGGATTAATGATTTTTTTAATGTTTCAAGTTGATCGTGATTAATAAATTTATATGGAAGGCATAGGCAAGTCAGGTCCTTTACACACTATATCCTACGCTTAGACCATTAAGTGAGAACATTTGTTAAGTAGTTACGACGAATGAATAAGTTCTATTTATTTCGTGTAAAAAAGAATTTGATGTAGTGTCACATTTCAAAAAGTGTGTCATACAAAAACTCATTATTCTTATTTTAACTAAATTTTATCCACGTAGAGTACATCGAAGCGTCTCACCGCTCTACCTACTCCAGTGATATAAATTTTCGGGTTTATTCAACGTCATCATTCGTTAGAAAGAGCTTTCGTTCACATCCGTGGAAATAATGCAAGTGCTACCAGCTGTTGCAACGAAGAGTAGAAAACAATTTACATTTTTCAAACGTACATTGTCATATCCATGCACAGCCTGAAACAAGATGGGGACCAATTACATTTCTGGTCCCTCTCTTCCAATTTATTTACATATGCCATTTTACTAGCAAGTAAATGAAACATATTATGAGAATAAAAGTATATATCCTTTCTGGTACAATTAATAAATATAATTTATGTTATGTTAAACCTTTTACAGGGTTGCTAGTTACGTGGAGTTTCTTCCCGAGTTGTAATAAAACAGTTCTTGGGGGGTTGGGGTTGCAGGCGAGGCGCGTAGAATGGAGCGCACGTCGTGCGTGCGCGGGGCAGTTGCAGGCGTCGGCAATAGAGCGCGCGCGCCGCCTCCCGCCGCTGCCGCCGCCGCCATCGCCGCCGCCCCGGGCGAGAGCAGTTATCGCGCGAGTAATGAGCCTAATGACTGATAAGCGCCAGGTGTCGGGTTCATCGCTCGGACAGATCCGCTCGCCTGACCCTCCGCCCGGGCGACGCGCACTTCCTCGCGAGCCGTTCTTCATCGTCTTCATCGTTTTTCATCGCGTTCTTCATCGCGATGAAGAACGCGTTCATCGCGTTCATCGCGTTCTTCATCGTTCTTCATCTTCATTCGTCCACGTAGATTGGAGCGAGCGGTGCTCGAAACAGTAATGTAAGTTGATATAAGCTCCGTGCCATGACGTGTTTCGTCAATGAGATTCCGGGATTATTGGCTTTGTTGTTGTTGTATTTATGTTTCTTGTTAGCATACAATCTGATATCGCCTACCGTAAGAAACATTCAGTTATAACACACATTATAGTTACACGAAGCAGCGTGAGAAACGCTTCTCCTACAATATCAACTTACGCAGTTAAAAAATTCCAATTAAAGTGTTAACATGTAATACACAATTTATAATATTATGTATACGTAAAATTCAACAGAGACTACTTTTTATCACATTATTGCAATAGGTAAACTGAATTTCTGATATTAATACAAATTATGTGTAATTGGTATGATATTAACAAAATCATATTCACAGCTTGAATTGTTTAATACAAGTAAAGAGAAAACTAAAATTAAATGAGTTGCAGTTCTATTTTTACGAAGGCATTCCAAAATCTTACACCTGTTGTCATCTACAGTAGCCCCAATAATAGATTAAACTCTGTTTTACATACGACGAATTAGCATATCTAACACTCGTCCTCGAATGGTCTGCAAAGTAGCGACGTTTAGAATTTTAAGTGTTATCAGCGAATTTTCACCGCAAACATTAAGATGTTTTTTCAGCATTGACTTTCCGTATGGAGATAACTTTCCGCCGAGGTCTTGCGAGTAGCTTATCGTTTGCCCCCGCAAACCGCGAATAGTGACGCAAGAACGATAAAGAACCCATAGGGTGGTTAGGGAGTTTATGCACTAACAGTCACCTGACGGATCTTGTAGCCATAACGTCCTATCTTATGGCCAAGGCACGACTTTACACCTTCATAAATAGTATACACCTGTGAGAATCTCTACGGTCACTTACAAACGGCGTAATGGCTGCCAATAAAGAGAAAAGGTATTTTCTCCAAATCTGATAACGGATTCTCTTGAATGAAGCAGTTACAATTAATCTTTGCGAACATGTATAACTCTGGCAAGAACTAACGGAAAATGTTGAAAAGATGACATGTAAAAACGTCTCGAAAAAAAAGTTGAAACTTTGTGTTAGGTTATATCTCATGGATATAAGGAACGAAAAACCAATTCAAAGTCCCAGACTGCATTTCATTTCTCATCGCACAGGACCAGCAAATCTAGAACTTGGAGATTTGTTTACTCTTGACTCGTACCGCTTCAAATGTCTCACCGATTGTCTATACGCTTTGATATATTAGAGAATGCTTGAAATGCTTCTTTTGTTAAAATGCCGAATGCAATGATGCAATTGCACCCCATTTGGATTAACGTCGCAAAACCAAATATCCACAAAACACAAATCGTCCAAAATCAGTACCTAAGGATATAACTAACATCCCTTGGTTTGTCACCAACGACTAACTCCACCAACAACTATCTATGGAACCCATAGCAAACCATATTAATTTCCTCGCCTCCAACTTCTATTTCACCTTAGCCAAAATCTTCACATTAAATGCACTCAACCTAGGCCGCGATTCTACACAACCAACCCGAATTCAAAACAAATACCCGTTCCACATATTCCTGAAAGAAAAAAAAACGCGCTGAAATTGACAATTAACAGAGGTGTCAAGTTGCCTTCCTCGCCCATGTACGCACAGCATGTAAATTAGCGCTGTCCGGGTGACCTGCGCTGTCCGGGTGACGCCGCGTCGAAGGCTGTGTGTCCGATGTTTCGACCATCCTGTCGTGGTCTTCCTCATGGCTGATACCATACCAGGGCGTCCCCCGGACAGCCCAGATCACCCACATGGCTCTGGCCGCGGAAGCCTACGACTTCAGCATGTTAATTAGTAGTGAGCATCCAAAACATATGTATAGAATAACGTTTTGCTTATCTATGTACTAATCAACAAGAGAATAAATCCTGAGGGATTCGAGTACCGCCATATCGCGTCCTTCAAATAGCAGAGAGGTCCCGAATTGCGCTGCTCATACCCGAGATATGCTCAGTCATTAGTAATGTGAGAAGTACATTGAAGATATTCTAGTATCTTCTGACTTACACGACATAAATGAAATAAAATGAATTTTATTTTATTTACGAAATTTTTGTTTACATTGGAGGTATTGTTGGTGCGTTAAGCAATGATATTCACTGACATCAAAGACAATATAGGTCTTTAGGAAAAACTAGGTGAAGATAATTATATTTAAAGGACAGAATTTTCTTACTGATTATTTGATAAATGAGTAACAATAATTTAAATAGATATTTCAGATAAAAAATTCAGGTTTTTTATTTAAGCGAAATGCTTTACTCAATGATACAAAAATGTAAATGGTTATTAGTTAATGATGAACGAGCATGAAAAGAGAAGTCAACGTGGGGAAAAAGTAAATAGAATTGCAGATACTATCTCTTGTTTTGGAGTAGTGGAGAACGTGAGATTTGTTATATCCAACACTTCAAAAATATAAATTATTATTGATTGGTGAATAAAGAATAATGGTTAGTGATAAACGAAGCAACGAGATGTAAGAAGTCAACCTAGGGAAAAATTTCCTTCGGCTCGAATTGTCCAAACCAATTTCACCTGACCGACAATGGAACCCAACTTCCCAGAAACGGAAAACCAGCGTCCGTCTTCAACTACGACTTCCCTACAAGCCGCATATACAACCCAGTGGTCAGTTCACTTTCTAACGACGCGACGCCCCGCGCAAACACCTCCTCGACCGAATTCACCTGCGGAAGAGTTGGCTGAGATACAGCGTCCGCGCGCGCGGAGGCGCCGTGAGTGGTAAATCGTGTCTCCGGCGACCCCGTTGTGTCGCGCGGCCGCTCCGCCGCGCCGCCGTGCTGGACACAGCAAGCCACTCTCGGCCGTCGCGCCCGACTCTTCTTCCTGGACGCCGCCGTTTGGCGGACGCCGCACGTCGCGGCGGCAGTAGCTGTCGTTTACGGCAGTGCTCACGAGAAATCCATGTCCTTATTTTTATTTATTTAATTTAATTTATTTAATTTAATTTATTTAATTAATTTAATTTAATTTATTTAATTTAATTTAATTAATTTAATTTAATTTAATTTATTTAATTTAATTTATTTAATTTAATTTATTTAATTTAATTTAATTAATTTAATTTAATTTATTTTATTTAATTTATTTTATTTAATTTATTTAATTTAATTTATTTAATTTAATTTTATTTAATTTATTTTATTTATTTATTTTATTTATTTATTTATTTATTTATTTATTTATTTATATATTTATTTATTTGTGTTTAGAGGCCATTTAATAACTTAGGACTCTGAGATCCACGAATGATCTAATGAGAACAATAGCGATAACGATGATGAGATTCAATGTCTGGCAGGGGGACGAATCAGTAACAACAAGTGTTGTCGCTGCAGTGAGCGAGAGGCCGAGTTCCGACAGTGGCGAATTTTCGACTCTAGCGACATAGTGAGGTCCAATTCAATCCCTGCCTGGAGGAGAATTCTAGCAACCACCAGCTCTATTGATCGCAATTGTGGTTTCTCCGTTGAATATCAGGTGAACCGGACCAGAACCCGAACAACCGCGCCAGGGGCCGCGCGCGATCTTTCCTTCCTCCTCCTTGTTCTATCCTCACCCCTTACTGACACACACTTATATGATTTACACTATCACATATACCGGGAGGCTAGTCGGGAGCCACTTCCGACTACATAATGCATTATCATCATATGACTACTGACCAAAGAAGTTGATACATCCGGAAACACAAAATGCCCACTCACTCGCTGGAGATCCTGTTGTGAGAGCCCGCTTTGTCCACCACAAATTTCATTTTCATCGGACGGGGTTCAAACCTCAACTCCAGTGATGGAAGGTGAGCAGTCTGACCGCTACATCACGAGTCGTCCATCTGCTTGAACCACTAACGTTCATGATAGATGATCTAGGAGCATTTGAGAGGGATAATGGTAAAGAAGTGAATGGCGATGGAGAAACAGTGAAATGAGAGGCAGCGGAAACGAGCGAAGCCAGAGGCAATCGAGCGAGGACACTCTTTGACCACCATAAATTTTGCGTGGTGTAACTTGGCAACGAATTTGAGCGTAGGAAGGTTATACTCTAGCCATGCGTCACTAGCAGAGCTTGGACAATGCCCTATTTGCCTATTTTATTTCTTTAGGGTTTTATAGTGCCTATAAATACACTAGAGATAATTGCCTATTCAAGCGTTAAGTGCTTGAAAAAGCTTAGTTTGATTTTTCAGAACTTTTAATATTTTTTGTTCTTATTATTTTGTATTTTACAATACTTTTCCTGTCGGTTTTTTAAGTTTTCAGTTTCTCTTTGTCAGCCTATTTTCAACTATAATACGTTTTTCCTGCCTATTTTCAAGTTTTTAAGCGCCTATTTTTGCCTGCCTATTTTCTCCTTTTTTGTGTTCATGTCCGAGCTCTATTCATGAGCCCTCACCCATCGTCGTTGAGGTGTACAGCAACTTAATGATGTACCTAAAACATGGTATACTGTTGAAAAACAACGCAACAGGCACGAATTAGCTACTCTGGAATCGCCCTCTGATTTAAACATAAAAATTCCATCAACATTTTTAATGCAGTGATACAATAGTTATCTCCTTCACTGACATATCATCTCGCTGTACGTAAACAAACAATCCACAGTGTTAGTAAGCTCATTAATAGTGACCTGTAGATGGCATTTCGTCGACTTTGACATGATCGCGGAAAGCGGAAAGATCCTCTGACTGCAAGCAGCACACGGCAGTATTTGTGCTCTTTAGTCGTACATATTTTGATTATGCCACGAATGCCACAACTATAAAGACTGGTGCAGATGGTTTAAAGTTGCAAAGATGTGAATATCAAGGAAGAATTAGTATGGTACTTAATACGGCTTTTGCATCTGTGGGAAAATATTGATTTGGAATAAAAGTTCTGGACGATTTAAAAAATTAACACGTTGGCTGTTATACGTCGAGTTTCCAGGCGAAAAAGTACAATCCTACAACTCAAAACTGCTTCGCTTCCTCTAATTTTTATTTCAAGACATGTTAGTTATCCAAATATAAAAGTCGTCAGCAAAAGAGATCGTCGATAGAGACGCTCGTTAACAGAAAGCCCTCAGCACTCGCTTATTGCTATTAACCCTTTTAGTTACTTTTTCATTATGGATTACTGAAAATTGTTGTTAATGTTTAGTATTTTAGAAATCGTTAGTGGTACATATATGTCCCATTGGTCTTTCTGGGTACGATGGAAAAATTATAATACTAAAAAGAAAATTATATTTTTCTCTACTTTTAATAATGAAAGAATACAATTATCAAAGTGATAATAATTACATTTATTTTAAATAAAATTTGGAAAAGCAGTGATTAATGAAATGGGTTACCTGGCACATTGTGTTTGTTTTTTCTCCTTTTGCTACACTGCTGGTGCCACCTTTTAACTGCAAACCATGCGTATCGTCGTAAATATAGAAAAATTTCATAAATCATCTTAGGATGCAATGTAATGAATTAAATAATTAAAAATAAATATTAAAAGAAGTTAAAGATCACAGAAAAAAATAAACTGCCCAAATGGATAAACGTTTTGAAACGGGGACGAGACAAAAAAAATCACTTGTAATCGTGCATTTGAAAAAACTGCAGCAATATAATTAGGTAAATAATTGAAAACAAACATACAGAAACCTTACAACAAAATAAAATGCACATGAAAAAATTAAACTGTACAAAACGAGGAACCAAATATGCACGTCCGGTAACAGCGACAATAAAACACAATTCATGGAATAACTTGTATCTGAGCATTATAATGCAGTACACACACTCACTACAAAAATGCAAAATGCACCAATAGAGGGGTATATGTATACCAGCGAACTTTTCGAGAAATGTATCGAATGGGATATGCATCCAACTGGTCACGAAAGGGTTAAAGATGAGGGTCATCATAAGCGATTGATGGGTTAATTGATTATTTCATGTTTCCGAGCGCATCAACTGCTATGGCCATTAGTCCCATATGTGTAGTGCATTTTTACCGAGAGGTGGCAGCGGTGATCTTCCCCCGCTGGATGGTGAAATCCGGTTCACAACGGCTTGTAGCGCTTCCCCAACCAGGTGACTCCCACTCCCTAGGCACCGCCGCTGCCGGCACACGCTCTAATCCCGACTGGTCTACCGCCGTGTATGTTCTTGTAGTGAGAGTCAGTGTAAGAATATGTAAGTAAGAAATGAGGTTAGGATCAGCATGAGGATATGAGGTTAGGATCAGAATGAGGAATAAGTTCGCGCGCAATCCATTGTTAGGGTACTGCTCCGGAATTCGCCTGTCGTTGAGCGACATAACCACGAAAAACTACCAATCAGAACAGTCTACCGCTAGAATTCTGCTTCAGTCAGCGACTGAATTCGACTTGGCTGTCAAGCGGTATCGAACGGTAAGGTCTCGAACCCTTGGACCTCCCGGTGACAGGCACTGCGGTGACATCAATTGATGCGCTGGGCCACCCTCGGCGGTACATCCTGTTCGAACGCGAGTGGGAGATTCCGAGAAAGATGGTCGCGAGTTTCGCCGTGTCCGAGAGGAGTTTCCCACAACGTCGTCGGCCGAAAGCCGAACGCGACGCACCGGGAAGCAGGCGGCGGACGCCGGTGCGCGGCGGGAGAAATCGGAGCGTGTCGGACACGTCCAGGAGCCCAGGACGGAAGGGCAGCGGCGAGGCTCGCGAAATCGAAAGCGGGGGAAAGGTGACCGCAACGAACAGTTTACCAGCAAACAGAGGAAAATTTACGTTCGTCAACACATTTGCGACACAGGCTCTGTGCTGTAAACTTCCTATCAAGTGCGTTGTTTTCCGAACACGTGCGTTTCTCAATTAAAGTTACTAACAAAAGATAATTGTATTTCCTCTTTATTTTCCGGTAGTAACACACATAGTATACGGAAAGTTATGTAATGCTCTCCAAAGAAACGACGGATTTTCGGCAGAAAAAATTAATTGCCGGGCCCAGATAACAAACAAATGGATAAATCCAGTTGCTAAACTTAGAAAAAAAGCCACTAACACATGATGTAGACAGAATCCATGTTTTGTGAGTCCTTGACACCGAAAAAACAGTTGACGGCAAAACGTCCGTCCGTCTGTCCGTCCGTCAGTCTGTGACAGCACTAGCAGCTAAACCATATAAACGATTTTTTTCCAAAATGGATATTCCCTGGTCGATCTGATACCACTCGTGGCGACGCGATTATGAGAAACTTTCTTCAAAATTTGGGGGTACTTTACATGATGACATTTACAAAATTTTCTCAAAAACGGCTTCAAATTTTTACTCTAAATTTCTTCTAAGAATAGAGTAAGATACACTTATACAGGTGGAATGAGTCAGATTTTCATGGTTAACTATAATTTTCGAAAATTGCAAAAATTTGATTTTTTTCGGCGTCTTCAAACAACTATAAAATTGAAGAAATGAAGATTTTTTCTTCAAATAAAATTTGTTTTCCATAGTGACGTCTATCATTAAGGTAATGCACATGATTTTGAAACTTTTAGTAATTTTCGCGCAATATTGTATGCAATGTTAGCAATTTTATTATCAAAAACAGGATTTCCTCAAAAACGGCTCCTGTTTTATTTTAATTATTGGTAGGGATATTACTGAATGTAATCTATGAGACGACATACACGCCATGTATTCTTTTGTAAATTTTGTGTAATGTAATTTTTTTGACCTGTCTTTCAAGTCGTTTATTTGTTGTTGTTTTTTTTATTAGCGGGGATTAGTTCACACACATCATTATATTTATGAGTACATGTACTTCAAAAAGTGTCTTATACATTTTCTCGAAAACTCAACATTTTCTGTGAAAACTGGCAAAAAAAATATTTAAAGCCCCCGCGTCACAGAAGGCCAGCAAGGAAGACGTTAGATTCTTAGAATTTTGTCGCCCACACATTTCGAGTGAGTATAATCGGATTTGGGCCCAGTTTCGAAATCAGTAGCCGACAGAACTTTTCTTTGTGCTACGAGTGTCAACCTTTCAGGACTGGCTCTTGGACCACGTGATCTATCTACTACACATGACACCGAAAAGGCGTCTGACGCATCGAGAAGCCAGCAGTATCCACGCCAGCGCGTATGAAACCCGGGAACCCCCGGCGCGCGCTTACGTGCAGCACACGTGCGATAAGCCGGCGGGGGCGGTTCGTAAATTTGATTGCGTCAGCGCGCGGCCGGCCGCGGGGGTGGGGGAGGCTACGCGACGCGGGGCCGCAAAGCCGGTCCCGCAACGGCGGCAGCGGCGGCGGCGGCGGCGGCGGCGACGCCGGGGGCGCGGGAGCGGTCCCCGCCCGGCCCAATGTCAGGGCCCCGGCGCGGCGCACGGACCCGACCGCTTTCTTCCACGCCTCGCCCCGCCTCTACCCCCCCTCCCGCGCAACGCCTGACGCCGCCGCCACTGCCGCCAACGTCTCAGTGCCATAGGGGAAAGCGTTACTGCTCAGCGCCCGCTGCCATCTTAGCTAATGCGAGCAGATGGACGGTGTGGTTTGATAGCTGGTGCTTCTCAAGGGCCAAATGTAGGGTACAAATAAAATGGGATTTGAATAAGATAACGTTTGGTACACGAATTGATGAAATCACTTTATGCACATGAGAACAAAACATGTGGGTTAAACGTCTTATTCAAAGAAAATTAACTAGTCTTAATCATTGTTTTCTCCGATATCCTATAATTTGAATGAAGAGGTAAAGAGATAAATTGCTACCTTAGGGTCTCGACGCAACTACACATGAAATTTTTTGTAGACAGAAAAACTTGCACCTCCTACGCTCTTTTCACTCTCATAAGATAATTAATTAATTATAAATATGTAGATATGACAAGTCCTGACGTCTATGCTAACATCCTAGCAATCTTTATTTGCTCCAAAGATGCAGAAATAAGTTCTGATTTTGGTAATGAATGCGAACGAAAATTTCAAAAGAAGAGGTAGAGAAATTTGAATTTATTTCAAATGCTCCGTGGCCTGTTTGCTAGATTACTGTTCCCGCATTTACCTGGTATTGATTGGAGTACTCACGAAAAACTACCGATCAGAGCAGTCATCTGCTAGAATTCTCCTCCTGAGAGTGGTTGAATATCACTTATGAAGTAAACCACCAATGAAGTGAAACCACTAGTGAAGTGTGGTGAAGTGGAGTGCTATGAAAGTTTGCACGGTCAAATGTTCACGTTAATTTGTAAATTTTGTAAAGTTGTGAAGTTCTGTAAAGTTAGTGTATTCTGCAACCAAGTTCTGAAACTTAATTGCAGAATTAGTAATAAATCTAATCTAATCTAATGTAGTAAATTCCCCCACTGTTGGTCCTAGAACTCTACGGTCTACCGATCACCGACTACCGACCGAAGATCATTTAAATTCACAGTTTAAAAAAAGCACCGGGTGAAAATAATCGCGGTGAACCGTACCTTCGAGGTCTGCAAAGGCCACTGCAGCTCCCAGAGCGTACGCGGTCACCAGGTCTGAAGGACCCTCGACGCCAACACGCGCCAGACGGAGCCGGGGCTAGGCGGGCGGGCGGGCGCGGCGGGCGGCGGGCGGGGCGAAATCACCGCCGCCGGCGCTTCCGAGCGGTCAAAGCAAATGGCCTCCAAACTGGAACGGGACGCGTTGGCACGCTACCAATTCATACTGTAGTACCGAACACGACGATCTTAATGGTACAGGCTGGTGATATATTGTAAGAAGTCCGTTACGAATAGAATAAACTAATACGAAATGAAACGATAGAAATCTGCCGCTACTAGGTTTAATCAGCCACACATGTTTCAGAATTTGACGCGAGTAGTTTCACATTTAAAAATCATTCACATTACTCGCACTAATCTATAGAACGGAAGTCTCATTGAAAACATGATGTGTAGTGAAACAGTTAAATCCTTATTATGATTATACCAGAACAATGAACTCTCTGCGAAAATCTTATTTAAAACCTATGTCTTAATTGTACCTAAGAGTATACTCGTAATTAGAACAAAATCGATCATAATTCTTTATAACGTCTTTTTGGAGACCGTCACAATCCCTCTTACTCTCGGCAAACTCGAGTCTGCGCTCTTTGAAGGATTGTGTGGCAGACCTGATATGAGTTGTGCTACATGTTGACATTTTTTCCTTTGCATCATGTTCTACCCTACCGTTCGATCTTCCTTTACAATTCACGTAACCATCATCACCAACATGGGCGCCGCGTTATTCACGGAGATTCACAGCGAGAAAATTACCGGGTGTCGAGGTTGACGGAGATTTTCTCGTACTGTAGGAAGCATTTCGGCCGCACAAGCTCGACTAGCTAGCAAGCAGACCTCTCTCCTGCCCTTTCTTGAAGACGGTGAGGATCGCGCCGCTGGGCTTCACTTGAGGCGCGCAGTGGTTGGCCGGACTTGGCCCCAACGCACGCACCACGCCGCCACGCCACGCCACGGTCACGCCACGCCACGCCACGCCACGCCACGTGCCACGTCCCACGTCACGTCACGCACGCCACGCCCCGCCACGCCCGCCACGGCCACCGCCACGCCGCGCGGTGCCCCGCTATCCTCTATTTGCCATTCTCATCCCAACCTTCCACGTCTCGGTTAGACTCGCCTCACTCATCCCGCTAAGACTTCTTCCCGCCATGCCCTTCCCATCACGCCCCGCTCCGCTCCAGCCATCCTTCTCCCTGCACGTCCCATCTCCCTCTTCGCCAGATTCATCGCATGAACTGATTGTTAGAGCAGTGCCTGTGACCGGGTTCGAGTCCCGTAGAAGGCAGATTTTCAATTCTAGTTTGGACAGCTAAGAGCTGCCTGGAAAAAAATTCTAGTGGCCGGCGGTTCTGATCGGTAGTTTTAGTACCCTTACAAACGGGCCACGAAACGCGCGCAATCTTTCCTTCCTCTTCCTTGTCCTATCCTCACCCATTACATACACACACTTACACTCACACGCATTACAATACCACATCGGGAGATCAGTCGAGCGCTAAGACCATGTCATGTCTTGGGTGGTGCCTCACTGGTGGAAGACATCTGGTTGGCGAAAACACCGCTAGCGTCTTATAGGTCGACGCCGGATGTCACCATCCAACGGAAGCAGATCACCGCCACATCTCGCAATTAAAAGCATGCATTGCACTTACGAAACTAACTAACGCAACCGGAATAAATTAAACAATGTTCACCCCGTTGTGCCCCGCCTGCCATCCTGCACCACCAATACTCCCAACCCTCCCCGTCATGCCCTTTCCAGCTCCGCCTCACCCGCACCACACTGCTATGCTCGCCCCTCTTTCCCCTCCACGTCTACCCCCGCCGCGCCCGTCCAGCATTCTCGCCCGCTCACCATTCACCCGCTCCCTGCCTCACCCTGGGCGCCGCTCGACTCATTAGAGTGCCGGTAATTGCAACCGGCGGCGGTGGCGGAGGAGGCGGAGGCGGTGGCGGCGGTGGTGGCGGTGGCGGCGGTGGCGGCGGTGGCGGCGGCCTGTCTTGGCCCGCCTTCGGCGTCGACCTCCGCCCGTGCGGCCGACCCTTTGCGAAAGAAGGATCTCGCGCCCTACTCCCTGGCTGCGGGCGCAGATCTGCCTCCGGGAGAATCGAAGGCGCCTGCATTCCGCGATCTGCTCTTGTTGCACGAATCGGCGTTTCTCTCTCCCCGCCGCGCACGGCTGGTAATACTAGTGCTGCTCTGGGAGCAATAGATGACTTGTTGACCTATGCAATTCTTTTATTAACCCTTTGCGTTCTAAAGGCTATTAAGATTAATAGGGACCCGCCCTATCGTTCATTTTAAAAATTTTAATTAAAAATCATGCAGTTGTATTGTAAACCAGTTCATTATAAAATCTTAATAAATGGAATGTAAACGAAATAATATTTTCGAAACAATTTCACGATAACATATTCAATTTTTGCTTATTTGGTTTTATGTAATTTTTTTCCTATTTTAATTTTGCTTTCCAAGCACATACTAAGTGCTCTCCGCCCATTCCAGAAGAGTTTGAGAAATAACGCCATTCACACAATCCTAGTTTCCTTCACTTCGAATGATTTGGAAAAGAATAATACGTGAATTAAACATATCACCAGAATAATAATAATATACTACCTCATTCATGAAAGATGTGATAACTAAACTTTCTGTCATTCATTAACTAATGTCAAGAAGCTTTCTTTCTACAACCATTCACAGAATACCTTTACATTGTTAGGAGTACACTTTACGGCTTAATCTTCCGAAACACCCTCCTCCAATCTTCGTGTTAATACCAACGGATAGTGTGTAGATTGGGTCGCGATCCATCTGAATACGAGACTTTCGCTTTATTATAGCATGTCAGAAACCAACTCCTATTGACAAAACAAACATCAGACCTGAAGTTGTGGTCTAGAAAGTGAATCGGAAATCTATTTCTTCGCAAGACGATTGAAAACGAAGCAGCCAACCACAGGCTTTAATTCCGTAGGATTTTTCTACGATTAACATCAGATCTCACTAAGATGGCAGAAGAAACAACTCGTAAAATATTACTAGTCATCTTATGCCGACGATTAAAGCAGCAGAGGACCTTCCTCCGAGCAGTGAAAGGGTCGGGTCTGTCTGAATGTCTGCGATCAGGAGTTACGAGAGGCAAACACCTGAAAACAGCCTAATCTAACAGCCTATTCAGCTAGTCAGAATCTGCGTGCGTCGACGAACATATTCATTACATATGGAATTATCGCTTTATTGTGAAAACATTCCCAAATTTACACAAAATGTGAAGAACTTTATTTCGGCACTGCTCTTCATCATTGAGAATACAAGGGGTAGGTCAGGTGTGGTTTAAAATTATGTAGTTTATTATTATAACATAGAGTGGCATCCACTTGTATTAGAGCCAATAAATCAATTCATATTTAATTAATTATATTTTATATGCATCTTGCATTCAATCTGACTTTTCGCTACCCCGATGGGGCCCGTGATACCGAAAAAGTGTTTTTTTTATGTTCGTCCGTCCGTCCGTCCGTCCGTCCGACCGTCCGTCCGTCCGTCTGTCTGTCTGTCTGTCTGTCTATCTATCCGCCAGTCCATTCGTCTGGTGTATGTGAATAATACTAGCACCTACACCATGCATATGATTTTTTCCAAATTGAAGAAACCCCAGTCCATTTGGCCTGGGTCGAAGCTCTGCAATTTTGAAAATCATTCATCAGCTTTGGGGTAGTTAACATGAACCCCCTGGGACATTTTCAAAATTTTCTCAAATTTGACTTTAGTTTTTTTCTAAATTTCTTATAAGAGTAGAGTAAAATATACTTATAAAGGCGGCATAACTCCAATTTTCGCGGCTATCTCTGAATTTTCGAAACTTTTTTCGGTGTCTACCTACAACTACAAAATTAAAAATACAGATTTTTCCTTCAAATAAAACATGTTCGCCATAGTGAGTTATTTCTTTAAGTACACTTTTTTGGAAAATTTTAGTCGTTTTCGCGCAATACTGCGTGTAAGACTTTCAATTTTAAAAAATAACAAAAATGAGATTTTCTCTAAAACAGCTCCAAATTTCTTCTTTTAACTTGCGGTAAGGATAGTGCTAAATGCACTCTATCAGATAACATGAACGTCATATTGCCTTATTTTTAAATTACAAAACTGTATTTTTTGACTTGTCTCTCAGATTGTTAATATTTACATTACCGACTATTTCTTTACATTAATGTTTATATAAGTACTTGTGCTTTGAATAATGTGAGATAAAGTTTCCAGAAAATTTAACAGTTTTCCGTAAAAATGAGCTCAAAATTCCGCATTTTCCAAAACGCTCAAACGCCATTTTCTCAAAAACGACTCCAAATTTTTTCTTAAAACTTTTTCTTTAAGATGGTGCTAATTGCACGGTTTAAAATGACAGAATTAATTTTTTGTTGAATTCATTTGTTGTTTCAAAAATTACAAAAATGTAAATTTTTTTGAAAGATCTCTCACCGCTCTAATAAGCACATTTCCTGCAATTTGTAAACATTATTGCATTTGTGACTGAAATTGCTTCAAGTGATGTCACACGAAGCTTTTCGAAAACTCAATAATGTTCTACGATAAGAAGTTCCAACTTCGAATTTAGAGTAGCGCTTTAACGCCATTTTCGTAAAAACGCATCCAAATTTTTCAATGAAAATTGCCATTTACGACAAGGGTTTATAGTACTTTTAAAATCTTAATACAATATTTCCTTCTATTTGGAAGCCAAAAAATTAAGAAAATCCGCCCTATTCCTGCCGTCTTCCGCCGCCCTCTGCCCCGCGCTCCTTGCCCACCGCCCCAAACTGATAAGATTACGTAGCACGATGGCCGCGGGTGTACGTGTACGAGATAGCGCATCAGATAGCGCCACCCTGGCCCTTGACAGGTGCTCCGGCCGAGAACATCCTCGCCTGCCACCACCCTGAACCGGTTATTAGATAAAAGCATGGCAGATGATCTCACAGCACAGTTTTTAATTCGCCAATTCGCCACTTGAAAAAAATGAGATTTGAAAATTCACATGAATACTACACTTGTTTGCAAACTATCTGTATTTTTCTTTAAAATCGACAGACATTTTAAAGGATTGCCATTTCAAAGAGTGTATGTCTAGTTTTTCCATTTATATGAAGTTACTACAAAACACCACACAACATGGGTGTTGTAACCACAAAACATGGATTCTGGCTAAGTATTAGATAAACTACTTGTAGGAGCAAGAAAAATTCTCTATCACGAAGTCATAGTCACAAAACAAGTTTTTCTGTCGAGAGAATGACACTAATTCAGGCAATTATATAACTTTCATTATTCTGTGAATTTTATTCCGTGAATACCTACGTATAAGGGAAAGTAAAAAGAAGTAATGTCATAAATAATGGCGCAACGAAGTTGGTAGTAGTATAATGTGTAGTAGTTTCAGTAAATCAAGTAGATGTATTTGATTTTTGCAATTTCAAAAAACATTGTGTCCTTTCTTTTCCCCATATTTCTAGGAGGACGGTGCTATTGAGAGCGAGCTCACTTTTTCATTAATTTTCTGCACACTCGATTTTTACACTGATTTGGCGATGATTTTACGGCCGGATGCCCTTCCTGACGCCAACCACAAGGGACACACTAGCAAATCTCAGATAGCCAACATACACAATCATGAAACACTCGCACACAACCGTGCCCGAGGCCGAATTCGAACGCACGGTCCGAGATCGCCACGGCACTACTGCCTTAGTGATCTCGGCCATCTGGATCGGCAAGCAATTGTATTGTTTTTTTGTTATTTAAGGTCGCATCAACTTCTACGTCATTAGCAACCACTATTGCTTGTAACGGTATGGTAACTGAGGATGACACGATATGATGATGATAGGAGGTGAAAGGACGAACACAATACAACCATGCCCGAGACGGGACTCGAAACCGCGACCCTTCGGTCCGAGATCGATACGGCACTACTGACTTAGCGATCTCGGCCGCCGAATCGACAATGTATTGTTATTTTGTACAAAATACAGAAACATATAATGAATAGAGTAGATAGATTTTCTGGTAAATACATCGTTTAAAATGGGTGTTTTAAGTGCTCTGCTTTCAAGGGCATCGATACAGATCTTTTGCGTGCAATAACAAGATTCTGACCTTGAAAGAGCTCATTATGCCATCTGCGCATTTAATGTATCGTGCATTATAACACGGAAATGGCAGAATCCCTCAAGAGAAAGTATTTCGAGAGGCGTACCCCAGGAGAATCGACAGATAACATGATATTTTGAAGGTCAAAGGAATTGTTCACTAAATTTTAAGATTAGACACACGTGTCCAAGAAACTGATATACCAAAAGGCATTTATTTAACAAACGGCATTTATTTCAATTTAGGAACCGTAAGAACTTTGAACACGGTTCTTTGTTTCTAGCAACATGTTACAAGTGTAACCGGTAAAATGGTCTTTTTCATTTGGATACAAATTCATTGACTTTCAAACAAAGAACATGGAAACAGAATCCGTATCTTTGTTCCTGTTCTTTTTCCTTCTAGATTCTTTAATATCGATCCAAATACAATGCTGACAAAACGTTTAAGATCATCGATCAAATAAAGATAGTTTAAAAACAGAAAAATGTAAGACTATGTAATTCAATAATAAAGCACAGTTTACTGCATTTCGTAATACATGTAAAAATTTATGATTTTAAGCTGTAATTTTTTTAAACTTTCTAAGTGAGGAAACTATTTGATAAATCAAGTGTCATGAAATGTAACCTTTCGTAACCTTCATGTTATTGGATTACTGTGCTCCACAAGTTGCAAATTTCGTGCCGTGAAAACAAGGAATTGAATAATCAATATAAAGAAAGTAATTAACCACAGCGTTCTTAAAAATATCTATATTGAATTGTAATGGCCCAGAATTTGCTGGATATCCCTAAACGCAAGGCAGTAGAGAAAGATGTTCGGATGGCTTCGGAAAAGATTTGAAGGGTAGAATGTGTAAAAGGCGACCAATAACAAAATAAGGCAAAAAAGGAATAGATTCATTCGAAAGAATACGTTTTCAGATGGTCTTGGAAACTGTACCATGGATGAAATGAAATGGGAAGAGACTTCAACAAATTGTTCTTAATACAAGACATAATACCCATCAATCTTACTTGTGTACTGTTTGCATTATTAAAAAATAATGTCTCTTCTCCTTGATGTCTTATCAATCAAAACTAGAGTACATTCGTTTCTCAATCATGTTCACCTAGTCCTCTGTACCGGTGTCACGTGTGTTGTTCTCTTTGAGTATCAATCTAAAAATACTTCGGCATGTCAACTTCCTGGAGATATTTAAACTTAATGTTGTGCGAATCTAATTTTATATCTCTGTTTCCATACTTAATTCCCCGCCCACGTATCTCAAGCGTCCTTCGATAGCAGGATGTTGGAAAAACCTATTAGAGAATGACAACAAAACATATTACCGCACGTGCAGAGTGTACTTCCTGTAGGGAGGTACCAATTTAGAAACCTCAACAGCTCTTATCGCAAAAATGTGATCATCGATGTAAAGACAGTATCTCCAACAGAGCTATTTTTAGTAAGATATGCAAAGATAAAAAAAGTCATCTCACATTGTAGAGCAAATGGAGACATCTCTAATGACATGTTTATTTTAAGAACACTCCTCTTCACACCAATGTCTGAACTTGAGATATGTGCACTTTTTCCTTCTTTGACAATAGGAATGGAGAGGAAGTGACAATTATGTCTCCGTCATTAAGAACAGTTTGTTTCTGGAACTTATGTAAACTTTGATCACACACACACTCAGTTGCAAGACCTTCAAGGAATTATGTTTATTTTTAGTTCCCAATGAGCAATAATATCTTAAGGAAAATTGTATTTCCGGTGCAAGTTGTCAGATATAGTCATTCTGAAACTTTAGCTTCATAAATTCATTATGCAGAACCAAGTACTTTTTTCCAGTGGTCATTACCCACGTGCGACTAACTATTTATTTAATGAATCAGACCTACATTACAATTGCAAATTATTTCAATTGAAGGTTTGTGAAATTAATGCCTACTCAATGAAAATAATTGTTCATTTCACATCAAACAAGTTCGTAAAACATATACAACAGTAAAATGTGGTAGGTGTATGATTTCATAAGTTCAAGTATAAACAGGATGTGAAAAGAAAATGTTCTCCAGAAGTACTAAAGAAGAGAAGTGAAGATCATCACCACTTACACAGTAGTATAAATAAATACTAAGAACGTTCTTTGGAAATTTTTCGTTTTCCTTTTCCCTTGATTTAAATTTATAAGATTTTAGAAGTCGTAAATACGGCGCCTCCTATCGTAATTATTCCCATTAGCCCGTCGGCTATAGGGGTTTTCCTCAGCCAGGTATCTCGCACAATCGAGGCATCGCTCCAGCCAGAACGAACTCTAAGCTCCCGACCAGACTCCCAGTACATGTAGTATGGTGCATGTAAGTGTGTCTGTATGCAAGGTGTGAGGATAGGAAAACGAAAAGGAAGAAAAGATCCGCGGCCGTGGGCAGATGCGATCCGTGGCCGGTTTGCTAAGGTAAAGATCCGACATTCGCTTGGTGTTGATGGTAGAAACCGTGGTAAACTACCGATCAGAGCAGTCGGCCGCTAGAATTCTACTCCAGACAGCGACTGAATTCAACCTAGCTAAGAAGTAGTGTCATAAATCCTGCCACCTTTGGGAGTGGTACCCTAGGACCTCCTGATCAGAGGCATCAGCTGATGCCCTGAGACACCTCTGTTAACTACCGATCCGCCGGCGATAGGATCGATTCCCCTGGAACAGCGTTTGCTAGGCCCGTGAGTTTTTGAACATGCAGATTCTAAAAATGCTCCCCGCCTACCTACACACACTTCTACCTTGACCATAATATGACTCCCATTTGTTAAAATATTCTTGCCCGCTATAAATTTTTCATAATAAATGACACTAAATCATTCAATTATTATGATAAATCCACTAATACACGAAATGTCAAGCGGATTTATCAAACTACTCAATAGCCAATTAATTCAGATGAAGCTAAGTAGTGGAATAGTATTGAGTATGTCTACATTGCGAATGAATATGTTAAGAAGCTAAAATAAAAGTATTAAATTAATAAATAAGAAGAAAAGAATGTTGTAATTTTAATATTACGAAACGTCTTAATGACAGTGTTTCCTCACATAAATACCCAAAAGGCTAAGTTAATTTAAAAAAATTCAAAAATGATCAACATACATAAAAAACGCGACAACAATAGGACGAAAAAAGTGTACAGTGAATGATTTAAAAATAGTATGTATTATATATTATTTAGGTGGTCTTTGCCATTAACAGGACTCTAGAGGCTCGATATAAAATAAAATAAAATAAAATAAAATTAATATTAATATTTGGGTATAAAGCCGATCCGAGAATCGAGATCACTAAGACCGAAGGGCTGTGAGGGTCGTGAACTGAAGGATCGCAGGTTCGATTTACGTCTCGGGCTTAATTGTATTTCTATGTGCGTCTGTATGTTTGTGATTGTCCATTTCATCCTTTATCGTCATTATCGTTTCACCTTATCGCCCAGGGCAAACAACCCTGGGATCCTGGGTGTAAAAACGGATTCAGCATGAAAATGTGTATCCCCCTCCGTAAGTCCATCCACGTACTTCTATACATTAATATGATTGAGCCCCGGTAGATTGCACGTTCGCGTGCTCTCGAGTCGGCCAATTCGCGACCAAAGGATTCGGGTATGAACTGCATTATACACGAAATCTCCAGCAGCTAATATGAATATTCAAGGTGTAAAAAGAGTCAGAAAACAATGATCTTTTGCAGTTTTCAAAATTTTAGAGGTTTTAATGAAAATAGAACACATACTATATTACTAAGCAAACTTTACTCTATTTGAAAAAAAAAATAAAGAAAAAAAAAAGAATCTTGGCTTTTTCCGAGAAAATTGATTTGATTGAGAGACAGATGCAGCTGAACAGTAAAGTGTCCCGGTTTCTTATGTGTTACTCTTAATTCGGATTAGGCAGACAGTCAGATAACTGGAGTAAATAACAGAAGATCAACTGTTCTTTTAGAGCGGTTTCTAAATGTTAGTTTTTAAAACCTTCATTTTAAAAAACATGTTTTCACACGTTTTCCTCAATAAACAGCAAATAGTGAACGGCACAATTCGACGATCTAAACCACTTGTCGTCCCCAAGTGCATACTGACCGCGGCAATGCCCTCCTTCCAAATTATCTAAACTGGAACGTGATAATCGCGGCCCAAGGCCAACGCTGCGATAGGGACGAACACAACGCCACGCCCTTCCACGGACTGTTTACCGTGCGGCGACGTACACTCGAGAGAGTAAAAAACAGGAAACCAGAAGATACCTGCAGAATACTGATAATGAGTCTGAAAGAACGCCGCTAATGACGAATGTTCGGAAACAAAGTTGCACGTGACGAAGACTCCTGTTGTTACCTCCCGATTCCGAGGCTTGGTGAAATATAATAATAATAATTATAATAATAATAATAAGAAGAAGAAGAAGAAGAAGAAGAATATTTGTTCCCACTTTAATATCTATATATTATTTTATAAATTAATTTCATATTTTAAATATAACTTTATAAACACACACATACACACAAAACGCACACTGCGCACACACACACACACACACAACACACACACAATATATATAATATAGATATGTCTTGCTTACAATTATTCAAAAAAACATTTTTAACACCACAAATTATTTTAATTAAAAGTTTTATTCTTTTATTGTTAATGTGTATAAAATTTTTACATATTACACATTAAAAATGTTTACAAATAAGTCTCTGAATAAATAATTGTCAGAACAATTCCGAAATTTTGAGTTGTTTTTTCTTACTGTGAATGAACATTTGTAGTTTAATTTGGTTAATTAATAATCTAGGTATTGAGAAGAAAAATGTTATCGTTCAGAGAATGTGTTTTGTTAAATTTTGTAATATATTATTCATTAATAATAATATTAAACATAAACGGATAAAAATTAAGTACTATGTTAGTATTAAGTACTGAAAAATTAATACTATATTAAGTTCTATAGTACTAGGTATGAATCCGTTTTATAACCATAACATTCCATTTCACTACATCATTTTAAACAGACAATTTAAGATTAGTTTTATCTAGATTCGCCATTTAGCTCACTGTGAGTAGAGGCGAAGGAATGGGAGAAATAGCTTCCTCACTTTCGAGTTCGGGTTCCCACTAATTTTTCTAAATTCAAAATCGAAACATTACCAACATTCATTTACTTCTATCAAAGACATTTTCATAATATCAATGGATATACGAATGTGAAATATCATTTCGTTCTATCAGCTGTAAGAAGAATCTGTGAGCATCACGTACTAGGTGTTACGTGACCCACAAAGGAACAGTGTCTAGAGATCCGCAGACACAAAACCATGGAATACATACACAGAAGGAACTCGAGGTTGAATATGGTACTCGACAATTTCATGACGTTGCACAGAAACCTAATTTCACGAGGTCGTAATGTCCTTACAGCCTCAGAACTGAATTACTTTCGAACACACGTACTGCTTCAACAAGAACTTTTTTTTATATTCGAACCTTGTAACGTCAACTGAGAGTTAGGCAGAGATCAAAAAAAGAAGCGCATACCTGATTTTCTTGGAGAATTTGTAACCTATCACCATTTTGACAAGGAATGTGCTAACGTGTCGTAATTACTATCCTCGTCACCGTAAGGTGAATGTAGGCTGAATTTGGTTACACCCTTCCTCTGCTGCAATGTAATAGCTAAACAATATTTTTTTCTCCTTTCACAAACTCTCTGGACAATGTGATCCCGGGATCCTTGAATGATAATTTACCTGAAATCCAACTCGATTTCATTAAAATGGTGAAATATTGGCTATTGGTTATATTGACATCTTTTATGTTTTGTAGTGATATATTATTCTGGCTCCTGGGTGAAAGTAACAGAAACTGGGTGATTTGATTATGATGCACACGGAAACTAGAATTGCTGCCAAGACGGCGCCGGTAGCAGGCGTCCTCTAGCGAGAAAAGTTCTCATCTTCAAAGATAAGGCTTTACTTCTTTACTACAATCTTTGGTATGTTTCGCTTATCTTCTGATGAGAGAACGTTTCTTGATTGAAAAAACAACAACTATTATTTGGACTAGCTCACATTGATAAGTAGTCCATGAAATTACAGTATTGATTGTCAAGAGGTTGAATAAAATCGCTAATGATTAGAAAATCTTAGAAATGGATTATATACACTTTATAAACAACCTTGCAAGAACAATTCAGTTTTCATCGAGTTCCTCTAAAATACAAACTACTAGATAGAAAATGAGAGATACTTACTCGTAGGTGACAACGTTTACAATACAATACTGCGTAATTGTATGAATGACCCTAGATGTACACAGAGACCCCAAATACGAATACACTAAAAGTATTTTCTGCCAAAACATTAAAACCGTTATTTTTCCATACGAACGATGTTCTGTCATGTCTTTACTTTTTTCTGCCCTAGGCTAAAATGGTAATTGACTGTTTAAAGCGAAATCAGTGAAAGATAGCAATGTTTACACTGACCAATGAAATCAATACCATATTTCTGAAAATTGTTGTTTTGCGTTGTTTCAATACCAACACTGCAACATAGGGCTGTGGTTGAACACAGTTTTTGGAATTGAATCTTCCAACATTCTTGTTTAATAATCACCTTCCCCCCCTTCACCCCCAGCCAATTCCTTCTTAGTATGAATATTTTTTTGTTAATTTGAAGAACTTGAATTCATCTCCGAGGTTTGAATTTTTTTATGATCTGGTATTGAATAGCCGATCTTAAAAACTCTCACTTCAGCGACTTCATCTTACCTGTTCTATTGAGTATACGATTTTCATACCCATAGATGAATCTTGGCATTGGTTTTGTTCATTGACTTCCATTTAAAAACATTATTACAGTTGCGAGTCGAGTTTATCCCAGTCTTGTTGAAAATTCCAAGAGCTGGCAGCACTGACCGGTTATTGCCGCGGTTCCATGCGATTAATCCCAAGCGGATGATGGAGCAGTACCTTAATCAGCAAATCGCAGATCGCGCTAGATCCTTCCTTCCCCGACCTAAGCTCATCGTAGGCCACAATGAACTGTATAGGCGTTGTAGTGCGTTATCGTTGGCATTTTTCATGAAATAATTATAAACGTTGTCATTGCCAACAGTAGTATTTATTGCAAAAGCAGCTATCGATGGCTTAGCCATCATCATCAGTTGTCTGCTGAATGGAAGCCACAATAACGACTACTAGGCTAAACCATCGAAAGCTGCTCTTGCAATAAATACTACTGTTGGCAATGACAACGTTTATAATTATTTCACAATGAACTGATTGTAATTCGCATATTACTGACGGAACCAAATGATCTAGTACAGGTCGCGTCATTCCGCATTCATGGAGTAAGAGGTGTCTGCTGATAAGTTTCGTATATTTTTGATCTAAGTGTTTTTGTTAAATATTTCGTGTTTCCGCGGGCGCGTCAACTGCTAAGTTCATTTGTCCCGTAGGAATAGTGCATGTTATTATCATGTGTGGTATCGGTGTTTTCTCCCCAGCTACATGATGAGAACCGGCGTCAGCCTACACGCCAAGTACCTCCAATCAGTGGGGCATCGTCCCAGCCACGAGTGGTCTCCCGTCATGTGTGGTATTGTCGTGCACGTGAGTAAGTAAGTATGAGTAAGTAAGGGGTGAGGATATGAAAGGAGTAAGGAAAGATCGTCCGTGGCCCATTTGTTAGGGTACTCGTACGGCTACCGCATTCTTCTGGTGTGAATCGCGGAAACCACGGGAAATTACCGAACAGAGTAGCTCCTAGAATTCTCCTCCAGACAACGGCTGAATTTGATCTGGATACCTTGCTAGTGGCTAAACAATCCAGCAAGATGTACAAATAGATGACGTAGTAGATTCAAAACAAGGACAAAAAGAAGTAGAATTACGTAGAAAAGAAGAAGAAGAAGAAGAAGAAGAAGAAGAAGATGATGATGATAAAGTTGTAGGCGAAGTCTGTGTTTCGGGCGTTTTCTTCCATGCTGAGGCATCGTATCACTGCAAGTCCGAGCTGCAAATCGTGCTTCCCACCACTGCACTGCATTCCCTCCTTCTCCCGTGCGACAGACGCGGCACGGCGGCGGAGCGGAGCGCGGCGTGGCCATCGCAGATAAGGCACGGCGACGCGCCCCTTCACCGCGGCGCGGGGCGGCGTGCGCGGGCGGGGCGGGGCGATAACGAGCTTCTTCTCAGGCCTCCGCTCAATTAACCTTTCGGCCAGCGCCCGGCGCGGCGTCTCACGGCCCCCTGGGCGGCGCGCTGTGGCGTTCCCGCGGGCCCGCGGCAGACCCCCGCCACCCCCCACCCCCACCCCGCCCCGTCCCGCCGGATCCCGCGGCCCCTGAATCCGCCCGCCCGCCGCCGCCGTCGTCGTCGCTTTCACTTTTCCCTCCGACGCCGTGAGGCGCGCGGGCGGGCGGGCGGGCGAGCGCGCCGCCGAGTCGCCCGCCGAGTTTCACTTTTTTCCCTTGGCTGCTTGCTGGCGGACTGGCGCGCGCCGCTCTGCGCGATGGGATGGGCCTCCGCTCTTCGGTGGCAAAATCCATTTTATTTTTATTTTTATTTGTTCTCTTAAATCTCCTTGGGCGGGGTAGGGAACTTTGGTCCGTCGTAAAAAAATATTGCTAGGTTTCGCGTTCGGTTGCTCTGTTTCTCGGAGTTACCCACGTCGTTAGTGGTGCGGAGGCGAGATGAGTCTCCCGAGCCCATGTCAGTGCTCTCCATCCAGAGCAGCTTCCGCGAGTTTGCACTTGTTGTGGCCAATGCCCCTTAACTTAAGGGAAAGGAGGAGGGGTTCGTTCCAAATTCGAATGTTGAGTACTGTTGAGGAACAGCTACTTATTAATGAAGAGGAAAGGATGATCTCGCCCGGTTCGAGGCCAGTTTGGGGTATGGCTCGGGCATTCGCCTGCTTTTTATCGGAGAATCCTCGGAAAACTACATGCTCACGATCAACACTTGTAACGATCAGCTTGGTCGGCGGCTAGAAGTCTCCTCCAGATTACAGCTGAACCCGACCTAGGTATTAAGCATGTATTGAAAATCCATCTCCCGCGAAACTAAAACTCTAGGACCTGCCTTTCGGAGCCCCTGCATTCAGCACCAATGCTAGTTTAGAGTGATAGCTTAACTCAGTCGGTGGGGTAGAGGCGAGCACGCCTTCTTCCTACCTACAGTTAGCGCTATTCCCTTGCTCCTAGCCATTAAGAATACTGAGGTACGGGACTCTGGGATCCATGAGGAATATGAATGGGCAAAAGGGCGAGTTGTTACTTAACAACAAATATCAGTAGGTTTTATAACAATGAAAAACGGCATAAATTTATATTAAAAACAGATATTATCTATTTTGCAATAAAATTCACGTTTTAATGGACGTGACCGATAAGCTACGTTTGAGGTAACAATGGTGTATTGTTTTTTTTATTCCGAGAAAAAAGGTATTTTGTGTAATTAAATGACCTTTTATTTTAAGATGGTAGGTTTTCGAAAAGTATCAAACGACTCACAGACAATATCACAAATGAGTGAATTGATTCTTTACAAACGTCGCCTATCAAACATCAAACCGCATGGATTATTTGCTCTATACTGGTCTAACTACGTTAATAGCTATTTCAAATACACAGGATTCCAATGAAAAAAACATTATTCATATTTTTCGTACCGTTACGATAATTTTCAATCTAATTTATGTACTTTAGCTCCCTTAAAATCTTTTGAACTTCCGTCTTTTAAAAGCGCTTTTCTTTCATCAAACTGGACTGTCTGTTTAGATAGATTTATTATTTCTGCAGGAAGGTTTATACAATCCGTTGGCAGAACACTACGATTAACAAATTACAATTAGTAATCTTGATACAATGTAATTTTAAAACATTGTAAGATAATAATAGTGTAATAATAATACCATAACAATAAAGAAAATAATAACAATAACAGCATTAACTCTACACTTTGCGACTGTCCTGCTCATATATTTTAACTAATAAATACACCGCACTTCACTTCTCTTTCTGCTTCTCTATTACACTACTCTTCACAACACATCACGACACTCCAATTCAACTACTACTTTAAATGCAATTACATACTTAGTTTGCCCTCGCAGGCTAAGCATTGGGCCACTGGCCGCTCGGCGCGTGTCCCCGGCGGCCGCAGGTCTCGGCTCCTCCACGCGCCGCGCTGCGGTCGCCTTTGCGCGAGGACGCCCCGTCCTCATCGCCCGGCCCGTCCTCATCGCCCCCCCCCTCCCAATCACGCTCGCAGAGGCCCGCGCGGTGATTTGCGGCGCAATCGCCTTAATTACACCTTCCTTGCATACATTAGGACTAACGCCTCTGAATGCGTATTTATTTTCCTTCGACCGAACATGGAAATGGCAATTAAAGACGTGGAAGCGTCTCGCATGCTGGTAAAGAGGGAGCATGGCGTTGAATAATGAAGAAACGAAAGCTGGGAATAGGTGCGAGGAAACTTGGGGCAAACACATCAAAGGGCCTGGAGAAAGACGATGGACACAGACAAAAATGCGCAATTATAAATGAGAGTTTTCAACTTCAACTCAAACAAGTCTAAAGACTGTGTAGACAGAAAATGCGAGAATAGATTTTTTGTACGAATAATCAGTCGAGGTCATGAAGTGTCGAGCACCAGTAACTCAGTGGCAGTATTGCCATTTGATGCATCACATGGAGATCCCGAGTTTGAGTCCCGACCTGGCAGGATGGTGACGCATATTTGACATTACTAGATATGTGGGTCGAAGACAACCACTAACTGAACCGGTAGCTCTTAACAGTAGTTTTCGTGTTTTCTCCGATTAATTCTAGACTAATGCAGAAAGTAATAGTTCAATACAAATGAACATGGACTGTATGCAATATTTCCCTCCTCATCTTTATCACTTGCTCTTCCCTTAAACACAAGCACACCCTCTTACAAACACTACTATTCCATACTAGGTCGTCGGAATTTACGTTCCAAAGGAAGAGGGATACAATATGCTATACTATTGTTGCGGGAATAGTGACAGTACCAACTGAAGCGACTGAAAACACCAAATATTCTATCAATCATCACGAAATTCCAAAGTCGGTTGTAATCTGAGTCAACTATTCCCAAATAAATTGCTATTTATTTTATAATTATTGTGACTGGATTGAGGGGAAATATTCATGTATCACTAGGAAAATGCTTAATGTCTTGACAAAGGAATGTGAGTGACAAAAGCAATGAGAAGGAGACACCGCGTGCAGTACGAATCCCACAAATCGAGATTTTTTGCCAATTTCGGCACATAAGCTATGAAACAAGAGCACAAAAACGATTAATCTAGGAAGAAGATTCTAGAATTGTCGAAAACACACGAGATCAAACAAAAGCACGCGTTTTGAGGAAAGATACAGGACACAGGCAGCAACAGGCAGCAACAGGCAGCAACAGGCAGCAAAGACGAAGCAAAGAAGAGAAGCGAAAGTGAAGAAAAGGAATGTGACGGAAGCGTATGTAAAACATGGAATACATCCGCCCCATGTCGCCCTCAGTAGGCTCCCCGTTGCGCTCTCATTCCACGCTCGTTTACTGCCTTATTGCCTGACCCAGTTTTCAAAATGGGGACGTTTCGTCCGAAACTACTACTAATACTACAGCGGCGGCGAAAGAGAAAAGAAGGGAGCATTACGCAACGCTCGCGCCCCCGCCGCCGCCGCCTCCGACACGGCGCGCCTCCATTGTTATGGCGCGGAGGAAGCGGAGCGGCCGGCGGGGGCGGCGGGGATGGCAGAAAGGGCGGGGCTGTGCAGACGGTGGAACAGTGCAGACGGCAGGATTGCGCAGATGGCCAGGATGCGCAGATACCGAGGTGGTCGGCTTAGCGAGGTGGTCGGCGGAGGGTCGGCTTAGCCCGATGGTTGTGTTGTACCGAGCTGTTGCAAATGGTGCATTTGCGCAGATAATGGAATTGTACAGCTGGATTGAGTAGATGGCGGAGGTTTGAAAATGGCTGGGTTGTGTAGATGGAGGGGTTGCTGTACAGACTTCGGGGGTTGTGCAGACGGCGGGGTATATGAACGTGGCATTGTTGTGCAGGTGAGATGGTTGAATTGTGCTCATGGTGGAGTTATGCATACGGGACGAGATTGTGCAGATGTCGGGGTTGTTCAGAAGGCGGGATGTTGCGTAATGTCAATTTGTGCAGAAGATGGTAGATGTCGGGGTGAGCAAATGGCGGAGTTGAAAAGATGGCGTAGTTGTAGAGGTGGCTGGATTGTACGAATACCAGGTCAGACGGAAATGAAGTGGACAGGTGGGAAGCAGGGCGAGAGAAGGGGTCGTGATATCGTGAGAGTAGAAAACCGCGTGGATGGTGAAAATGGGTGAATGAAAATGTTGAAACATCTAGAGTGGTGGATATCCAGAGATAGCAGATATGTCGTTTAAAGAAATGGCGGGGATCGCAGAGAAGCTGCGCATAACATGGCATAAAAAATGACAGCGCGGAAGAATGATAGAGGTAGAGGTGTCAGATGAAGGTTTGTATGTCTGTGAGGAAGTGAATAAGGGAGGACTACTACACGTATTTTGAGATGGCGTCAATGACAAAAGTTCTGTCATCCACCTGGGAGGACGCGCAAGTAATATTGATGGTGGAGACACGCGGAAAAGACAAAAAGAGGAGAGAAGAAAGAGATGGGCTATGAAGTTTTGCAAACAAAGACGTTCAAACACTGAAATTAGACATACCCCATGGTATCAGAGGGGAATGGAACGGATTGATACACCAAAGTTTCATCATCATCATCATTTCGTTTTCAAGGAATCTGCCACTTAGCCAGTGTGAGGGTAAATGAGAGGGTAAACCAAATTCCGGATGAAAAGGAAGAAAAGATAACGAGATTATGCAGAAACGTTATTTTAGAAAGAGCAAGCTGAAATAATATTGATGAGAGTTTACAACGAAATTCTAAATAAACGGTAGAGTAAGAGTTTTGTTCACAAATTGTTGGAGAGGAAGCACAAAAATATATTTAACGCACGTATAAGACGAGAGACGATATTGTTCAGAAATACTTCCAATTGCAATATTTTGTATACGTATTTCGAAATTGTAGTATTATGTTCATTAGGTTTAGTAAATTCATAGTGTCCTAATAATTTAAAACGTTTCTGTTGAAAGTAATTGAAGGTATTCAAGTGATCGAAAATTAAAACCGATGAAATGATCACGATATATACCGACAAGGGAATAACAATTGTTGAATTTTACGTAATTCTAGCAAAAGTAGAGCATTGTCATTTCACTTTATGGTTCGGAGAGAGACAGCCATGACTCGGCTGCGTCACACCACCTTAAAAATATTAAATAATAAAACAGAAATGTTTCATAAGTTGCGGCTACGAAGTGAAATCTGCGGCATCTCTCCACACAGTTTCTAGAGGTTTGCTAAAAACGTCTCCAATTTTTTGTTTTTCTGTTTTTTGTTCCCATTTCCTCACACGCCACCAGACAAGAGGCAAGTATAGAATAGCGTGTACAATGCGGAGATGGAAGTGTGAAAAAGAGAGTAATTACTGAACGATAAAAAGGATAGTTGCTTAACCTCACATACTTTTCCGGTTGATTGAAAACCGCTCGTGAAGCATGTCACTCATTTTTTTAGTTCGTCCACTAAAACTATGAGTCTCACAAATGAGAAATCTATAAGAAAAGGACAAGGAACTTTTACATCGGGAGACCTGTTGATACGAGTAGAAAACGATCTGAAATTTTTAAAAAAACCTACATCAACTTCCATTTTGGGAAATGCCTTACAACGTTACACTTATCTAGTCTCTCATTTTCTTGTCAATCGCAGAGCATTGGCAGTTAAATGAAAAACAACAAATGAAGTATGAAAAAAAGAAAGAGAAGAATATACAAATACCAGCTGTAGGTACGGGTTTTTGAATGAGGCAAAATTGTACCAAAGGAAATGAGAATAGAAACTCAAATATTATCAGTTAATACCAGAGATGAAAAACAAGTATGAATCAAAACAATTTTAAAATAAGAATCTCAACTAACCAAGAAGTCTGAAAGAGAGAAAAGAGATACATTAAAAAAGTATATTTGAGAAAATCGCAGCTTTATAAATACAGAGAAAGATGAGATTGCAAATTTGAACGCAGTTTAAAACAACCTTATTTTTTAAAGAACGAGGAAACAAGATAGCTCCGGAAGGAGCAGTAACCCGAATCTCTCAACTCTCATTACGAAGGATGTGCAGATCTGCTTTCAAATTGAATGATTGCCGTACGAGAAGCTTCGCGTTACTGCAGGAAGAGGAGCTCATCGCAGAGAAAAGTTTACCTCGCATGCAAAGATACAAGGCAACAAACAAGCTATGAGATTGGAGTGCTCAAAAGTGACTAACGGCAGTTAATTTCATATTCGAGTTTCGTCTGAACATTTGATTCAACGTCACCAGAAAAGCGATGTAAAATGGAGAGTTTCGAACGCAAATAAACTTATGACATGTGTGGGCTGACAATACCTTGGATTCGAAGCCTTATTACTTTCTCGACCCGTACAACCTTCCATACTATTTACTTACGTAATAAGGAGAAATTAGTTTTTCGACAGAAAAAAAAAATTGTCGGGACGTGCTAACACAAAAGTGGATACATCGTGTTCGAAAGTGCAAAGTAAATTATTTTCTCTAACATGTTGTGTACTTAGAATCCATGTTTTTTGGGTCCTTCATAATAAAAATAGATTGATGATAAAAAGTCTGTCTGCTTGTCCGTCCGCCTCAGCGGTCGACGCTAGCGCCTCAGACGATTTCGTTTACTTTCCAAACGTCAAAGTAAATGAAATCAACAAAAAGAATTAACATTTGCGCTCAGGAAATCTGTTAACTGTGCTGTCTCCATACTTGCCTATATATTTCTACATATATTTAAAACAATTAAGAGTTTTCGTTCACGAAGATTTCTACTTTCTACACAACCAAATTGCGTGATTTTTAAGACCAAATTCTGTTAATTTAAAAGAAAGATAGTAGGCCCAACATGTATTTCCACTTACTCCTATTAGTTAGATTTATAGTGTAATATATGATTATTAATATTTTTAAAATAACAGAACGAAAGCTTATCTGGCGTCATTTGCGCATTCCTTCGTTTTTTGGGCCAGTTGCAATTGATTTATCGAAAGAAATTGTGGTTTCATCGTCTGGTACAAAGAAGCATGTGATATGGAGTTTACAGTTAGCAAAACGAAGATAATAAATTTGTATTATTTCTTTATTAGTAGTCTTTAATATTACATACAGATAAAATGGTACTAAATACTTTAATATTACCGTTTGCGTAATATTTGTCATAATGTTGGTCATATTTGGAATGAAATAATACCATCCTGAATAGAATCATCACTATCGTAATGTAAGCTATGTTTAACCAATTTAGTATATTCATCTCAACATTTTGTCATAAAGTTCTTAAATCATTTTGAAAGATTGAGAATGGTGTAGATCTGCAATATTGTATATAAAACAAGAAAACGGAGTGCAAAAGATATGACAGAAACCTTCCCCATCTTTCATTTAATGAGTGGGCCTCATCTAGAACTAGAAGTAATTAATACAGTACTGTTCCACACCGTAAGCGCAGGAGACCGTGTCTGCAATACTCCTTTTGCTAGTGAATGTGTGCGTGCGAGCATGCACGCGCGCTAGTTAATGTCTGTTAACCTCCGTTAACCTCAGCAACGTGATTATTAGTTGCGTGAACATGGAAGGCATAATTGCAAAATGGTATTACTGGCATCAGGAGCAGCTGAGTTCGTGTTCATGTCTGCCGTACATGAGGATTGGGGTTTGCAATTAAGATTCTGAACAAGGGAAACACAGCGTAAAAATTAATTATAAATCTACTCTTTTTATGGTTCCATGTATAATTTACTTTGCATATATTGTATTTATTTATGATGTAATGTAATACAAATAAAAATCCCCACACCGCATAATAATTACCCTTATTAGAGGCTCAATTTGCAATAGCTGTAATAATAAGTATTAAACGTTTTGTAGTAGTGAATAATTTCAATGCGCCATTTTCTTAAATTATTATGAAGAATCGTAAAAGCAATTTATCAAATTGTCCATCTATTGCCACATAAAGTATGGAAACAAAATATGTACTCCGTGGAAAAATATGTAAACTTAATACCCATTGAGTGTCCTTGTAAAGCACATTGACAATTGTAGTTCAAATCGACCAGACCAAAAAACAGCGCATTAATATTTCTAACAATAGCAGAGTAAATTGCTCACGCATCCACAACAACTCATCAAATTAACTATTGTGAAATTAATGTAAAAGCAGTCGCTCAACTACCATGGAGCGATATGAATCGCAGTATTAATTAGTCATACGGAATTTTGTTGGAACATGCATTTTACTTTTATTATTAGTTTGCGTTCATATTTTATGATGACGATGTCTTTATAAATGGTAATGGTAATATTACTCACGAATAGTGTTGGCATTTACAGGTTTAAAACATCACGGAACTTAATTATGGGTAGATTAACCTATGGATTTACGGCAAAAGGTTGCATGTATGCAATTATAGATAATTTTTTTTTGGTTTTTTATTGATGTGTCACTCTGAAATGATTGTTCTTTAGTACAAATGTATGTTAATATATGTACCTACAACAGAAACGAAATCCGCAGAAAATATGAAAGATATTTTAAACAGAGTTTCCTAAGTGACTATCTGAAAACAAACCTATAATAATAATAGTAATAATAATAATAAATAATTATTGTATTATGTAATTATTGTATAGTATAATTATTATTATATAAAGGTATCAATAAAATAACTGATCAAAAGATACGTTTCACATATTGAACTCAGAAACCAAAAACCCATATTATTAAGCTTGAAGTGAAACACGTCTTACAAAAAATAACACCCCACGCCACGACGACAGTTACGACAAAAAGGACAAGCCCAGCGCGGACAACGACGCGGGCCGCAAGGAAGCCAGGTCAACCACAGGTCACGTTCCTTAAGAGGGGGCCTCTCCGACCCCCTGGGGGGGTGAGTTTACCCTGCATTTCGAACAGCCCAATTTACCGTGCGGTCCCTTAGGGTCACATCCACTTGCTCCGCACACGAACCGACCCTACGGAGGCCCTGCAAAGAGGGATATAACACAATACTTTTTATTCAGCAGATGATTCTAAATGGTTAATTTTGTTGCCCTAATGTGCCATTATGGTGCTCTATAATATCTTATCTCTTTATTGTCTGCCATTGATGAGTTTTTTTTAATTTTTATTCTCGACCGAGTTCCCGACCGCAGCGCAAGAAATTATGTAACCTGACGTATACTACATGTCATTTTCTGAAAGTTGATATTTTACTACAACAAACAAAAGTAAATAAAATAAAATATTATACCTGACGATGAAGATACATCTGCTTGTATAATAAATTACTATAAAAAAATATTTATTCATTGATTCATTCATTTTCATATCTACAACGTACCAATGTAGGATACAAATTGATGAAACCAATTTATTAATTATCTTCTTCAAATATCATTCTCCCAGTCTTCCGTTCAACGCGATTCCTGTCCCTTTCGTGAAATCTATTTACCCAGGGGCGGATGCAGAGAAAAACCTCGGGAGGGGATATTCAAAATGTTTTGCTCGAACGTCATATTAGAGCTTTTGTAAAATGTCGCAGGCTACACTCAACTCATGCTGCGATACGATTTCATTCGTTTTAATGATTATTCGAAAATATTTCTGCTCGAAAGTTTCGTGACAAGTTAAAATTAATAGTTACTGGAAAAATTGAAGGGGGAGGGGAATTCCCCTCATTTCCCTCCCCCGTGGACCCGCGCCTGATTTACCTCGGTGAGTGGGGTGAGCGGAGAGGCGAGCGTCAGGACGCGGGGCGTGGCGACCCCGCCTCCCGCCCTCGTCCCGGCCCCGCGTTGACGCGCGCGCGGCCCCGCGCCGCGGCCCGTGACGCGTGTTATGTCACTTTCTCCACGCGCGCGCCACCGCCACCGCCACGCCACGCCGCCGCCCGCGGTCACGCCGCCGCGCACGCGCGCGCACGCTACCTCTGCATCGCAGCGCCACCCGACCTGCGGTTCGCCTCCGAGCGCGCCCCTGTTTCGGCGCCTCATTTGTGTTGGGTTGTCTATTGCACGGATTAACCCCTTTCTGTCTCTCTGTGTGTCTCTGTGAGTGTCTCTCTCTGTCTCTGTGTCTCTCTTTGTCTCTGTGTCTCTCTTTGTCTCTGTGTCTCTCTTTGTCTCTGTGTCTCTCTCTGTCTCTGTGTCTTCTGTCTCTGTGTCTCTCTGTCTCTGTGTCTCTCTGTCTCTGTGTCTCTCTGTCTCTGTGTCTCTCTGTCTCTGTGTCTCTCTGTGTCTCTCTCTGTCTCTGTGTCTCTCTGTGTCTCTCTCTGTCTCTCTGTGTCTCTCTCTCTCTGTGTCTCTCTCTCTGTGTCTCTCTCTGTGTGTCTCTCTCTGTCTCTTTTTCTGGGTGTGTCTCTCTCTGTCTTTTTGTGTGTCTCTCTCTCTCTGTGTCTCTCTCTGTGTGTCTCTCTCTCTGTCTCTTTTTCTGGGTGTGTCTCTCTCTGTCTGTCTGTGGCTCTCTCTGTCTCTCCATCTTTCCGTCTCTCTCTGTCTCTCTGTCTCTCTCCGTCTCTCTGTCTCTCTGTCTCTCCGTCTCTCCGTCTCTCTGTCTCTCCGTCTCTGTCTCCGTCTCTCCTCTCTTTCCTCTCTCTCTCTCTCTCTCTCTCTCTCTCTCTCTCTCTCTCTCTCTCTCTCTCTCTCGTTGACGAACGGCTGGGATAGCTCAGGGAATCAACGGTTGACCCTGAAATGTCTCTGACCTGAAAGCCCAAAGGTTTGAGTACTGAGGGTGGCGGAGTTTCGACAAAAGCGACACAGGTAAGTCGAATTCTTGCTGAATGGGGAGAATTCTATCTTCCAGCTGATTGGTGGTTTTTTGATGCTTCCCTGGTCAAAACCACGTGAACTGCAAAGCATCGCCTTCACAAACGGATCGGGCACCAACCGTGATATTTCCTTTTCTCGTCCCCACTTCTCTCCTTTCACACGCACCTATCCTTTCATGCGCTACACTACCACTCACGGCGAGAGATCAATTATGAGTTTAGAACCTCTTCCGGCTGCGGTGGTGCTCCCCTGACGCGTATACTTGGAGGGGGAAACATCACAAGTCAGTGTGTAGGTCGGTGCCGGATCGCACGGAGAAGAAACATCGGCAACTCCTGGGGTGGAGGGGCTGACGCGCCCAGAAACAAAAAAATCAAAAGAAGTTCTTGAGAAAACCACTGCACATCCAACACTCCCCCCGCCGGGTACGTTCACCAGGTTCGGACACCATAGTACCTGCCATTTCTTCCAACGTCCGCGGGTCAGTGAGGTCACATTGTTATTTGCTATTCCGTACAAGTATGGCTCGAGGACGTCGGTCAGAGTTTCGAGAATGCAGACACTTTTCTTGCCGACAGGCAGAATTAGCGCAAGATCTGGCCCGAAGCTTCGTACTGCGTACAACTAGGCGTCAGTGGCGCACAACTGGCGATCAAACCGGGAACAATATGCAAGGTGCAAATGTCTCAAATACCATGCTTCTACACCACCCACATAGGCTAAGAATAATAGAATAAGGATGTGAAGGTGATACATCACAAAGCGAAAGGCCCATCGTGACACACATGCTAATTCGTTCGGGACACGAACCTCGAACTATGCCTCTTGCTTCCCCTGGCAGTATCATTAACATTGCGCTAACGTAGTGAAGAAACAGCACAATTCCCTATCCCAACCCTTATTGCGAAACATCTATTCTCAACACATTTGGATATCTAGGGTGCCTTAGCAATGCATACGCCATTCTTCTTCATGCATTCTTATGGTCGGCAATCGTGTGCATTATGCAGCCTAATTCAGACTAGCAAATTCTTACACTATCTCAAGTGTGAAAATCCTCATCGGTCGAGCAATGTTCATGCCCTACAAGCTACATTATCGTTCCGTTCCTTACAAGGACCTCCTGACTAAAAATTATCATCAGGCTAGCCTTCTCTACTCCACGACAGCGATCTTGTTCCCTCTGCAGATAACTCCGCCAACGGGGACCGCCTCAATCGGGGACAAGCTCTAAGCTCCCAACTTCTCTCACGACACATGTGGTAGTCTAGTGCATGTAAGTGCAAAGTGTGCTTTTAAGGGGTGAGTTGGGGATCAACGATCAGGAAGGTAGATAGATATTACAGTGCCAGGGTAAGTATGTGAGATATAGTTTGAGGTTCGTATCACGAGTGGTTATACTTCATTGTGGCATGATGGGCCTTTCCATCGACCATTTACCATCATTCTAACCTTGTTCCAATCTTCTTAACCTGCACGGTTACCATGAAGTCCGTGACCCATTCGTTTGGTACTGCTCCGGCACTCTCCACGAACTGATGGCAAAAACCGGAAAACTATGATAGCAGCCGGCAGAATTTTCCTCCAAACATGTGAACTCACCTAACAATTTTAGCTAGTTTCGAAATTCCGCCGTCGCAAATCAGTACACGAAAACCACAGCTTTCCGCTGAGAGACACCGCAGCGGGAACATCTGTTGCCATTTGAGTCATCTCAATCGCTTTCATACTAGCGACCCCATCGCCCCCGCAACCCACTCGCCCCGGCCGGTGCTTCCTGTGAGCCAACCGCAGCCTCCGTCGCAGTCACACGACTCCGTTTTTAGCCGCGCAGGCGCGCGCGTGCGCTTCAAGCGACGCCGCGGCGGCGGAATCATACTTTGGTGAAATTCGGTCAAGTCCAGGCGGCGGCGGCGGCGACGGCATACCGGGCACGCTGTTCGGGCGGCGGTGGCGGCGGCGGCAGCGTCACGACTCGCAGGTACCTAATTGCCGTTACGTGCGGAGTGATGTAACACAGGCGGCGGAGGCGGAGGCGGCCCCCGCCACCGCCGCCGGGAAACTCGTGGAAAGTCGGCGCCACCGCCACCGCCGCCCCGCTTCGCCCCGCCCCCAACCCCACGGCCCGTTCTCCGGGGCGCCTACGCGTGGTGACACCGTTTAACTGCGCTCCAGACCAGGTTTCTCAAACTTTTTTTTTCTTGTTTCGTAGCGTCACGTTGCGACAAATGCTGTTTTAATCGTGATGTGTTCTCGGGTTTAAATACATATAATTTGTGAGATAATTAAAATGAAAGGAGGTAGTTGTTATCCGCGCGGATATATGTATAGTTTTTGTAGGAGGAGGAGAGAACATTTTTGTGTGAGTGTTTCCTGTAATTGCTTTAACTAAATTGTTTGAGGATATGTTTGTGATTCTATTTATGACACACTGTTATATATTTTTCTATATTTTGTTCAATTACAATGATTCAATATTATAGCAACCAACATTATTTGAACGGAATTTTTTTTCATATGTTTGGAAGAGAAAAATGTATTTCTTATTTTTCATTTATTGTATTTAAAGTTAAAATACTAAAGACTAGGTGTGACGTTTGAAAAAAGCACGCTAGATTCATTGTTCAGAACGAAAGCAATGAACTATCTCAGAATTGGCTCAATTGATCAATATTTACTACAAAAAAAAAACATCCCTTGAAAATAAAAATGAGAAGTTTTTTCTGTTTATTTTCTTGTTGATAAGTACATTGATAAGTAACGTCACACTATTCACATACTCTTGCACATGTAATTGATATGAGAGGCTATTGGTTCGATGGATAATTATTTGTGGAGTTGGTCGTTAGTGACAAGCCAAGGAGCGTTGGTTATTATCCTTTGGAACTGATTTTAGAAGATATGTAGTTTTTTTAATGTTAGTTTATGCGACATTATCCAGATGGGGCACGCATACAAAAAGAGAGGCCTTAATATGGTTTTGTTTATTATTAGGGCTGTGCTATACGGTATAAAGGAATTTCTATTGATAATAGATTTTAGTTGCAGTAATTTTACTTTTGCTTGATTGACTTTGGTTTCTGTATGTTTTTTCCAGTTATGTTTTATGTCGATGTTGAGTCCGAAGTATTCAATTGTGTTGTTCAGTTAATGCCAGATTATTGGTTCGTTGTTTACAGTCAAGGGAGTAGGAAGAGCGTATGGTCTGAGGGTAACTATTTTGGCAGAGGTTTTTAATGGAATCAGAGACTTGAGGCAGCCGTTTAGTTTTTAAAGTTGTGTTTAGTAAAGGCCTTCGTCATGTCAAGCGTGACGTCTCGAGAGCCGGGCCCGAGCTCTTGACTCGGGCCACAAAAACATAGTACAACTTCACACTACACTGTCAGACTTTCCATTTCACGTGAATGGTTTCAAATGGTTTCACTGATGACTTTGTCGTGACCGTTACACTACATCTACAGCACGTAATATAGTGGATAATCGAATTTGATAAGATATGAATTGAAAAAAAAATTCATTGGTACCTAAACTTAATGGGTAAGGAATAACGACACATAAAATGGCGTTAACGTCTTCTTACATATCCAGAATTCTCCCACTTCCAAGCGCCCGGTCACCACCTCCCTTAAACACTTTCCCCCTCTCTATTTTCAAAATTATACCCCATACATTTCTCTATCCTCATTTCCCATTCCCTCTCACACCTTCTAAATTATTAAAATTATTATTTTTCTCTGTATCCTAATGAAATTGTTTAATAAAATATACAAAAAAATATTAGAGAGGTTCCAGATAATATACACTTGTAGCTATCTTTGTACCATCATCATAATCTTTATTGCTAGACATTGGCATAAACAAAATTGATGTTAAGATCCCAGCACTCTTTATATTGTTCCTTAATACAGTTTATATTGAGTTTAAAATTACTGTTGTTATTAGCTTATTGTGTATTGTGCTTTGGTGTAAAAATGATTTTATATTTACGTAAAGTACTAATGTATACCAAACGTAGCTATCTGTAACGTTTCTCAAATAATTTCATTTTTTTCGCCTACTTCTTCATCCTTTTCTTCGCCTCTTCTCTCTTCCTCACAAATTTCATCATTTTTACTTTATGACCCCTCTTTTCTCTTCTTCTTTTCTCTTTTCTTTCACTGAACTACTCTTTCACTACTATGTATAACATATTCAGTTCTATTAATGTTCGGCCCTAAGCCGCCATCATCATTGAGATTTTTTTAGGTTTACTCAATCGCTTAAGGTGTACGCCGAAATGGTCCCTAATTTTGTACTCCCAGACGTAAAGGTACAGCTTGTCCTCCCCTCTTGAAACATTATTACTCTGTATGTATGTAAATTCAATGGTTAGGCAGAAGAGCAGGCTCAATGGCCTTAGCCTCGCCATTAATAAAGGCAATATTATTACAGTTAATCACGCTAAAACCCAAGGTGCAGATATCACACACAAACTTCTAATTATAGACGGAGCGTACCAATGAAATATTATTTTTTAAAACGACTCATTTAACGTTACAAATGTTGAGATGGAATAGGTAGTTCTGTTGATAAATCTTTTGATGTTTAGAACTTTTTCTTATTTTATTGGTGCAAAGGAACGCGTACAAGCAATAACATTTACCAGTGCTTCACATCGGCACTTATTAACAATATAACTTCTCATTTGCAATTTGCAATATTTTATTTTCCCATAGTGCTGTAGCTGCAAAGTGATTCGTCAAAAGGCATAAAACACATGTTTTTGTTAGATCCTAGTGGGTATATTTGGTTCTCAATACACACATTCGTAATTTCTTATCAAGTGATCATAGTTTACGACACCTAACTTCAGTGTTCAAAGAAATACATGACTGTCAAGCTCAAACAACTATTTAAGCGTTTCATGAAGAAGACTTACGAGTATTTTACGAAGTGAAACAAGGTAGATTTGGTGTTCAAAAGGATCAACATTGATCAGAAAATTATAACAAAATTTTAAAACAAAAAAATGCATATGCTTCAAAAATTGACATTGAAATGGGACATTTTAGTTTTCGTAGAAAAATATTTATTTACATTTCCAATTTACATTATTTACTGAATTTTAGAGTTCGGCTTTTAATTAAAGATATTGCAATGCGAACGTTATAATTATGTTTTACTTATTCAATGCGAATAAAGCAAAAGCTCATTGAACTGAGATTAAAGCATAACCATGCCAATGTTAAAAATGCAGGTCGCAGTGTGTGGGAGAGAGAGGAGTGTGTGGGAGAGAGAGGAGAGAGAGGAGAGAGAGGGAGAGGGAGGGAGGGAGAGGGAGAGAGAATGTGTGCAGACCGTGGACGTGAACAGCACCAAATTATTTGGGTGGGAAGATTCAATAGATATGGTATGGTATAGTCCCTTCAAATATACCAAAAATTATTTGATGGCAGAATGGGCCTCCCCCCTCCCCGGCAATGACAGCAATCGACCAGGGAGCTCTGAACGTTTCAAGAGAAAGGCCATACTATTAATGACAACTGAAGAGGCCGACTACATATACTAACACAAATTTACGAAATTAATTAAAAAAGAGTGCCTAATCATAGAACGTAAAAAAATGTTTGCTTATATTGAGAGGACATGAGAGGACAATATTTTATTTTTTTATTTTAATATTTTAATTTTGGGGGCTGAAACTCCTTTATTTTAATGATTCTCTATCTCAATTACTTGTAAGGTTTTAATATAATTAAAACTACATAAATTACAATAACATGTCATGCATTTCATCACAAACTCTTCGCGTGATAGACGGTGGAAACCATTACGGATGTCTAAATTCCCTCTGGCTTTAATTGTCCACACTGCGTACCCCGTGTTTACGTCGTGACATGCCCCAGTTCTGTGAACCCCTCCAGCTGTGTCCTTCCTTAGAACCAGTCACTGCAATACCGCTGCCCCTTAATTGTTCCACCGCCCTCTTCAGGAGTCCCTGGTCTGAGAGATTTGCGGGGGGGGGAGAGTATAAATCTCGTCGGGTAGCCGGATTCAGGCCGCGGGATCTAGAAGGGGCCAGTAAAATATCTTTCCTTCGTGGAAAAAAAAATCAACGCCAAATGCCAGAAGTGAATTGTATTTCCTATCCAAGTTGTGACCACCTGTTGTTGAAACCGAAGTAGATCAAATTTATCTATCTATTCACCTATCTATTTTTTTGACGAGGGGAACTGTGGAAATCTTCAAAAGACGAAGAGGAGCCCGCACTCGTCAACAATGTGAGATTTTTACTCACTAAAACCACAAACCTTTTATGTTCCTGGCATTATCCACCCTGGAACTGCAATTATGCATTACTTCAGGATGGTGTCAGCTGTATTACTTCGAGGTGTTATTCAGGTTCTGCTGTGACTGGTTTCTTTCGTCTTCTTCCTTCTTCTTGAGAATGGCAGTGATATGTCTCTCTTATTGCTGTCCACTTCTCCCTGTTACAGATCATTAGTGTAACCATGTTTTTTTGTGAGACATTTCACCCGTTCTCCCATATCATGCGATGCCTTAGCGTGTCCCATCTCGGGTAATGGAACAGCGTATGTTCGGCGTCGTCCACTTCATGGCTGCAGTAGAAGCATACCGCGTCTTCTGTCTTTCTGAATCTTTTAAGGTATTCCTTAAAACATCCATGCCCTGGGAGTGCCTGAGTTAAATGGTATATCACGGACCCGTGTTTGCGGATTATCCATTTGGATGTATTTGGGATGAGCCTATGAGTCCATCGGCCGGTCTCCTCTCTGTGCCAGCATTTCTGCCAGCGGTGCATCACGTTTTATTTAGCTTTTTTAATTGCGCTATCCGTATCTTGGTGCGGTCGCCTTCCGTTGCCTTCTTGATCATGGGAATAGTCGTAAACTTCTTTCCTTTCTAGAACAAGCAGGTTAATAGCAGCGACGTTCGTCAGAAGAAGAACAGCACTTCCGGATGCAGTTCTATACGCCTATGTTAGGCATAGAGCTCCTTTCTTCTGGACAGGCATATTACTCGTAGGAACGTTGGGTTGGAATAGGATGTCTCTCCGTGATGAGTAATGCTTTCGTTTTATGCGCTGCCACTTCCAGCCCTTTGAATGTCAGCCATCTATAATATGCTCTCAGAAGAAGTTGGGGGTGGACCTTTGCCACCATCTTCAGAATTTTGTTGTGTATCCCGTCGAGTCCTCCGGCCTTTTTGTTCTTAAGGGTACTGCATACTTTCAGTAGCTCTTCTGGGCAAAACAGTCTTCTGTAACTTTACGGAGCTAGCATTGTTCTATCGAATCTATCTATCTATCTATCTATCTATCTATATATCTATCTATCTATCTATCTATCTATCTATCTATCTATCTATCTATCTATCTGTTTGTCTGTCTGCCTGTCTATCTATAAAATGAATTGGGGTTGTCAGATTTAATAAACATCTGTGTACTGAGTACAGTAATAAAGTACCTTGGAAAAATACGCCAAATGACATAAGTCAAATACTTAAAATTATAAAAAATATATTCAAAATAAAAAAAGAGAATTTTGTTCTATTCCTATTCAAATTATATTTTAATACTAAGAGCTCATTATTTTCTTATGAAAGCATCACCCTTAAAGGCAAAAGACACGAAGTTAATAACATAAAAACTGTTATCATTTTCATGAATTTTAAAAACATGGGTTCTTGTGGGCATGTTAGTGTAACAAACCAGATTAAGTCCAGTAAAGCAAGCACCGCCGCCCATCCGAGAGGCGCCCGCGTCCGTCATTAAGGCGAGGAGTGGAAGCGCGGCAAACGGCGCAACGAGCCGCCCACAGCCACGCGGCCCCCGCGTCCCGACCCATCCGGGACCCCCCCCCCCCGCGCGGCGGAAGCCACCGTTTCTTCGAAGGGCCCGCGGCCTCCCGCGCACCGCGCCCGCCACCTGCTCCGCGCCCACGCCGCCGCCGCCGCTGCCGCCCTCACCCTCCGCCTACGCGTGCGACGTTGACTCGGAAAACTCTCTCATTTCGGAGGTCGCCTCGTACCGTATAGGCGACCGAAGCACTTCCTGGAGTAAAAGTAATCTCAAACAGAGAAATGAGACTTGAAACCTTTAACTTGACAACTCTACACACGCAATGCGCGTTCCGGTTGGCTAAAGTCATTTTTGATCTTCTGATTTTCTTTATGTTGCAGGTTTGGTAGGAATGGTCGCACCGCAGTGGCGTGAATGTGTATTGCACTTTCCACGCGTTCACAAAACTTCCCAAAGAAGGCTGGAGTGCAACGTCCACGCTACTCGCAGGCTACCCGCCGGCCCGCGCGCGAGTATGTCTTTCTGACAAAAAGGTATACGATAAATTGAACTTGCGCGTGTTTCATGAGTCGGAAATATGCTGATCAGTCCAATGAAGACGATAAAAACGGTACATGGAGCATAGCGTGGAAGTTGGGCGTGTCTATGGCTAATAGGTGTGTGTATAGAAGTGCCCTGTTGGGAATTAGGTACGAAACGCGCGAACGTTCACCGCTCTGCCATATGTTAGACATGCTTGAAGAGAGGTCAGCGGGTCCATGCGCGTCCGACATCACAACGGTGGCCGGGAAAGAGGAACAGCGAGGTGAAGCGCGTTTTGTGAGGCGCAAGGAGTGTCAGGAGGACAATTCACACCAGAATGTCTGTGATGTGTGATGAACACTGGAAACATTGCGAAAAGTACGTCATAAGTCCAAACAGCTAAGAATGTTTACAGATGTGATTATTCTGTTGCACGATAATGCCCACCCACGTGCTGCCAAGGTTGTGTCGACTACGCTGCAGAAGTTCCGCTGGGAAGCTCACACATCCTCCATACAAACCAGATGTAATCGTGGAGATTTTTTCAAATTTTTGGAGCATGAAAGATATTCATGACGGACGATTTACTTCAAACGAGGAGGTGCAGGCCAACGTACTGTCATTGTTACGTAGGCAACTGCAACCATGTTTCTATGAAGGCATCGACCATCATGGTTTTTAAACATCGATATTTTATCCAATCCTTTAATTCTTGACCAAGTAAAAAAACAACAAAACGAATAGTCAGTGAAGATATGACACAAAACATAACGAACTGAAATTAAGAAACATATTCCCAAATGCAAAAAATCATGGAAGTAAATGTGTATTTTACATTTATAACATGTTTAGCAATTAACCTGAAATTAAAGGGAATAAATGTTCTGAACACAACATTTTTAGAAAAACAATCTGCCCATGCTCTTATATAATCCCCTCAAATCCCTCTCTAGATGGTATGAAGACTTCACAATCGATAATTCACATTAATGGAGCTTCCCGTTCACTCGGCACGTCATAAGGAGTGGGAGAATGACCTCTCCCCGAACCTTCAAATCAGCCGCTTCGGCCTTGTGGAAGTGGCCTGGGCTTCACAATCGGTATCAAATCTTAGGCACTGAGCTCTTTTGATGTGTTATTTTGTCCATGCGTTGGTTAATGTACAGCTAAGCACTGAAAACAGGAAAGTTTAAAATAAACATAACAATCATGGACAGTTTAAGATTATTATTCATAGTCTTAACTTAAATTGCGGGATGATGACACTGTGTTCCGCAATCAGATCATACCAACTCTGCCGCCCCGTAGTCTCCCTGATTTGGCAAGCACGTTGAAATAAGATGGTGATGGTAAATGCGTATGAAGCGAAGAGTTGGAAATATAGAGATGTCGATGTAATGAAAGAATGGAGAATTTCCTTTTGGTTGATTGATTGTTTGAGTGATTCCGGGCACGTCAACTACCAGGGTCATTGGTCCCGTAAGTGTACTGAATGAATTTGCTCGAGAGGTGGCGGTGATCTTTCCCTCGCAGAATGGCGAGACCCGGCGCCGATCTACAGATGGTTAGCGGGTTTTCCCCAACCAGGCATCTCTCACTAGCGCGGCACCGCACCAGCTGGGACAAGATCTAAGCTCCCGACCGGTCTCCCGGCATGTGTGCTTGTGTAGTGCGTGTTAGTGTAAATGTGAGTGTAAGGGGAGAAGATAGGACAAGGAAGAAGTAGGAAAGATAGCGCGCGGTCCGTGACCCATTTGGTAGGGTACTGCTCCGGCATTCGCCTGGTACTAATCGGAGAAAATACGAAAAAATAACCGATTAGAGCAGCCGGCCGCTAGAATTCCCTTCAAGGCAGCGAGTAAATTCGATCTAGCTGACAAGCTAGTGTCAAAAATCCTGCCACCGTCGGAACTCAAATCTAGGATCTCCCGCTCAGAAAGACTCCAGTGGGAAATCCCGAGGAAGATGCCACGAAGCTCCAGTGAATCCGTCGGCCCAACATCTTATCCTTCATCAGGAGCATTTGAAAAACGGTTGCAGAAAGTCTGAAATCGTGACAACGAAATTTGAGAAAGGAGTAACCCAATAACCTCAGATTAGCTTTGTTCACCACCAACTTCTCATGGAATGGCCTGGATTGGAACCGAGGTATCTAGAAGCTGAAAGCTATTACAGTGATTCACACATTGACGTAAACAAAGCAACCGAATTTTCTTCGGGGGTTCACGCATGGCCTCTTGCCTCATGCCGATGTTTCGTTTTTAAGCGCGCACGTGTTCACAAACTGTCAGAACTGTCGCCAGCAGCAAGATCATCACCACTGATCGCCCATCTTGCCACAGTAAGCAAACAGAACTGACTGATTGACTGCCCACTGTAGCAACGATCGCAATATTTATGTCACCTATCGATAAAGCAGTCAGCAAAGGACAGCTGTTATACGATTTCTCCGCCACCAACCATGCACGACGCCTTTGCGTTCGCCCTCGTGGTGAAAGAGCGCCTTCCATCACAGTGTTTTCGGCAGGGTTTGGACTGGGAACCACTTTCAGAATTCTTCGATTCTTTCAATGACTTCTAAACCTTTTCTGGTATTTGCAATCTTTCATTTAAACATGGGAATGCATTCCTTCCATAATAGCTATTTCCGGAAGCAAACCTTTCTACGGACACACCAGCAACCCTATGGTCCCATTAAAATAAGTTGGAGATTGATAGTTGTGCTTCTGAAGCTGTTGCTTCGTAGAATGTAAGTATATGATTTGGTTACTTTTATAACTATCTATTTCAAGAGTTTATTTTCGTGACCCGGGAACACATGCTCAGGGGTGCGCAACGTGCAAAAGTCGCTCTTTTCCACTCGCAACTCTCAATTACCAACATCTTTTAATCGGACCATCGGAAACCAATAAGAGGTTATTTTGAACACGTGCATTTGTTTACATCAGGCTTGTGCTGGACGGCCCCAGCAG
>BOPP01000072.1:3524649-3567715 GCA_017312745.1 Gryllus bimaculatus | reverse complement strand
ATTATTACAAGTTACAATGAATTGCTAATATTAAAACACTCTGCGCGCAACCTTTTCCTTTCAATACCCTCCCTGCTTTACCGCACGCGCAGAACCATTCCAGCCACGCGTGGGATGCGGCGCTGTCGGAACCACTCGGTCCCGTGACAATTACACTAGTCACATGGCCTGACGGCCAAAATTAACCTCCGGTCGGTGGCGACCGTGTGCCTACAGCCACGCGAGATGGCGTCCATGGCGAAGTACAGACGATTTCTGGTCGCCATTCTGCGACCTTCCTCGAGACGTATAGGGATTTTTCGTTAGTGATACACTCACTCCATAAAAGATAGATTTTGAAATAAGGCCATGTGACAATTTTTTTTCGGAAATTTGAGTAATTTTCCGCGTACTCTTTGCGTGAAAATACGGGAGAGAAAGTATGTGCTGCTTTTTAACCATACTAGTTAACAATATTTACATTTGCATGTGAATCCTGAGTCATAAAAAGGAATGCAATGGTATTTGAAATGTCCACGAGTGCCGTTTCTGGTGCAGTATTTTTTCAGTCTGGGGTGGGTGATGGTGGCGAGAGGGGTTTTGTGATATTTTTAATATAACATAAATGATTTAGACCTGTAAGTGCGCTATTGAATGCTTTCTGTTCCAACACAAAATCCATTGTAATCACGGAATAATGACAGAAATTGTTAGATACTATCTTCCAATGTGAGATTCAATGGAAATGGAATTACAATTTTATTTATTGATGAAATTCTATTGTTGAAAGAAAGTGTATTGTTTAGTGAAAGGTATTGTAGACAATTTATTCTTTGTCTTACTCTCCTGGTGACTGCTCCTGGTACCCTTTTGTTTCTTCTTCTGCTTAAATTGCTTTTTGAATTTTACCGACAGTAGTCCGAAGTAGTACCAAGATTGCCCCGTCATGATAAAGTTTATGTAAGTGAGTCCGATAGACGTTTATACAGATATCCGGTGACGAATATTTACGTATGATAATTTATTTATATCCTCTTTACTTACGATTTGAAACTGTTGCTACTCAAAAGTAATAATACTTTCTTCAGTTCATTTCAATCTGTATTAGGGCTGTGAAACATATTGATCCAAGTATCTGTTTGAAAACCACAACAATTTTAAACACAATTTGTTCCTCATCAATTCCCTTACTATTCATTATCTAATAGTCTTTCTAGAACCCTCCTTTTTCATGCATGGCAATTTTCCTTTGTAATTACTAATTTAAGAATTGTTATTTATAGCACAAGACGTGATCTTCTTACAATGGTGTATAAAAAGATTCCTTTCGTAAAGCCATCGCAATCTTGAACGTTGCCGAGTCTCCATTTTCTGCTCTCTTTCCATTGATTCGTCACTCGTAAAATCCCAACATCAGAAAATTATCGCGTCAAAATCTCTCTCGTAACTATTTCAAAACCATCGTTTGCGAATTAACAATTACAGTCCAACTCCTTCCCGCATTCAGAATAAGGACGTCGCCTTTTACAGTGCGACTGCCCACCGTCTCAGTAGAGCGTCTTCCCGTTTACCTTACTGTCATGCACGCGAAATTGTAAGTCAACTGCGTTTCTTTTCGTTCCTAGTGCGCAGACTCATTCGATTCTCGCACCGATCTAATTCCTGATTGGTCACAGTACCGCATTTTTAACACAGGTATCTTTTTATTGGCTTTGTTCTTGGTTCGTAATAACTTTCTTATTTCTTTTCTACCTCGGAATTGTTCACAGGTGTCCTTCTCGCTGCAATTTATCAACAAATTCTGTATGCTTCCCCGCCTATCAATTACGTATGTTGACTTTCCTTGTATTCTTCCAATTAAAACACAACTGTTTCTTTTCTATTTTTGATCATTGGTCCGTATTTATAATTATGTGAATTTTTGTTCATTCGTTTTTTCATCCTTGTGATAACCCATCAGCATTACGGTAGAAAGTTCATAATATAGAATTATTAAAATAAGCGATAGCATTTACCCCTAGGATGCAGAGGCAGGCTCTCAAGCCCTAAAGTTTTTCTCTCTTTGAATATATTATTTTTATTTTGTTATTGAAATTTATTTCTTATTTCACTACGTCACATTATACACTTTTTCCGTTACCACGTCTCTGTAATAAGAGTTTTTGACGAATATTCGCCTTTTTCCGGGCAGAATTACTTAACTTCTAACTTCGTAGCGAAAAAGTAGAACTCACGTAATTTTAATTTCAAATGAATGGATCATTCTTTTATATCCTTGCTTCATAAGTATTGTCATATTTAGAATTTTATATGAGTAGCGGAATATATATGCCCCTGCACTACTGAAATTCGTAAAAAGGCTTCAAATACTCAATAGATGCTTAGAAAGAGGAGTGGTTTACCAACCATTCATAACCATTCATAATCCGCACAAAAAATGCTTTGAATAAAGGGAAGAGCGCATCTTTTCACTGATTCCACGCAGCATTGTGACAAAAGCCGGCTGTGAGGCAGCGGCGCTGGGGGCGAGCCACAATGGGCGTCAAGTCAGGCGGTCACCGCGTGGACGGACCGCACCTTTCACTTTCTCCGGGACTTATTAGCCATTCGCCGTGGCGCGGCGACGGCGGCGGCGAAACAACGAAGATGAGGGCGGGGCCGAAGGCGTGGTGGCGGCGACTCCAATGGTGACGCCAATGGTGACGATGTTGGCGATGGTCATGATGACGGCAGCGAAGGGAGGACGGTGACGGGACGGTGATGGAACAGCGATGGCTTGGTGATAGGACGGTGACGTTCTCGGTGGCAGTGTGGGTGATGGTGAAGGTGACAATGACGGTGAAAGTGTCGGTGACTGCGATCGCGACGATGACGGCGACGGTGACGGTGACGGTGACGGCGACGGGTGACGGCAACGATGACAACGACGATGACGGTGATAGTGACGGCAATGATGTCTCAATGACGTCGTCTTGCGTGTTCAAGAGCACCAAGGAAAAAGAACCGTCATTGCGCAGGAGAAGGAACAAAAAGTTGAAGGATGGAAAGGAGTACAGTTACGTTCTCCAAAAACAACGCAAATGTTAAATCCGAAAATATTGAATCTGTATTTTAATAAAGAAAGATGGATTGGTTTATTGAATATCTAAAAACTGTTTAAAAAGGAAAGAAAAAAAATCTGACAATCAATTGCAGTAGAATTGAGTAAGCACTACAACATCCAGAATTCACAATTAACATCTCAAACAGAATAGTGAAAACAATATTTGAATGTTCTTTCAAATTTGAAAGTTGTTGAACATAGTATTTGGTTATTTTTGTTTGTTTCATCGACGTCCTCATTGTCTTAATCTCCGAAATGGAAGAGTTGCATTAAATTTCAAGTTGGAGTCGCATTCGAGTGCATTTTTCACAAGAGCGTGCTCAAGATCTAGAACGTCATTAACAGTTTTGTCATTGAAATTGCTCCACAACGCAGTTTCGCTTTCATTAATTTATCACCACGTTGGAGGTAGTTTTCTTTACTGGTGATTCGGCTGAAATTGGACGAATGGCGAATGTTTGGAAGATCAACCACAGCACGCATCAAACTTTATTTTTTCATTGCAATACAGACTGAAAATGAAAGACAATCTGCATCGAGAAGGGAAAACTCAAGATTAGTAATTGTATAGAGAGGGAAAAATGCAGATCCGGACGCAAAAAATGATCTAGAGCTGTATGTAATATAAAAATATAGTATTTCAATTTTGACTTGGTCGAAGCCTCATCATACATTCGTCCTCAGACAATTTAAAAAAAAAACATCTGACCAAGTGGCCAATCAGCAAGTCTGCTACGAGTTATGAGTTGTATAGTAAGTCACCTAGTGAACCAGTTACCAAGTCAGTCCTCGAGGCAGCTTATCAGTAAACTACAAATCAGTCTGTCCGCCTGTCTGTCAACCAAATGGCAATAGCCATATGTCTTCGCAGAAGGATCACATCTTCTTGTGGCAGATACGGCACGTAGACCGCAAGCAGCGCTGCCAGCGAGCCTTGATGGCCCGGGCGTTGGGGAGGGGGAGCGGAGGGGCGCTGCGGAAGCAGGGCGTTAAGCGCCCCGCCTCCCCTACCCTCCCGCCGCTCGATTGGCATTTCCCGGCGCGGGGAAACAGCCACCTGCCAGTTCCCTTCCCCGCCCCTCACGCCTCCTCCTCGCGAATTCCCGCGAGGGGATGAGCGAGCAGAGATTACCAGCCTCGTAACAAGCGACAGGCTCCATAGGAATTCCGCTGATCCAAAAGATGATCAAATGAAGAAAAAGAAATCTCCAAACCGCATTTTGATTGCAGTTGCTAAAGTTATAGAGAGAGGAAAATCTCTAACACGTGGTGTAGTCAGAATCTGTGTTTTGTGGGATCATAATACCGAAAAATTGAATGACGTTAAAACGTCTGTCCGTCTGTGAACAACTCTATCGGCTAAACCATTCAGCTTCAGAACGAATATTTCCTAATCGATCTGATGCTGCGGCCCCTTGAATTTGAAACCGATTTTTTTTAAATTTTGGAAGGACCTTTACCTGGGACATTTTCAAAATGTTCAAAAAAGTGGCTCTATCATTATTGATTAAATTATGCTGTTGGATAGTGTGAAGGACGTTTAAGAGAATGATGCAGATCTCATGTTCATTGAATAGACTAATTTACCGGAGTCATCCTTCAACTTTAGTTATGAAGATAAAGATTTTTACCTTAATGAAATAAGGTAAAAGTTCTTTATACCTAGTTTTGAAATAAGGTCATGTTCACATTTTCGAAAATTTCAGTACTTTTCACGTTCTTTTGCGTGAAAATACGGACAAGAAAGTAAGTGCTATTTGAGTACCCGTAATCCTTTAGAAATAGAAATATAATTTACACTCGGTATCGATTTACTAGTCTCTGCAAGTTCTCTTCGCCTCGTAGATTGTGAGGTTCTAGACTAATCAACTGGTAAGAATAAAGTCATTGTATGAAACAGAATTCTACGTGGCATATGCTATGTTCGCTCTTTTCCATGGATTATTCCGATCAGATCATAGCGGAGGGCGGAGCGATACCTGCCCTAAATGATTCTTCAGATATGCCCAAAGTCATTTCTCCATTCTTTCGTATGAACACGCACATACGTAACACGAGGCAAGAAACCTTGAGGGGAGCTTACGCTGGTACAAATGAGGAGGTGATGGAGATGATTTGTGGAGGGATAAATACTCTCTCTCATACATGCAACACTGCTTTGTACCTTCGATAGATTTATTGCAATCGCAACGGCGTAACACAAGAAAATACGTATATTCGGCGCAATATTGAAGATGAGTGTAATACCAACGACTCCGACCTAATACATACGATTCTGTTATTTATTTTTATATTGTTAATGACTATATCTACTTTAACAAACCGAAATGCAAACATATTTCACATACTGACTCCAGCAAGATGCCATTGTTAGTAGCACATTAAAAAAAAAAAGGCCTCCGAGTGTCAATTAATTCGAAGGGGGGTCACCTTTGCAGAAGACAAACAAGAGGGGGAGGGGCTTTTAACGCGCGGGACGATTAATTCAGCGAATGCCCAGTCATTGTTTTCTAAATGGGCCCTCCGCCGCCAAAAAAGCGGTCGCCTGCTGCCGCCGCCGCCCCCATGGCCGCGCCGGAGGCGACAGCGGTTGCGCAAGGCGCGATCGGACCCTGAGGTGGCAGCGGCGGATGAGGCTGTGGCGACGGCGCGCCGGTGGCGAAGGCGATGGAGGCCGTTGCAGCGGCGGTGGTGGTTGGTGGCGAAGTTGGTGATGAGGGAAAGCCATTCCATTGCTTGATTAGTGACCTGGGCGCGTCAACAGCTACCGTCATTGGTCCCATAAGTGTAGTGCATGCTCGCGGGAGTTGGCGGTGATCATCCCCGATGGATGGCGAGATTCTTGTGGGTTTTCCCCACCCGGGTAAATCCCACTTGCCGTACACCGTCAGAACACATTCTAAGCTCCCGATATACGGGATAGTGTAGCACTTGTATGTGTATAAAAGTTGGGGTTTAGGTTTGAACAAATAAGAGGAAGGGAAGATCGTCGGTGGTACGTGTCCCGGTTTGTTAGGGCACTGCTCCGATATTCGCCTGGGGTAGATCGGAGACACCACGGAAAACTACCAATCAGAGGAGCCAGCTGCTAGGATTCCCCTCCCGGCTTCGGCGGCGGAGGCGGCGGAGGCGGCGGTGGAACCGGGAGCGGAGAAGGGGAAGGAGGAGTGGCGAAGGCTATGCGAAGGAGGAGCAGGTGACGGAATCGGTTGCGGAGGTGGCGGCGGCGGAATCAGGGATGGAGAAGGAGGCGCAGAGGCGGTGGCGATGGAGGAGGCGGTGGTGGAGCCTGTTATGGCCGTGACCCACGTGGCGTAGCACACGTCACCACCCCTCCTCGGCCGTCACCGGAGGCGATGTATCGTATTATACTTGTTCACATGCCCTGCTGCTCCTCATGTAGCGGCTTTTTTCCTCAATTTATATGCAATGACTTTTATGATACAATAGGGGGGGGGGGCTTTTATACTTACGGTCATGTGTAATGCCATTTACTCGATATAACTATAAAAGGAAAGCGAGCCAACGTGGCCCTTCCGCCAAGGCTTTTTCCAGTAGTGTCGCCAGGGTAGAGTCTGTCAATGCTACCTATCTCACCAGGGATCCGAAATTCGACCCCACCCACCATGCTCGAGCTGGGCTTTATCTTGACTTCCACACAGGTTGCTCCGCCCCGTGACGACGAATGGGTGTCCGAGATGCAATTGTTTTAATTTACAAAGACGCCGTGCTGTATGAAAAGAACTTCGATCATTTGTAATTTTTCTCGCATATTTGTTGCATAGTACAGAGAGTTACAAAGTGCTGAGGCGAAAACAGATGATTTTTCGTCAGATTAGATTATTATCGGCCCCCAAAACCGAAAAAATGGGTTATTCTTGATAAACTGTGTAACACACATTCTTGATTATCATTACAATAAAGATTCGGAAATCCTTAATTATCAGTCTGGTCGCGTATTACAAGAAATGTTGCCAGAGTAGGGGGCGACTATTTGCCTTCGTATTAACAAACACGTAGGTTCAAAAACAGCTGGTGTAGTGCCTACTCTCCGACAGGTTACCACAATCTGTGAACCACGAGTTTTTTGATAATGCACAACTGGCGATTACAACAAAGACTTGTGTGCCCCAGCAGGTAATGAATAAGTAACTTGCATAGTCTGCTATGAATTTCTAAAATATCTTTCGGACTGGAAACCTACGAGGTTGCATATCTGCACTCTTGCACTCTGACGATGGGCTCTCAAAAGCTTTGCCATCCACCAAACGAAACATGTGTTGCATGCATGCGAGTTCTTTATTTTTGCATGTTACAAAAGACTAACAAACATGTAAAACATACTTCTTAAAAATCTTATGACAGTACATTGAAAACCACAAAAATCGCACACTAACTAACCTATCGATCATGGCTACATCTTGAGACTGCGGGATAACATTTGCGGCTGCAAGGGAACATTAAATCAAAATCATATTTATACGCAACGTGATTACATCACGTACCAATTATAAATGAAGTCTCCTATTTCAGTCTAGCGATCAAGTCATGTACTAGCGTTAAGAAAATTATGGATAATTTGAAGAACAAAAGTTCGGGAAACTTTTGTAATTAATCATGTTAAGACCCATATTGTCATGGACACTTCTCTTTGTATGAAAATGCACTTCTGAAGTTTTGCTGTTAAGTTTTGTTACAATTGTACATCAATTTTATCTTGCCTTATTCACAAATTGCTACAATTATTAGTCTGACAACACACAATACACGTTATTATTTAACGTTCTAATTATAAATAAAATATGTATATAGTATTAATTATAGCGGTCATTGCATTCCACTACAATATACGAGTGTTTGTACAGCAAAACGCATGTATTCGTAGGAGTAAAACAGTAATTAAAAATTAAATTCGCAAACATTGACTAGATATCTGTTTTTAAAGTAGGTTTGCATAAAAGCCAACATTATTTGGCCCAGCATGATAATTATAATTAAGAACATTTTAGTAACGTATACAAAGATGTAACTTTCTATCCTCTTTGAATCAACTACGAGAAAATGTAAAATTGCAGAATAACGAATATATGTGATGCGTAGTCTGTCAGATGACGAATCAGGAAAAAAGATAATCAAAACTAAATCACGTTATATCCTTCATTAATATCAATCATTTCATCATCATTGATTCGACCAAAATGTATGTCATTAGCCTCAGCCAAAATTCGCGCGAAATCTTTATTTCGAAAAAGATACACCTGCTCATCTGCAAGCGAGCGTTGTTGGAGAACAACCAATTGTTGGAGAAGTTAACTATTTAATTAAATAGATAAGCACACCTTCTTATATTATATTAAGCGACTATGTAGGGCTTTTGAATGTGACAAAGCTGTTTTCAATTAGAGAGCTTAACTAATTTTCGTAAATATTGGAAATGTGGTATTTTCGAAGTAATTGAATCAGATGTTAACTTATTGTTATCATCCACTATCCATAGTATCCAGTCAACTATGAGTTTCAGAGTAATCGAAACATTCCCGAGCACCTGTCTTAGACGCAGGTTAACTATCAAAATTCCTCTTGAGAAATCAGACTCTTTTATTAGTGTGCAGCGAGTTTTCTTCAGCACCGCCTTAAACATCAAAGAAATGAGCAACTAACCGGGAAACCTAAAAAAGTGCATACATTCAAATAAATACCTGCTATTACATTATTCTTTACAGTTCATGCACATCAATAAACATTGGGCGGAGTGAACAGTTAATGGCAGAAATATACAACTGCCCACATAACGAGATAGCAGCCGTTCAAATAACTTGCCCAAAACACATATTTTCGCCTCGCGTTTACAAAGAAGAAAAGGTTAACAATGTAATTTCCACGCCGGTCCCGTGAAAGCCGTCGCCACTTGTTAGAACGTCCAGCGCTGTTTCCGTTCGTATATTGCGCTTTCAAACGCCACTATTAGCGTAGTCGCATCTACTTTCCCCTCCCCGCACCGCGACCGGTGACACGGCTCGTTATTTAGGGAGTGTGACAACGACGCACTGTGGACGAAATCAAAGAAAAGCATGGCCAACGAGTCAAAACTGCTACGGAGGGTCAGTGGTAATTAGGTTATTCCTGTGGGTTTGCATGTGTGAAAATTTTGGCGTGGATTTTATTTCTTCCCTACAACTTTCTTCCAGACACGGATATGAACTCCTTTAAGTCAATGTAATGCTTAAAAGTTCCAAGATGTTAATTTTAACGTTTTTAAGACTGATCGATTACGTTTTTCACTTTTATATTAAGATTTTAAGCAGAAAGTATTTTAAAATTATAAATTCTTCTTCCTTCATAGTATTCAATTACAATATTTGAAGTTTTGGCAAACAGTTAGTAAAATACCATAAAATACTTCTTGGTATTAGATGACCATAGGGGCTAATTCGGGAGTATATCTAAAGGTATAGACACAAGACATGTTTGCTGATTGCTATCTCAGCAGGCTTGTCTTATACCTATACCTTCACGTAACGTTCGGGGGCAAGAGAGGCATTTTCATTGGTAAGAGTTCCCAGAGGAGTGGTAGGGTCCGCGAGAGACCCTGGAAGAAGCACGGCTACCCTTAAGGGAAAACGGCAAAACCGGAAAGTAGCCGACCGACCGGCCGAAAAGTAAATGACAATACCTAGCGTTTCCTATTTGTTGTAGTACGAACATATATCGATAACTATTTACATATAATATTACAATATTAAGCATGCTATTGTGATATTTTTTCTTAAAGTCGTCTCGCCTCAGAAATTTCAATTTTTGATCCCCGAAAATTCAAATTAATGAGACGGTGTTATCTTTGACATTTCGATACCACAAAAATGACGAAATACATTCAAAAAATCCACTGTCATTTCCCACTGCGCTTCCGCGCATTGTCCCGCCTCATTTGCTCGCAGCCCACAGTGCAGGGCGGTCGCGCGGCCGGGCCGCTCATAGCCGATCGTCCAATCGGCGCCTCTGGGAATGAAACGCGCGTTTGTTTTCCGAATGGCGTGCGAGGAGAGGAGAGGCGAGGCGGGCGCGGGCCGGTATTTCCTCGTTCACGCCTCGCCCCGAGCCACGCCGCGGCCGCGCCCGCCTCACAAATCGGTGGCCGCGCGGGCGGGCGAACGGGCGGTGGGCGACGCCCGCGGGCGACGCCCACGCGGCGACACGTGGTGATGAGAGGCGGGAGGCGAGTCGTTCACGCGCTTTGCTCTGCTTCTAATGGGAAGTCGTTGCATTGGAAGTCATTAGTGTTTTCGGGTACATCAACTCCTAATATCATTAGTCCTATAAATCTTTTACACGTTTCCTTTCTTGAGCTTCGTACAGGTCTGTGAATCCTGCGGGGACCCACACGCTCGTTAACGGGGTTTTCCCAAACAAAGTATCTCCAACCAGCGGAGCTGTAAGAGAAAAGAAGGGGTGAGGATAGGACACGAAAGGGGAAGGAAAGATCGTACGCGGTCCGTTGACCGTTTGTTAGTATTTCGATCCAGTATTCGCCTGGCAACTGGTCACAAGAATTCTCTTCCAGTCGGTGCATTCCTCGGTGGGCAGGGATGTACCCCACTTACGAATGAATCTGAGGAGTGTTTAGTTTCCGGGAGTGCCAACTACTTGGGTCTTTAGTTTCGTGTGTGTAATGCATATTGTTAACCACGAGGTGACTGTGTTCCTCCCAGGCTGGATAGTGAGGCTTGGCGCCGGCCTACACGTCTGTTTGTTGAGTTTTTCTCTCCCCAGATATCTTCCCAACGGAGCATTGCCCCAAGTAGATGTATGTGAGTGTAAAGGGAGAGTAGAGGATAAGGAGGAGAAAGGAAAGATCAGACGCAGTCGGTGGTGCACTGACCTGATACTGTACGGAGAAGCCACGGAAAACTACCGATCGGAGCAGCCGAGCACAACAATTCTTCTACAAATAGCGGTTAAATTCGATATAGCTACTGAGCTAGTGTCGAAAATTTGCCATCACCGGGACGTGACCCTTCGACCTCCAGCTTAGCTTACAGGTGTAGAGACGAGTATTTTTTCCTAATGTTTTATTGCATAATTCCTTCTTGTCATGATTTTTGCAGTCTAAGTGCATAAAGTTCAATCCTTCGAAGCCATTGAGAGCGTAAATGTCAGGGTATATCAGGGGTGTTGTTTCCTGCTGTAAATGAATCTTCATAGGAACACATACTCCTTTATTGCACACTAATAAGTTATCTTAGTTTTTTACTGAACTGTGTCATTTTCAAGGAATCCTAGGACCTCCAGATTAGCGACCCTGCAGTTGTAACACCTGTTGTCACCGAGTTATTCCAGTAGGCAAGATTGTTCGAAGAAATATAATCTCTGTCTGCTAAATATAAACACACTTTCTTTTATTTAAATAGCAGTCACCTTTCCGGCATTTTCTATCATGAGAAAGAACTTCAATGATATTATGTTTTTATTCGCTACATTTCCCTTCGGACTACAATACATTCGTCATTGTCGCACTACGTACAACTGAGCAGTGTTGCCGGTAGCTGGGACGGGGTGTGGATAATGGGCGATCTGTTTCATAAGGACCAGCACGATCGTTCTCCAGTTCTGAGTTAAAGAAAATCTAGGATTTGACAATAAAGCTGCGGAGGTGTAGTGACAAGTAAATAAATGCCGGTCCGTATAGCTGAGATTGCAATGGCAGCAGTGCCGTAGCGAACTCGGACCGAAGGATCGCAGGCTCGAGTCCCGCCTCGGGCATGGTTGACTTGTGTTCGTCCTTTCACCCCCTATCATCACATCGTGTCATCCACATAGCAGGACAGAGAGCAAACGCGATAGCACAGGCGGCAAACGGGCAGCGTGGGAGGGAAAGACGAGAGAATAGAGAAAAAGGTTCGTAGGAGAGGTAAGAGGGAACAAATGCGAGGATGTCGATTGGTGTGAGCGAGAGTCGAAAGTTCAATCGAATTTACCAGATCGAGTACGAAGATGCCGTAATGTAAGAAAGAGTAGCGATGGTAACGAAAAGGCGAAAGTATGCTTCAGGGATTCATTGATTGATGTTTCCGGACACGTCAGTTGCTATGGTCGTTTGTGTCGTTTATGCTGTGGGATAAGTGGCAGTGATTCCTTCTCCATTGACACGGCTCCAATCTATTCGATATTCCCTTTCTGGTTGTCCCTCGCAGAGGGACACCGCCCCTGCCTGGACACGCTCCTGACTGGTAATGTGCGCAAGTAAGGGGTGAGGTTAGGACACAAAAGATGAAGGAAAGATCGCGCAGGGTCTGTGGCTCGTTTGCTAAGGTACTGCCCCGGCATTCACCTGGAGTTGACCAGAGAAACCACGGAAAACTACTAGTCAGAGCAGCCGACCGCTAGAATGATCCTTCAGACAGCGGCTGAATTTGCCGTGTTGAAAATCCGTGACCATCAGGACTCGAACCCTAGAACCCTTCCGGTCAGTATCGCTGCAAATACAACAACGATGGCTCTGAATTTAACTCAGGTGGGCGCGGTTGAGAATGAGGATGAGTGTAACGAAGGTGAAAGAGGAGGATGCCGAGTGGGTGAGGACGAAGGCGTCGGCCGATGGCCAGTCGCGCTGCCGAGCGTTGCTTCAGCGCAGTCGCATTTGCATCCCTCGTCTACCTCCGCGGCCCATTCCCCACTCCACACACCACGGCCCAGCCGGTCACCTGCGGCCGCGCGCAAGCGCTCCTCGTATACGTAGCTCCAGCAGGCGCATACCGCCTGCATCGCGCTTCAACTTTTCCTAAACAGTTTACCCTCGTCTCCAAAAAGGCGTAGACCGACTCCATCCCATTGTGTTTTCCTGCTTAGTGTAAGGATTGATTTTCACGTTTCCTATGGTTTCGTTTCACAGTGATCGATTGTAATCACATTGATCGAATACAATTTATCCGCTTGTGTCTGTTTCCAAGAAATATTTGCATGTCCTTTTAGAACACTGCCAACGTTGAAATACCAGCGCTTAAAAGTTTGTGGAAACAAAACATGAAATCACTCATGACGAGCATCTTCTTATCTCGCTGACGTAACATACACAATTTCGAAGAATCAACCATGTGTTCGAGGTTTTCTCTGGACTGGTGCGAGAACATCTTATGAATGCAAATTTACTTCAATTTTACTTATGAATGCAAATTTAACTTCCGAAACACCGGATAAACGAAACGAGATGGAACTGGGTTGTGTCTTCTCAGGTAGTCAAAGGGGATTAGCAGGGAAGCGAGGGTGTGGGGAAAATGACCACGGGATGGAGTCGGGCGATTTCACGATCAGCTATTCATTTTCCTTGGTCCTCGGCTTATTTCACGCTGGCGCCTGCTTGTTTTCAAACACGAATACGAATGCGTTCATAGAAAACATAATGGCTTGCAAACCGGAACAACTAAACGATTCGGGATAAGAATTAATAATATTGCATACCAAGAAGTCACTTCAAATAAATATCTTAGGTCTAAAGTAAATATTGGTAATCATATAAGAAAGAAACAAAAGAACGGCTGAACGGATAACGGCTGCTAATAAAGCATATTTTAAAAAAACTGGCTGTTCGGGATAACATGTAGTATGTCTTTCAGAAGTTTTAATATACATTTAAAGCACAGTGAGAATGATGGCCTCTCGGCTGACAGTATTTGAGGAGCGTCATACGGCTAACTACTGAAAATGGCTGCATAACGGCTGCAGTAATTAAAAAATGATTATTTTTTAAGGCTTTTATTTAATGTGTGCCTCAGAAATGGTTAATGTGGCGGATAGATTGCTTGTAATTTATGGTGTTCTCAGGGAGTCTTTGGGGAATCGAGAAACAATGAGGTTGGAGCGTTTTTGCCACATTATTTGTGGATTTGTACAAGACGGAAGACCGGTAAAAAATTGCACACTTAGCAAACCAATTAATTTTCAGAAGCAAACTGATATTTAAAAGTGCTAAATTAAACTTTATATGACAGTAATACCGCTTGTCACATATTCAGCTGTCATGTGCGTTCTCAGAGAAGTCATCTGCCGTCAAACTGTCAAATATTATTTATAGAATAAATAAATGTGGAACCAGAAAATCGAATTAAACATAAAAATATTCTTAACAATGTTAGAGCTTTAAGGTTAAGCTCCTTCTAGCATGAACGATGTAAGCTTAGTAAAGAAAAGACTAGGATATCACTCAATAGCAACCACGGCAACGGAATGCCAAAATGAAAATGGATGGATGATGTAATAAATTACCTTAAGACAATAAAAATGTGAAAATCATGACCTCGTCTTTTCTATTTATTTTTCTTGTACTTTTACTTTTGTTGTGTTAACATAATATCAAGTCATATTTCACTTTCTTCATATTAATCAAAAGGAAACAGAAAAAAACATGATTAATGTATAATATTTCTTATAAATATAAATGGCTGCCGGAAAACGACCTTTTGTTAGGTCATCTTTCAAACAGTCAAAAGTACGTATCTAAATGTGTTATTGTTTGTTTTCTCGAACAATTCACTTGATTGTTTTAGATATCAAACATTCTTCTGCTTTCACAGTTTCCGCTAAAAATTCTGCAGGTTACAATTCCATATTTCATTCACATGTCGGCATGAATCATTCTCTGCTGCCAAATACGCGTGATATTACACCGACGTCCATGTTGTCATTTACAAACCTGTTGCAGAATATATTTTCTAAATGTTATATTGCATAATCCCTTCTTTTCATGATTTCTGCATTCTAAGTGCATAAAGTTCAATCCTTCGAAGCCATTGAGAACATAAATGTCAGGGAATATCAGGGGCGCTGTTCCCTGCTATAAATGAATTTTCATAGGAACACATTCTCCTTATTGTATTCTAATACGTTATCTCAGTTGTTTACTTAATTTAATTTCCACTTTGTCATTTTCAAGTTCATTAGCCATTTACGTGTGAGGATACGTCAATAAGAATATCGCATAGCATACGTGTTGTGACGTTTGCCATATTCTTTCTGTTCCTCCTCCCCTTGGCACGACTTTGCCCGTTCACGGCTGTTATACCTATATTCGGTTCCTTCTATCTAACCTTTCAGCTATAATAACTTTCACAATTTAGAGAGGAATATTTATTAAAACCGAGCGGGAAAAGTAAAGATGATATTTTGTAACGAAATGTGTAGAAAATAGAGTGAAACGCAGGGGGTTAATTCGAAAAATACGTTTCTTCTGAGAACAAATTTCTTCGTCAAATGCTCAGTACCAGTCAGGAGTGGAAAAACAATCTTTTCTATAAGAGAAATTTGGTCAAATCGTTCTAATAACAATTCCTCCTGATTTTGTACCTTGTGGGCGGGGGGAGGGGAGGTATGTAACAGACGACCCTCGGCATTCTTGGGATTCTTTGCAAACACAAGTTACTGCTACCGGGAGAGATATCACTGTAGTCCCCGTGACCGGGATGTGCTAGGTTCGAGTCCCGGCAGTGACAGGATTTTTGAGACTAGATTGTCAGCTAGGTCGAATTCAGTTGTTGCTTGGAGGAGAATTCTAGCTCCCGGCTGTTCCGATCGGTAGTTTTCCTTCGTTTCTCCGATTAATACCAAGCGAATGCAGCTGCAGTACCTAACAAATGGACCACAGACTGGGCGTGATCTTTCTTTCCTCTTCCTTGTCCTATCCTCACCCCTTACATACACTTACACTAACATGCACTGCACTACCCCACATGCTGGGACATCGGTCAGGTGCTTAGAGCTTACATCGGCTGGGTCGGTGTCCGTTGTAAGAAGTCTCCGAAAAAAATAAAGAATTTTTGAAAATCAGTTTTTTACGATCACAGACCTGCACCATTGTCTTGAACGTGCTTCACACTATCCACGATCAAATTTTTATAAAACACGATGGAGCAATTGTTTTTTAATTTTGAAAATGTCCCCGGAGTTTCATTTAAAGTACCCTCCAAAATTGAAACATCGGTTTCAAATTCAAGGGGAACCGACAACAGCCAGATTGATAGAGGAATATCAATTTTTGAGAAAATAGGCTGAACGATTTTGTCGCTAGCATTGTTCACAGACGGACGTACAGACGTTTTCCCGTCAGTCGATTTTTCGGGATCAAAGACCCACAAAATATGAATTCTGACTACACCACGTGTTAGAAGACTTTTTCTCCTAAATTTAGCAACTGGATTTATCCACTTTTTCGTTGTCAGGACCCAGTAATATTTTTTTGCCGAAAATTAGCGCTTTTTTCTCAAGTGTAACAAAACTTTCTCTCTATTCCGTATGGAGAAAGTAACAACACAAGGGGATCATATTTATATAGTTTTAAAACTTTGCTGAAATACCTATCAACCCACAACACTCACAACCTTCCTGGTGGTGGGGGGGCGGGGAGCGACTTCGGCGCGGAGGCGGTGGCGGCTTCGAGGACGGGCGGGGGCGGGGCGGTGGCGGTGGCGGTGGCGGCGGAATTGGGAGGGGCGGAGGCGGAGTTGGTGACGGGGGCGGAGCGGTTTCGTTGGCGAAGTTAGGGGCGGGGACGGGGGAAGGGCTGGGGGCGGCGGGTGGGATTGGTGGGATCGGTGGCGGATGGCAGGGGCGGAGACGGGGCTGGATGGAGCGGTGGCAGGGGCGGGATGGGGCGGTGGATTCGGAGGGGATGACGGTGGCGGAGGCGGGGCGGAGACACGGGGCGGGGGTGGAGGTGGTGGCGGTGGCAGAGCGGCGGCGGCGTCGGCGGGCGGGGTATTGGGCGGGGACGGGGGCGCTGGTGGTAGCAGTGGCGGGCTGGTGCCCGTAGCGGAGGCGGGGGCTGGGGACGGTGGACGGGGGGTGGCGGCGCGCGGTGGTGGCCAGAGTATGGGACGCGCCCCGTTAGGCGCCTAATTGCTTTACGTAACGCCCCGCTGCCGCCCCGGTGTACTACGCAGCGCCGCCATTACGCCGCGCGCAAAGGCTTTTTGCTCGCGCGGCGAAGGGCGAGGAGCAGCAGCGGGCCGAGATTTCGCGGACTCCGTCGACGATTAGTTATTTCAAACTGCAAACGGGGTATAACCCGCGGCAGCTAATTACATAAATAAGATACCATAAACTAACATCAAATTATATTATGACAATGAGTAAAATAATAAAAATAATGGTATAATAATTGAATAATACAAAAACTGACTGATTCATAAAACAATACGTTACATTAAAGAAATCATGATAATACATCAATCAGTAACTCTACCGAGCACGGTTACTGATATAGTTTATCATATATTACATATAGAAATACTCAATACTTGATTTCAATTATTTACTGCGCACAACATCTCTGCAATACACGGTAATCCATACACATAACGACCATCACTGTACAACATACTCACTGATGTCTCTTCAGGCGTACGTACGACATCGACCAGTCGCTACACTCTATCTGGCAATTTGTCATCCCTGACTATTTCAGACATGTGTCCTCCCTACTGCAGTGATGACATACTTTACGTATTTACGCGTTCACTTCCTGCCGTTCAGGTGCTTCACTCTCTGAAATTACCTGGCCTCCACTACCATAAGACATTCCGCCTAATACTAGTGTCCTGATATATGACGTCTCGAAGGAATAAGAGCGATATACAGAGATGGTAATGAATTACAGAGTGAAGCCAAAGCGTTTAGTCCGTCATCTCTGCTCGTGAGCAACCTCTGTGTCTAGGAACGCTCCAGGCATTTCACCTAGTCACTTTTATACTAAAGAAGAATCCTCGAAGATGAGAATCTTAATCTCAAATCACAGCCAATCAGAAACAACGCATATCTGTACAACTTTCTCCAGATCGTGTTTTATTCTCACCAACTGAAAGCATGCTAGTATCGTCTTGAATCAATAAATTACAATATATAGAATTATTTTGTGTTAATATCTATTCTCGTTTCGTATAATGTTGGACAATGGAGAGTTCGTATGTCAAAACATTTTCGCAAAAATATTACGTCAAATAGTCGCACATCACTGTGAGGCCGTGATTTGCCGATATGACACAGCGCTACCTACAGTAGTTGGTGTTTTTTAAACACACAGCTATAGGACATGACAATTCCATACGTGGATTATGTATGAAGCAATAGCGTTTTTCAGAATTCGACACATCAACCAATCGAAACTGTCATTCACCTCGAAGATTATCATTATTATCATTAACCTGATAGTTACGTAAATGTATTTGCGTTGAATTCGTTCCTTTGATCCTTCTTATATCATTTTGTGCGCTGTGAGTGACATCATTGTGTTTCTAGCACAAAACCGAACGGAAACATTCATTCTTTTAGAACTACAGCTACAACGCAAGTGATTCAAGTTGAGTAATAAGAGCGACAAGAGATTCCAATTACTGCTTATGGCAGTGTTTTATCTCTGTTACACTCATAAAAAGAAGCAATATTAGGAAACACAAAATACACTTAAACATTATCCTTCATCGTCACCAACCCCAACAACTACAAATTCTGTATTTAATGAAGCATATAGAGGGAGAGATATTAATGTCGACTGCTCTAGGCCACACCATGCTTTAAGTCCCCGGTATAGGTAATAAAAACTATTATTAAATCGATTATCAAAACTGTGTTTTCTTTTTATTGACGCAGCGTTGACGCGTTAAATACGCCTCGCCGTAGGGACAAACTTTCAAGATACACCTCATATTTATTCTGCAAATGAACACGTGAACTAAGTGGCAGTATTACAGAATAATAATAATAATAATAATAATAATAATAATAATAATAATAATAATAATAATAATAATAATAATAATAATTAGAATAGTAAAATGAGATACTTTCATTATTCAAAACATCAGAAAAAGCCATTCTATCACGAATACAAAAAAATCATCCAAGTATTCATTCTTCCCAAAGTTCAAATTGGTTATCACTTCACAACACATCAGATACTACGTTACTCTTTTCTACCAGTATAAGCATAACAGGAGGTATGTTTCTTTAAAAGTATCTGAGTATGTAACACAGGTTTATCAAGTAGAGAAGTTAAGGATTAGATTTTGAAGTTCTAAGTACTTTCAGTACATCTGAAGTATCATGTCAAAGCTAATTAATTAATAAAATTTAATAAATTAATTTGTTAGTCAGAATAATGAATGCTCCTGCAAAAAGTAATGGATTGGCTTTTGGAGGAATTCATATTCATTTTATAAAAGATTCCCCAGTATTGTATTTCATTTAAAATAATTTTGCAAAATCTTCTACTAATTCAGTTACATGGTGTAATATTCAACCCTGTCTGCAGAAGTTTTTGTCAATAATAGCAAATTACATGAAGTAGATAATAATAGGTGAATGAAACGCAAGGGTATGCAGGGTATCCCAGGTACGTCATGTCCAACTCAAATTTCCCGTCAGGCAGTACTACCGTCGTACGCGGAGGTGCTACCCAGGCGCCGCAAATACGCGATACGTGCGCGTGTCTGCTCCATCGGGAGGAGTTACGCGCGAAATCAAAGCACGTCGCCTGCGCCGCCCGTACACTCGCGCGTTCTTTCACAAAGCGCTTCTAAATCGCCGCGAGTTTCAGCGACACGCGGCATCAACGGCGCGGCGACAGCGGTCGCGCGGGGGCGGGGGCGGCATGGGCAGCGTGACGCGGGAACGTGGGTCGGGCTCCCGCGGCGACCGGTCGGCCACGCAGCACCGCCCGCGCCCCGCCGGCCGCCCGCCGCCGCCGCCGCTTTCACCGCCGCTGACATTTCCGCCGCCCGCCGCCCCGCCACGCCCCCCACGCCCCCGCGGGCGGGAGATGCGCCGCCGTGCCGCCGCTACTACCGCCCCCACCTCCACCGCCGCCGTCGTCACCACCGCTACCGCCGCTGCTGCTCCCTGCTGCTGCCCGACCCATAAGCGAGGAACGTAATACACACCGCCAGTTTGCCTACTTGGTTCGGCTGTTCTTAAAGAAGCGCATTCACATAGGCGTAACTTCGCATCAATTTTTTTGTGTGGGGGCGGGGGGCGGTAAGAGAAAAAAATCACCCAATCTGCGTAATAAGATGTGGAAAAAAATAGTTTTAATAGTCTGTATAACATCACATGTAGTTTTAAGATCCTCTTCTACGTATAATATGTGTGATGGGTTATCACAAAGATGAATAAACATAGTTAATAATAATTTAAAATAAATTCACATAATTATAAATACGGACAATATCAACAATAGAAAAGAAACAGTTGTGTTTTAATTGGAAATAATACAAGGAAAGGTCAACACACGTAGTTGATAGCGGGGAAGATACAGAATATGTTGATAATTAATGCAGCGAAAGGACACGTAAACAAATTCCGAGGGTGAGAAAAGAAATAAAGAAAGTTATTACGAACCAAGAACAAAGCAATAAACAGATACTGTGTTAAAATGCATGTGGCCAATCAGGAATTAGATCGTGTGCGAGGATTCGAATGGTCTGCGCACTAGGAACGGAAAAGAAACGCAGTTGACTACAATTTCGCGCACATAAGAGACAGATGAACGGCGCGTAAGGTAAACGGGAAGACGCTATACTGACACGGTGGGAGTCGGATGTAACAGGTGAAGCTATTCTGATGCGGGAGGAGTCGGATTGTATGTTTAGTTTGTAAAGGCGATGTTTTTGCCAAAGTTAAGAAGAGGGGATTTTGACGCGATAATTTTCGGATGTAGGAATTTTACTGGTCAGTAATATTTTTATGTGAGTAAAGAGTAGGTAGATGTACAATCAGAGAATATTTTTGGGGTTTATTTTTCCGTGTGTGGAGGACGTGGGTTTTGCAGATTGCTACAAGAAAAACAACGGGCACATGGAATTGCAACACACTTTACACTGCAACACATATTGCCATCGGTATAACTAATTAAACGGCGATTCGGTCCTTCAAGCGAAGATTTCGTGTATGGGATGTCAAAAATGATCAAGGTTAGATCCAAATATACAGATTTTTTAAAGTTTAAAGTAGAGACTTAAAAACTGCATAATGTGTATTCAACTAGATATTGATATCGTTGTTTTACAGCAACAATACTGTCCTTGCACTCTTGCGTGCCTACACATCGATTACATGTCCCGTCGACGTCACAAGTCGACTTCTTTGCGCGTCTCGCATTTCCACCTCGACTGCCGTCTGACTGCCCACCTTACCAGGCCTTTTCGTTGCTAGCCTTTGCAGGAACGAAGGCACATTGCTACTCACCCAGTGCCTCTAGCTAGACGTGGGGTTCGAACCCAGACTTTTGAGTCACGTCAGCCTTAGTAACTTCGGCTTTCCAGGTCAGCTAAAAAACGAACAAAACATTTCCGGCTATACATGTCTTCAGAGGAGATGAAAGACGGAGAAAAAGCAAAAGGAGGAGGAGTCTATTTTAAGTTTACTGCAGTTACATACGCTCTTGTTGTCTAGAACGGGTAAAGTTATTGGCTAATAGTAGGCTCAGTACGGCTAACACAGTACCTGCTTTTAAAATACAGGGATATGGATCAATTGTATGAATTTGAGTATAACATGTGCGGAACTAAAATAATATATTTTCGTACAATATGATACAAATTCGGACTACACGATATTTCAGTTACTTCCATTCACCTAGTTACTTCCTTCGTTTCTTTAGACTTTATTCATTATAGATGTCTTTATAAAATCCTTTTGTTTTAAATAAATTGAGTAAAATAAAAAGAAGATGCTGGGTTGAGCGGAATGTCCCGCATCCTCTCCTTGAATCCATCTCTGCTTCGGACATAAAATGTAATGTAGTAGTTTGTTAGTCGTATATCCTAACAGGCGTTGCTAGGTAATTTTAAGGTAAAGTTGCTGGGGAATTTAAAATAAGTGAACAAAATGCTTTGAGAGATCGAAGTGAGTAGACAGTGAATTGTTTTCTGAATATATCCATAAGTATTGGATGTACTGGAACCGAAGTAATAAACGTTTGTTGTTATTCAGAAATATTATTTTTTTTCTTAAGAAGAGTTTGCTGATTGTCAGTTTGCCCATGCTTGGCGTTGCTGACTCTACAGGAACTGTTCAAAAAATGTCTTACTAATTAAGTCACATTAATCTTTGTCAATCACATCTCGCAGCCAGTGAAAATAGGATTTGTGTGCAGCTAATTCGTGATATTAAAATTTCGCGTATACCTCTCAGTTATTTTATACTTTAAAAATAATTGTTGAAATGTACATCCCATGTCTCGTACACTCAAGTGTTTGGGTTCAGGCGGAAAGTATTCGCAGTGAAGAGCAACAAGGCTCACTTAACAAAAAAGAGTGATTAAGGGCAATTAAATGGAAATGTCAACATAAAAATCAAAATGCCAAAAATCAAGAGGAAAACAAGCAAAATATGAGAAAAATAATAACGAGAAACGAAAATGATAAGGACAAACAATAAAGAGAAAAGGCAAGAATATGAAAGGTTACGGTAGTGAAAGGTTCGCAAACACTTCCATTAGCGTGATCTGCAAGCGCCTCGAGCTGCGCGCCTTCTGCTGCGGCCGACGCAGCCTCCCGAAAAGGCCGTGCCACTGAGCGAGCATCGCCCCGCCGCCTCCGCCCAGCCCGCTCCGCCCGGCCCGCCTGGCCAGCCTCGCGCCGTCGCCCGCGGCTGCTCCGCCCGCCCGCCTGCTCCGCCGCCCGCCTGTCTCGCCGCCCGCCTGCCTCCGCCCCCCGCCTGCCTCCGCCCCCGCCTGCCTCCGCCCGCCCGCTGCCCTCCCCCCGCGCCCGCCGCTGCCTCCGCCCGCCCGCCTGCCTCCCCGCCCGCCTCCGCCCGCCCGCCTCCGCCCGCCCGCCTCCGCCCCGCCGCCCCGCCTCCGCCGCCGCCCGCCTCCGCCCGCCTCCGCCCGCCTCACGCCCGCCTTCCGCCCGCTCCCGCCCGCCTCGCCGCCTCCGCCCGCCTCCGCCCGCCTCCGCCCGCCTCCGCCCGCCTCCCGCCCGCGCCTCCCCGCCTCCGCCCGCCTCCGCCCGCCCTCCCCCGCCTCCGCCCGCTCCGCCCGCTCCGCCGCGCCTCCGTCCCGCCTCGCCCGCCTCCGCCGCGCGTCCGCCCTCCTCGCCAGCCGCCCCAGCGAGTTGTTTTATTATTTTTACAATGCTTAAAGCAGAAGGGTACACGTGACGCGTATGCTATGCGCGTATTTCATTACGCAGAAATACTTTGGTAGCAATAGTTACGCGAGGGAAAGGAATAAACATAAGCGTATCTGTATTTGGGCGCAAAACGCATTGACGATTTTGCGTATTTTGGCTCCACTCGAGTATATTTCACATTATTGGCCGAGCCTCGCCGTTGACTTCGAAATGAGCAATCGAAGCGAGTTCAATTCACTGTATCATACTGGTTTACTAACCCAACTCCCTAAACACGTTAGATAATTGTTGCCTAGACTATCCGGAACGAGCGTGTCACTGACGTGGTGGCTAACGTTTCTACCAGCGCATTGTGGCCTTCTTCAGAGCATACTGCTAGGCTCGTCTCGGATAGCCTAGACAACATAAACTCCGGCGGCGGAAGCCTACGCAACCACGTTAGATAACTTTCTGAAACACTAGCCATTTCTACAGGTCATCCCGCACGTGTTCCATTTACTCATCATCTGCTTTGGCTGTCGCCCGCCGCTCGCGCGATGCGCTGCTGGACCTGGCGTCGCTTCCGGGCGCCCCCGCGCCGCTCCGCGCAGCGCCGGAAGTGGGAGGCGGCGGCCGCTTTCTTTTTTTCGGCCACTTCCTTCTGGCCCCGTCGCCGCCCCCGCCCCGCCGCTCAGGGCTCGTCTCAATGGATTTCGCTGGGTGATGCGCGCCGCATGCATGACACTGTTTGCTCGCTTTCCTTCTATTCATGTGCCGCTTGTCAGTGGTCTCAAGGGACTAGCTGAACAAAAGTCTCTCCATGACTAATTTTTGGTACACATTTGGTATCAACTTTCATTTTTAAATGCATGCAATAAATGCAATTAATTTTTGCATGCTACCTGCCAAAAAGGATGCTACCTGCCAAAAAGAATAACAAGGGAAAAGAAAAAATAGAAATAAAAGAGGAAGAAAATAGGAAAGATAAATAAGTAATACTACGATGGGTTTGCGATTAGTTTCTTTCAGGATATTTGTTTTATAATCCCTTTGGTTAACTTTTGCCGGTCTATTTGTAATTCACAAAGTGAACACCTCTCTAGAAACTTAACGATCGTTCTGCCCTACGACCATATTACCGGTTGGCTCTCGCGCCAGAATAGAAAAACCGTTATTACTAGAGCTGGGAAGTGTACGCAAACTTTTAGACTTGAAATACGCAACAAAAATGATGAAATAATCCACAATAATTTTGAAACATGAAGACATTGTTAAGACTAGCATCATTTGGTCACAAAAACCTATATTACAATGACATTACATTTTTTCTACCAATAGACATAGGATATGCAAATCAAAAACAGATTAGTATCTAACGCTCCTCATTTTATTTTGCATCAAGTGCACAGAAGGCCACACGAATTTTATTACGGTTATCCATCGATAGGGAGTGTCTTTTGAAGAGTACCCTTCCAGTGCCCAAAAAATCTCGTTTCTGCGTATTTAATTTGAATAAATTATCTTTTCGAAAGAGTCCAGTCCTCGCTTCCATAAAGAACTACTGCCACTGTCATTGACTAATAAAACTTAATCCTATTTTCTCTTATTTATATTCGTGGGGGGGGTGTTTTCCAAAACAGCCGTCACTTTAGTTTTGTTTATACACATTTTCAGTTCATATTCTTCACATATATTTTGTAATATACACATCCCTTTTTGTAACATATATTCAGTCTGCTAGACATATCATGGTTATTACACAGTTATAAGCAAAAACTCCAGGAAATTCTGATAACAAGGTTTAGTTCTCTTAATACTTCTCGCTTCTGGTTACATTTTTTCGTGGCAAGGGAAAAATGTAATTCGTAACCAGAAATGAGAAAATGCGTTTCGAAGTGAAACAATCCGACAAATCAGTGTATCACAATCGTGTTTCGCCATGTTTTAGTATTAAATAATAATAGGAGGGGAATCATCATTGCATTAGTTTCTATTGAGGGTCTATGACAAGTTATAATTCAGTAAAGTATTATATTCAAAATCAACATTCTCGTTGAATTCTTTTTAATTCCTATGAGAAGAATGTGAAATGAAAATTGACTTTTCGCGGTTTGAGTGTGTCAAATCAAGACACTATCCCAATCATTCAAACGATTTGTTAACTGCAAATTACTTGTTTTCTCTTCAATCTCTGATCACCACAGTCTCATTGCCGATCTTAATGCAACGTATAAATAACTGAGCAAACATAAACATAATAACGGAAATGCAATGTTTTATACATACACACACGAAAACTGCATGCATACAATACATTCCTGACTGCAAATGTCGTAGCGCGACAGCCTTGGGGACGCATTACCTTCATTAATGAATGATATTAATGTGTTTTTGCGAAATACTCAGGAAACAGTTATACCCTACTGCTATACATCTCATCACACAAAAAAGTTTCTTATTTTCTCTTTTGTAGTTATTGTATATCTTCAAAAAATAAATTATATATTATTACAAATTGTATTACAATTAATAGGTGATCGGCGACATAGTGATCATCCCCAGTTCTGTAACTTTTGAAAATTCAGGAAAAACACAGTTTATGAAAACCCAGACATTTTTCCTTCGTGTACACGTTATGAAGTTCTAATCTCACAAATTACCGAATTAGCCGGTTAATGTCTACATCATCAAAAAAGAAAGTTGATAAAATCCGAAGAAGAAAACGCTTCGAGGCATTCGTCGGATTTTGGCCGAATGAAGTTGACATCAGCAGAGATGAGGTGGCTAGTGTAGGTGAACTAGATTACGTTGACGAGGATTAGCAGATACTTCATACACAAGGATCAGCCTCTTGTTGTTTCTAACAAGAGTATTGAGAGACAAGAGCTGTAGTACCAGTATGTCAATGGTAAATTTTTATTTATACCACATCTAACATCTAAGACCTCAGTCGACGCTTCATCACGCAATTCCGAGTTGCCGACGAGGTCTAGCCTTAAGAAACTGTGTTAAGCAAAATATAAATCAAAACTTCCTTTGGGAGTTAATTTATGTACACACGGTACAATTCACATTTTGCAGCATCCAACAACATTCATTTACCATGTTACAGTCATTGTCCCAATAAATAGCGAACCGCTTTAAAATCCCTCTACTAGCTCTCTAGATATGTGGGACGTCCCGAATGCCAGCACGGCCGGCGCGTGGCCGGCATCACCACCCACGCTACGTTCGTTCTCACCGTCCCGTCACCTCAGCTCCCTCCGCCTCCGCCGCTCCCTCCACCATCATTCGCCACCCCCAGCTCTCCCACCGCCAACCACCTCCGCCACCACTAGCAGAACCTCCATCACCAGTATCAGCACAACCACCCACACCCCAACCACCACCACCCCACCACCAACAACTCCAACGTCGCCGCAACCTCCTCCACTGCCACAGCCGCAGTCACCGCCGCCACCACCACTCTTCCTCTCGGAAGCGGCCGCGCGTGACGTAACGCGGAGCGCCGACATGCGTCAAGGCAGCGGGGCGGCGGGCGACGGCGTGGCGATCGCAGGCCACTCGGCCAGGCTGGCCGGCGGGCGGGCTTTCGGCCAAGGGCTCGCGCGTGGCAGTCGCACGCACGCACGCACGCTCACACGCATGTGGCGCGTCGCACGCATGCACGCACTCGCGCGTGAGTCCCCGCCGGCCCGCGCAGCTCCCCGCCACCACCGCCTCCGCCGCCGCCGCCCGCTGCCGCGTGCGGCCCACTTTCCCTCTCGTCTCGCCGCCAGCGCCGCCGCCGCCGCCACGCAGCCGAAAAGCGCCGCCGCACAGTGAAGCCGAGCCCCGAAAAACTAGACAAAACGTCTAGACTGAAGATCCCTACAGCTATTCACATTCAAATCCTCATCGGAAACTATTAAAAAGAAAGTAACCAAGAGAATTTTTCGATCCCCCATAGACATAAACCGATGATAAACTGCGCATGCGCAGAATATACATACTGCTTTAACGTTCGAAGTGGCACAAACTATAAAAGGCCTGGGATACAAGAAGTAACAAGGAAGGCCCCACCTGCTACAGCGAGCCTCCGTCTATTCGGAAATGTTAATACTTCGATTTTGGTCGCATCTTCTTACGAATACGTGATTTATGTAATGTAATTATAAGTAGATAATGATGAAATAAGAAAAGGGAATATTAATAGAACAATGGCGGTGGTTATTGGAGCAGCTCGTGGAAACCTCCCGACAACCTACTCTACACAAGTTCCCATAAGGGAGACCAAGATGTGAATACTAGAACCTCCAGATGGAACGCAAACGCGCAGACGGCTACGCGAAAGATTGCCTTCTTTCTAATGAAGAATCATTTTCTAATATATTTCGTACTAAATCGATTATTTTTCGAAGTGTACAATTATATTGACATAAGTAACAAAAAGAAGAACGAAATGCCACTCCAAACGGTTGGATTTTGTAACGAACAATCGAATCAAATGATTTGTAACTAAAGAAGTTCTCTAAGTACTCGTATTCAACGAAAATATATTTCTTAAATTATGATATTTTGTAATAATGAGGTGGGACTACAAAAGATATTGAATGCTACCCGGCCGAGAACACAAATAATATACTCTTTTGAATGGCCATCGCCTCGGCTGTCGCTACGGCTTGCAAATTTCAACCCCGACAGTTTCTTGCCTAATGAGGTCTAGTTATGTGATCGACTTGATGACGTTCCCACAAGAAACTCTAACATAAAAAACTCTATGTAATGCTGGAAAATGTCATCTGAGTTCTACAAAAACGCTGGATGGATATGATTGATCAATGTGTGGTTTCAAAGATGATATTTCTGTATTCCCGTCAATATACTCGTATGTCATTTCACTGCTCTAAAAACCTTATTTATAAAGTGATGTAAAGAATGATGTTTAAAACATATGTTCCGCAAATATTAGTTGACAAACCTTGACAAATTCCAAATCCATGAACACACAAAGAACAATGAACTAAACTGTCATTCGTATCCCCATCCTTCTCTTAAAAAAGGTTTTCTCTTGGTAATTTTTCCATTTCATCGCAGTTTATCACCGCAAATTTACGCTCATTTTCTATACTCGAAGTGCTGTAGAGGACTCGGCACACATTAGCGTCAGTTGTAAACACCAACTGCTCTGTAACTGTGACGGTCCTGCTGACGGCTTAAGATTCTGACACATTAAAATCATACCCAATCACAGGGCCACGAACGAAGGAGAGCTATCGTAATTTCCTTTCCAATTCCCTCAAAAAGCAAATTTTCGAAAACAAATACTTAGAAAAAATTTAAGAACTTCTATTCACTATAAGCACATCTTTCTGGACGCTATTGAAGAAGGGAAATCGACAAGAAACTACTGAGCAGAAACGAAGCAATTGTCTGCAAAATGTCTCAGAAAAAATTTGTTCACCCAACCAAAGAGAATACGGCGATGTAAAATTTTATCGCTTGAAGTATCTTAACTGAATGTATTGAAATCCGTGAGAATTATTTGCATAGAAAAGACTAGTGAAGAGAATGCAAGTAGATGTAGGGGAGAAAATCTTCATTTAATGTTGAGACACAACCTAACGGAGAGAAACCTTCTCCTCGTACGGGCAATCAAAGGAAAACTGATGAAAAGTAAGGGAAAGTAAAAAAAAAATTGATAACGGTTGACCAGGGACTATTGACCAAGAACAGACGAACAGTCGCAGGTTTAGATAGTTGATCGTTCATTTGTCGGGCGCGTTAACCACTGTAATTATTCGACAAGTAAGTGCAGGTAATATTATATTCCCGAAGTTGGCGGTGTTCTTTTTCCTCCTGGAATGCGAGTTCCGGTGCCGATTTACACGACGGCATGCGGGTTTTCCCAGCTAGGCACCCCACCAGAGGCCTGCTCAAACTCCCGTCTAGTCTTCCGACATGTGTGGTAGTGTAGTGCATGCAAGTCCGAATATGTGTGTATGAAAGAAGGAAAATGGGATAAGTATGAAGAAGAAATGATTGTGCACAGGTCGTGGCCCATTTCTTAAGGTACTGCTCCGGCATTCGCTATATTAATGGGGAAACCACAGAAAACCACCGATCAGAGCAGTCATCTGCTAGAAGTCTTTGGTAGGCAGGGTAATTCGACCTACCTAGGGGTTCCCAAAAAAGCTTACACTCGGTCAACAGTTCAGAGACATTGACGTTGTTTAGCTTCTAACGGGGGTTACTTTGAACACACGTAAACATAAGATCACGTAACACAACATTCAAATGAAATAGCAAGCAAGACTCGCAGCCGTGTATCCGTGCCCCATTCAAAATATATTCACTGAGAAAAAGTGTATACATTTTTTTTGGACCCCTCTGTATTACCCAATGTTGAAAATTCGCTTCTGCTAACGCTAGAATCTTCCGGTCAGAAACGCTGCAAAGCCAACGGCGGAACGTTCTAAACCGGTAGGTTGAGATGGCGTGTGTCTAGAGACGGCAAATTGTAGAAAAACATCAATACATCACTTAAAGGTGTTCGATGTCAAAAACTTCGAGGTTTTAAATATGATGAAACATATGGAAGTAAAATATATTGTTTTTAATGTGATACGTCAATATCAGTTTAATGTATATTCGGCCTTAAATTTTACTGACAACGTAATGTTCTAATCAATGTTTCGCGTAGTCAAGCTTCGAAATGCAGCTTAACTATATCACCACGTAAAAACTAACCGTGCCGTCTGCGGATCGACAACAGTGCAAGTTGGGAATAATGTACATTTTATTTAAATAATGAGATTTTGTTTTAAAACATTGATGATTCTGATCAAATACGAGTATATCGATATCAAGAAAACATGAAAAACAAAACCCCGAAGATGTAATATCAATATTTGTACTCGAAACGATCGACGTTTTAAAAACATTACTGTTCTTTTGCCACTGCTACGCGTGTCCCACTGTGCTCTCCGACGGCAGCGGCGGTGGCGGCGGCGGCGGCGCTTTCCAACCAGCGCTGCGCCCTGGCGGGCTGGTCGGCTCGCAGCTCTCCCGCTTCTGTTTGGACTCGAAGACGGAACCGCTCGCAGGAAACGCTCGACAATTTTTTCCGCAAACTAGTGACGGTCGTAAGCCCACTTTGGTGGTGAATGCCTCAGAGGTGGAGTATGCAACGTTTCTTACAACTTGCACCCTTGAGGGCCTTAGCAGGGGGCCCTGTGATGCGCGTTTGTGTGTTACATTGTTCACGGGAGATTGACGACCAAGAATTAGCTACTTGAATTTCTCACTAGTGTATCACTCTCTCGTGTAAAATGAAATGATAGTATGAGTACTTAACCAGCAAGACACGGGTGATGAAAATCCCCATGCCTTTGGAATTTGCTTCCCATCAGTCTACTGAGGGTATGATTCTGAGCATGTACTCAAGAGTTTCAGGGCAAAAGCACCCAAGCTCTATTGCAAGAACGGGCAGTATCACATTTTGTGTGGAAAATGTTGAGGAATACATATTCTAAAACTGCTTTCAATTTACAGACATAGAACAATCTAATGTTTGATTTCAATATTTTCAAAATAACAAGTTTGATTTCGCACCAATTCAATGAAGAAAGAGGCACGGTAATTTTGTAACTTTTTTCCTTCTACAATTTGCTTCTAAGGAAAACTTCTTTTAATCAAGTTGCTTCCTTGTGACGTATGAACATTTGTTAATATGACTGAATTATATATGTCGATTATTAATATGATGTTTGTATATTCTGCTTACAGTGTCCGAAAATATTGAATTTTAACTACTCTTTGATTTTTTAATAGACTCCCTTTTGGTACTTCATACATCTTGCACAAGGAAGTTTTGAACGTGAATCGTTAGCGCTTATGATGACAATGATAGTTAAGAATGGGGCAAGAATACCATATGATGGATGAAAAGAGAAAATACCAGGTTAGGAATTTCGTCTGCTATAAATTCGTGCAGCAGAATTTCCGGTTTTCATATTCGCACATGCAAGTGAGTAGTCTGACCGCTAGCTGAAAAGGCGATCTAACCATAACTTTCCTTACAAAAGAATTCGTAAAAATAAATGGTTTGAAACATGAAAACACGATAATTCTGCAATTCATTTTTGGCAGAAATGTCTCCAGATAAGAATGTGTTTTCGGCGGAATCAGTGGTACATGGAAGATTCAAATATTAATATTCTTGTTCCCCTCCTAGAGCTTAGTAGAAAGTGCCCGAGACATTACGTTTATATTTTTTTACCAACTGTTATACAACTTTCAATGTAAGTGAGAGCACAATCTGTTAACACAACAGAACAAATATCGCTACACATCAAGATTCAACAATCAAAACGAACAGTAATTGAGATTAACACGCTAAATATCTACAAAGCCGATCGAATTGAATACCATTATTTTTAAATCTTCGTTTTTCATTGAAGCTTTACACTTCCATTTTTTTACTTTCCATTTTCATCAGCGTTTCATGCTTATTTTTTCAATACATTTTTTTGCAATGAAAGTGTAATTTTAATTTACTTATTCCAGTCCAGTGATCGTCAATCCTTAGGATCACGATCCGTTGAAATAATCATTCTGATTTCCACAAAACCTATCGATTTAAAAATATACATTTTCCAAATAATACAAAAATTTCATTTTAATAAAATATAACACATTATTAAACGACGATAAAATAATAAATGCTTGTTTAATTAAAGGAGTACTTTAAAAATAAATAAATTGTAGCCAAAGGATTTAAATAATGTTTATGTGTAACCCAACTATATTCGTTTAAAGACTATGAACTAAAGCATAAATATTACGCATTTCAGTATGCTGTTTGTTGTTGTTTATTTCAAAAGCGTTTATAATTTTCTAAATACATTAATAAAAAGGACTATTAAAAAGGGTTGCAGATTTTTCTTCGGAAAACAGAAGATTCCTTTAGAACCGGAGGGACTGGCTAACGGGCTTTATCTCTCTCGTGCGTCGAACAAATTCTCATGCAGGAGGAGTCAGCTAGCTACGGTGAAAGGAAATACATCACGATCCCCACATCTCTCTTACCGCCAAGCGAGGGAGTTAAATTAAGCTAGGAAGACACCGTTCGTTATCTGGCAAAGTCGGACAGTCGACCCAAAATGTCAACAAGTACATCAAATGTCACAGATACCGAACGCGTGTACCGGCTGAGTGGCATACGCTAACAGTTTTTGCCACATTAAGGTTCTTGCCCACCCAGAGTTCCAGTCCTTTCTGTGGCAGACTTTTGACGATACCTAGATAGATTCGTCGATTTCAGCCGCTATCTTGAGGAAAATGTAGCTACTGTGATCGATTGATAGTCGTACTTTCATCGATCAATGCCAAGCGTATGTCAGCGCAGTACCTTAAGAAGCGGGTCACGGGCCGTGCGCGATCTTTTCTTCACATTGTCCCCTTCCCGCGGCATTTGGCGGGTTCAAACCCGATCGAAGCCGTGGATTTTTAAGAGCGAAAAAATCCTTCGTACGCCTTCCTTCGGGGGGAAGTGAAGCCGGCTGTCCCTGTGTTAGTAGATTTACTTGCATGCAAAATATCCTCAAGCCTAATGAATCATCTGCCCAGCTAAATTTCAAATCGCCTGTTTTCTCGCTCGTCACTAAGTAAAATAACCTCCTTTCTCTGCTTTTAAGTTGGTGAAAGGAGGCCGTACGAAAAATTTGCACGTGGACAGACGGAGACGCGGTCTGATGCATGAGTCTCGCCACGTAAAAATCAAGGCATTAATTCAATCAATTCAATCCCCCCTTGCGCGAATACACACACACATTTCAGGCACTACAATATCTTTTATTGGAGCGGAGTCGGGAGCGCAGTGTTTGTGTCGGCGATGCCCCGTCGGGGAGAGAGAAACCTCGCAAGCCGACGTGTAGGTCAGCGCCGAATCTCACGTTCCAGAGAGGAGTGTACCGAACCACTTCCCAGGATATAACATGCACTTCACTCAGGACCTACAGAACATAGCAGATGACAGCCAGGAAACAAAATAATCATTGGACCGAACGCTTGGCGCCATCGTGTTGCACGATGAAAGGCGTGGTGCTCCGCGGTAGCCGATGGTTATGGAAACGACAAAACTCACAATCAAAATTTTCGCGCATGCGCAGTGAGTGTTTTTCTTGCAACGCAGTCCACTTATCCCAGTCATGAGTAGGGGTGGATTTTAATGAAATACCTTTTTTTCGTTTTCTTTTCACTCTACAACAATGCTGTTTAGTATAGAAATTAATTTCATGTTATGACAAAAGGAAATGACCCATTTTATAGGTGGACTTTTGCTATTTTCATCAATTTCGACTAATAAGTCGTTTTTCATCTTTTCCCGTCATTTTTAATGCATTTTCGCTGATTTCTTTGCTTTTAATATCGTTTTAATGGTTTCAAATAATTTTTACGAGAAGCATCAAATTATATGCACAACATTTCTGAGTAGCCTATTCGCTTTCTTCGCTCAGATATTGTAATGTGAGCCGTTGTGAATATGTTATCTAAAATTCTTGTGACGCCGTTCAGCGTCATTGTCTGTTCGGCGATTTGGGGGTATGTCCAAGACAGACAGGCATTTCTTGGTAAATAAGATTCCGAACCAAAAGCTTGCAAGTAGTGTTCACTTCAACGAATGGAACAAAATTCGATTACATCAGCATCATATCCAACAGCTTACGTTGTTCATCGGAATGGGTTTCGAATACATTTCGAAGGTAATTTTTCTTTGCTTTTAGGGCATTTTAGAATCATTTTCAGAGCATTTTTCGGATCATTTTTGGCGATGTTTTAGGTCATCGATTCATCCGAATGGGTTTTGAATCCATTTCTTATGCAATTTTTCTTTGCCCTTAGGACATTTTAGAATCATTTTCAGAACATTTTACGGATTATTTTAGCGATGTTTTAGGTCATCGAAACCCACCTCCTTCTCCGTGAAGCTGACAGAGGTGGCGACGGTGCGGCGGTGGCAATGGCGACGGCGCAGCGCACAGGCGCTGACAGGTGACAAACGCCTGCGCGCGGAGGTCGCGGCCCCGCAGCCGCCGATAAGTGCAGCCTCCAAAAAACGAAGAGGCAGCAAGCGGACGAGAGGACACCGCTTGCGCAACGTGATGAATGTGCGGGGATATCTCGGCCTCATCTACACTTTTTCAGAAATGCTGCGATGGATCAAGACCTCTGAAGGGAAATCAGGAGGATGTCTAAAAATAATCTGAACATCTACATGCGTAGTGAGTTTTCTGATTGTGTTTGTTAAACGTTTATGAAGTAGAGGTTTACGGTAACCGAGGACTTGAAACACTGCTTTTGGCCCGTCGACCAAGCATTGCTAGTAATGTACTTCCAGAGTTACCAACTAATTTTGTTTCCCTTGTCTGCCGGCATGAAGCGAACAGAAACATCTCAGTCACACGTAATCAGTCACTTGTAAAGGTCTGGGATGGGGATGGATGATTCAGGGGATGTAACTTCGAAGAACATTAGTCAGCGTTTTTTTAACACAAAAAAGACCAAATGCCTCAAGTACATCACAATTTGCGATCTCTCACGACCCATATCGGTCCACTTCAGGTGACACACGAATTTCGTCCAGAATTGAACCAATTAATGGTTCAGTGGGCACCTAAAGTAAAAAAATATATATCTCCGCTTTAACTCAGAAATCGACTCAATGTGGGTGGATAATGTCCGGCGTCTTGTGGGATGAGAGTACGAACGGATTGGAATAAAAAAGTATCAGGTTCGTTTCTTTTTTTGCTCCGACACTCACCGGAAACCGCAGCAATCATTAAAGTAATTCTTTATAATAGAGCCGGCGAAATACGGTTTTATGAATGGTCGAAAAAAGCTAGGAAAATAATGAGTATGTGATATTATTACACAATTTATTCTTGATTGCGGTTTCTTCGTAAATTATAATATCGTGCAATGTTTGTGAACTGCAAACTCGTAGTTTTTTGTAACCTCAGACAACGGTTCGAAGACAATATAATACTATCCCAGGAACAGTAACACTGCTGAATTCCAATTTTCCGAGAACGATATTTATTATTATTATTATTATTATTATTATTATTATTATTATTATTATTATTATCATCATCATCATTACATTTAGATTACATTACATTCACTGTTGTCATTGTACGTAAATCTTCTTTGGATAACAAAAGTATGTTTATATATGTTTGTTTAACATACGTGCAGCAAAAAAAAACATTCAAATCATTAGAAACTGTAAAAAATAAACTAAAGAATTGGAATCTAATTCTGTATTACAATGTTTACATTTTTCACGCACGCAAACTGCATTAAAGATTAGAATATCAAACAGTATTTATATGTGAGATTGTATTTACTCTGACGTGCGTGCAGGCAATGCATTGGATACTTCACTGAGAAAGGAATAGTTCACTGAGAATTCGCTGTGAACGACAAAAGTGAGTTGCACGTGACTGTGGGAATCGCTTGTGTTCTGAGCGCGCCTACAAGAAAACAGTGTGGGAGTCGGAACTAACAGCCGTAAAGCTTTTATTTTCCTGATAAGGATTGAACTGAAAAATGGAACTTGCAGAGGTTCACATGGTCCAAAGGAAAATAAAATTTGTGAATTATGAGAAAAGGGACCACGTATGTTATTATAAAGTAAATTCATAATGCCAATTCCACAACATGAAACAATTGTTGTAGCACTTGCAGCTACGAATCATTAATAAAAGTTATTGCCATATTATGATATTATCAATTTTACACTACATAATTGAGACATCATTTCTAATTAAAACAAAATAATATGCCAGCCAGAAATACAAGAAGTAATCTGACCCTGTTAATTAAACAGCAACGTATAATTAAACAATCCTGTTTTCGATTAATTGCACTTTTACTGTCTCACCGCACTTGTAATACGTCTATTCTTGTTTACTGAGATTTGACATCAATTTGTTCTCATTTATCCCCTGATCTGTGATCTCGTGACGTTTAAATAATCTTTCAATGCGTCGACCTGGTTACCAGATACGCGTATTCATGCAACATTCACAGGAGGAAGGGAAAGGAATATCACACACGTTGAATGGGCAGGAAATGAGAAAGAGAGAGGAAAGCCTTAACGGGCGGTCCGAGTATCCACGATTAACCTGTCAGGTGCACAAGCCGCAAGTTTCCCACGACAGGCCACTCGTCCCCTTGCGACTGGGAAGCCGGACCGAGCTCAGCCGAGCCTAGCGCGGTGACGTAGAGGAAGCCCAGGCCATGAGTTGAGGCCCAATAGAGAGGTTTTGCGCAGGCTGAAGCTCTGTAGCGTATACGCTATTAACCTACTTTGGAGTCTCTACGCGAGCTCCGACGCTACGCTGAAGTGATAGCGGGAAACGCTATTCAGCCAGTTAACGAGTGTGATCATGTGTTTTATGGCGCACCCTAAACCAGTCATGCTAGAGTATTTAATGACCTTCATTTTCTCTTGAAAGCATAAGGTACTAGTTGCATCAGGCAATTTTTAAACTGCCCCCGTTCACGGCCCTCGACCGGAGATCGCGGAAGTGAATTTGGACAGATTTGAATGCAAACCTAGATATAATTTTAGCCTGATGCAACCCTTTTATTTTAAGAAATTATTTTAGGCATATAAATTTAGCGTATTCACAGCAGTATCAACTTCAGAACGTACATTAATTTTTCAAATATTTTTCCCCGCCTCCAAATCTTTACTAATATTTTGAAGTTTGCAATCTGTCTCAAAATAATTTTGCGCGGTGACTCTATACAACACGTTGCGTGGTTCGCATGTGTCTCTTCGCGTCACTGCTACAGGAAGATGTGCAATGCTGTCTTCTGATATCATAACTGTAGCCAGTCGTCAGCCAGCTTCGGTCAATTGATTAACTGATGTAGTGAGTAGTGAATCCGGGCGTCCAATTGCTAAGGTCTTTAGTCCCGTAAGTGTACTGCATTTTTTTGAAATCAAAGTTGCGGTGATCTTCCTTCGTGGTCTCACGATGGTGAGATTCGGCGCCGACCTACTCGACGGTTGGCAGGGTTATCCCCTACCAAGTATCACCCACCAGCCGGGCATCGCCCCAGCCGGGACAAGCTCTAATCTCCCGCCGGTTTCCCGACAATTGTGGTAGAGTAGTGCGCAATAGGGTTTGTGTAAGTAAGAAGTGAGAATAGGTCCTAGAAGGGAAATATCGCGGGCGGCGACCTATCGTTGGCTTGGGATTTTCTCCAACCAGGTATCTCCCACCAGCCACCCAGTCGGGACAAGCTCCAAGCTCTCCCGGCATGTGCGGTAGTGTATTGCATGCAAGTGTAAGGGGTAGGGTAGGACAAGGAATGGGAGGGAAAGATCGAGCGCGGTCCGTGGCCCATCTGTTAGGGCAGAGTTCCGGCATTCGCCTGGCGTTGATTGAATTGATTTGAATTGAATTTGCCTTATTTTACGTGGCGAAACTCGGGCCATCAGGCCCGCTCTTCCGTCTGACCACGCAAATTTCGCTACGCTCCTTTCATCTAGCAGAGAAAGGAGGTATTTCTTGGGCGAGAAACAGGCGATTTTGAATTTAGCTCAGAGGCGTCATTTAGGCTTGAGGATCTTTTACATGCAAGTAAATCTACTAACATGGGACAGCCGGCTTTACTTCCCCTCCGAAGGAAGCCCTACGAAGGATTTTGTCGCTTCGATCGGGTTTGAACCCGCGAGCTTGGGTATAACAGACCGGTACGCTAACCGTCACACCATCACCGAAACAATAGAAAATTACAGACCAGAGCAGCCGGCCCGGGAGCGGATAGCGGCTGAATTCGACCCATTTTTGTAGCTAGTGTCCCGCCACGCACGGTCGGAACTCGAACCCAGGCACGTCCCGGTCAGAGGCATTACAACATCAGTCTTTACCCTGAGCCACCTTTGCCGGTCTGGCATTGCGCAATTCGCAATCCCTCTCAAAATCTTTTTTCCGCGGTCTCTACCCACAACACATCGCGAGGTCCGCTCCGTCCGTGGCGCTAGTGCATGAAGATGCGCCCGCAGTGTTACGCATCTCGTGCGTCGCCAGCGCGCGGGCCGCCCTCGGTCAACGGCTGCCCCGCCAGAGCCGCTCGGCTGCCGGGAGCGGTCGCGGCCCCGGTGAACATGCGGAGAAGAAAGAAAAACGCGTCGCGGATCGCCGGCGGCGTGGGTTGTTTTTGGTCCTCCCTTCCCCTCCGCGGCTCGCCTCCACCCGCCGCCGCGCCGCCGCCGCCACCGCGCTCGCCGCCGCACCGCCGCCCGCGGCCAGGCCGTTGTGTGTGCGTTGCGTAAGGCAGCGCAAGTTCGAGTTGGCGCTGTTCCCACTTTCGTGAAAACTTAGCGGAAAGTGCCCGCTCCGCCGGCCGCGCCGCGAGCCGCGTCCGCCGCCCAGCGGGAGGAGGGGCCGGATTACGCCGCCCCCATTACAGTGGCCCCTCCCGCCCGCGGGCGAGGGCGAGCGGAAGGCTGGCGCCCGCCCCGCCCCGCCCCGATTCGCCCCCGCTTCCTCGCGAGCGTCCGCTTCGAAATCTCCGCTGCGCAGCCAGATGCTTCGTAGAGCGACTGCGGTGGAAGAACAGTTGCACAGGGTCGTTGGGCCACTGACTCAGTCGAAAACTGAGATCCGAGTTTTACCCGCTCATTCAGCTCCACGCAACAATATTATCTGCAAAATGTCGCATGCTATGAAGTACGCGTTTGGACGTATTTCGGAAACTAGTGGTTCTATTCGAAACTCGCATAACCTACGTTAATCGACGAGATTTGGAAGCTAATGTACTGGTACATTAACAGGTAAAATTTCATGTAAATCTGAGGATTCAGCATGGAAGGTGCGACGCACCAGATATCAAGATCGGTTTTCAAATGCATCGACATTTTCCCAAAAGTATTAAAGTAATGCTAATACTACTTTTCAAAATTTCGAAAAAGTAGCAACTGAAAAGTACTGAACTAATAGTAAAGGTTTACAATATTTATTGTCTATTTTTAACATAAATTAAAAGTTCAAGATTCACAGACAGTTTATTTTGATAAGAACATGAACATAAATCACTTCTAAATATTTTCATGTACGATCGTGTTTCTATCAAAATAAGCTATAATATCTGCAAACATTTGCTTTTTTATTAAGGCAAAATGAATTTATTTCATTGTTGTTGTCATACGTGAGAGACGAAAATCAAAACTAGTGTCTGTCGAACTGAAAACTCGCGGCATCGCGCTTCTCACCAAAAAACGTAATAATGAACTAAATGCACAAATTAGCCATCAAGCCTTCGTGAAAGAAGATATACGCCTACACTGTACGTTGTTTCAGACATTTCAACATCGATCGGTTCTAACCGTCTGACGAGGGTCTCCAGGCAAGTATCGTCTCAGATCGTCAGGATTCCCAAACTTTTTAGTGTTTCTGACGTTGCATTAGACATCACAGTTCTGCTAAATGCTGACAAATCATTAACGGCATTATTATTCTTTAAGTCATCATTGATGAATATTATTGTTTTCAATCGAATAGAAACTCGCAAAATTTATCTGAAAATGTTAATCTATTTTTTAAATTCCTAGGCTAGACATGGAACAATCACTGGTCTTGACTAGGAAAACACTTCACATTTCCTCCGGTATTTTCCACGCACATATCATGACTAACAAATTCCTTAATGACAAAAGTTCAAGGTTCTTCATATATCGTGAGAATGTAAATTATTGACTTTGATCTAATCACTCATTTTATGTAAAATGAGAAGGTGCAGAGGTCGTTTGTACGGTCTTCGTTTATGTCCAGCATAAATCATCATTATAAATGGTATCGTCATAAATGATGCATTCTTCGGAATTATTCGTATTCCCTAAAACACACATGCCCGCGACCAAAAATAAAGCAAAATCCAGCGTTAAGTCTAATGTTAGTCCATTGACCGATTATTTATATGAATTTACCACAACTCATAATTTTTGTCTTCATGTTTCAGATATCAACAAATTATTTTTAGACCCTCTCTCAATATTGTACATCCAATTATCGATCTCCATGGGTGGCAATACATTACCATTCATATGTTCTGATCAAATTCAAAAGCTGTCACAAAGCTGTTTCCATAATGCAACATCATAATGTATAGTTATTTATTTCAGTTTCAGTGTTCAGTTTTTAAGCTTAAGTTTATAACCAATAACTTAAAGGTAATATAATTATATTTAAAATTTCAAATTTGTATCCTTCCACTAAATGTTAATCCAAATTTGTCAACGCGTTTTTCGTAGCGTAGTACAAAAAGTATGGCAGAAGTCTGGTATACTTTTTGGAATTATCCATTAAAATTAAAATATATATCACCCTCGTAATGTGTAAAATTATTGTATAAATTATCAAATATAAATTATGTTTATTATGAAGATTTGAAGCCCAACATGAGAGGATGAAACTGTAGCATAGAATTACTCGCACCGGTTGCTGACAGCTTTTCGAGATCGTAGAAAGATCATTTTTTTAAAAACGTTCTAATAATTGACTTCTACATTAAAGATAGTCACAGTAATATTTCATGCTATTATTTAACGTTTTGTTTTACTAAGGAGAATTCAAAAGTAATACAAATATTTTAATATTTATATTGGTTACCTTTGTTGATATTTCGTAGAATTAATTATATTTACAAATTGTTTAAAGTTTCTTACACAATTTTTATCAGTATTTTTCTTTCATGGTGGCCCAATCCTACCCACGAGTTCTTAAAATTGTTCTCTCTTTACTCTTCAGACTACATTCAAATATTATATTGTCCACAATCTGTTCATTTTTGCTGGATTTAACCATATTGTCCTCAATGATTGTAAATCAATGAAAAATGTTTTTAGTTTGGCATAACCAAATAGAAAATGTTGTTAAGTGTGGTGTTAATTAAGTGTTGGTGTAATTTGAAACAACGAATTTCATTACATTGCCTTTTATCATCGGTTTCCATTCCCTCTTTTTTCGTTTCTTATTTCTTGAAGCAGGCAGCGTATTTCGCCTCGTTCAACTTTGTTACATTGCCCTTCTGACTTGTTGTCCCTGCTGCCATCTTCGTTCGTGGAACTTATTTCATTGCCATATTGTTCCATGCGTTCCTTTTCCCATTTGAAATATATTATTCCAGGTATACGTAGAATACATATCCAGGCAGACGCACCCAGCTACATATCCCCGACGGAATTTGAACCTAGGACCTTGCGGTCTATGACGCTTCCAAAGAGTTCTAAGTAGAACCCTCATACAAATACCTGCGCCAAGACTATCACGTCATGTTAAAAAAAATAGATCCTTCATCGTATCCCACGCAATATTACGACTCACTTAGGGGTGTCATGAATAAGTAAACACGTCGGGAAATGGGCGGAGAAAGGAGCGTCTGAAACCGGTTTCAGCGAATGGAGCAAACGAAGTAAAAACCAGTCGCCCGTCTCATTAACGAGAGGTTAGGGCTTGATAACGCACTGGAGGCAGGCCCGCGTCATTTTGTGTCTCCCCGGCAATTTTCTAAGCCTCTCTTTAGACCCGGTAAGGTCCGCGTTCCGCACTCCCCTGGAAGGCACCGTTCCAAAGAGTTCTCTCTGAGGCTTTGCAGGCATTGCTGGCGAGCCATTTGGCGGAGTTTCGGCCACTTTACTCCGATTCCTTATCTCATATACGACTTCATCAGCTTGTCTATCCTCACTTGTAAAGAATGACATCGGAGTGAGCGAGGCTTGACCACCGTATCTCGCGCCGCTTGTAAACATGACGCGATCCACTGACAGAACGATGAAGCAGGTAGCAGCGATGACGGAGTTAGAACAGGCACGAGGCAGGCTCGTCAACTATCTCTTTGAGTGGGGCATGAACCCTTCAATCATTGCAGTTGTTACCTGCTCCATTGTGAAAACAAGCGGAGATTTTGCACTTGACTGGGCCATCCTTCAGACGCCAGCATTTCTTTTCGGGCCGTGTGAAAAATTAAATCAACATCTGAAATCAGGCAAAAGTTCTCAAGAATTCTCATTTCTTTTCGGTATACTCCCAGCTGGCAGTGCTCGTGGTATAGCAGTCAGATTGGTCACCTTATGCCATAGGAGCCGGGATTCAAATTCTGGTGGACTCATGTGCATTTTATGGAGGAAAAAGTAGGGTCCAGGCAGATTTCCTCGGGGTTAGCCTGTTTCCAGCGCCTTTGTTACATCACGGCTGCAACTCTCAAATCTTGATTATCACCTACCTATAAATATTTACCCACATATACCCATTTAGAGGCATGGCCATTAGGCATCGACGCATTTCATCTCTTCTTATCGTTACCCTCGGACACCTCCAATGTCCGCAAGGTCCTCTCGCCGGCGTATACCAATTCAGGGTCAGGACGGAATTCCCCGTTGTGCCCCAGCCCGGGTTGACGAAAATGATGAGGTGGTGATAACGACGATGGTGACAGTGAAAGATTGGGAAGGTAAGAAGGCGTGCGGTTCATGACCAGTTGTATACGGTGCTGCTGAAGCATTCCCGTCAATGTATTCAAAATTCAACTGATAAGACCAATAGTACGAATACGATTCCGGCAGGCGCCACATAGCCTGCGATGTAAAATACCTCAATCATATGTCTGGCAACTTGTCGAGAACGAACCGGGGACCTCCCAATAACTCCTATATTCAAGATATAAGGTGTTAGCTTTACATTCGCCGCCAACAGCATCGGTTGGTACTTTCCCCGGTTTGTTTAGACACCAGCATCATATTAAAGAAAGGTCCACTCGAAGTTTCGCAGCCCGTGTGGGTCGCCCCGCGAGCCGCCCCGCACGCCGCCCCGCACGCCGCCCCGCACGCCGCCCG
>BOPP01000072.1:3450575-3470885 GCA_017312745.1 Gryllus bimaculatus | reverse complement strand
TATTATTATTATTATTATTACTATTATTGTTATAGACCGTTACAATCCCGTAGAACTCAAGGGCCTCCGATTGCCGTGTGGGTTACATAATGGTCGAATTCCCGAGCATCCAATTCGGGAACTTCTATACTATACAATATTATTATTTAATTAAATAACTTCATAATACGAAGATAAATAAATATTTAAATCCATTTCGTCTAGTAAAGGGAGGTGAACGAAAACTCGTGTTTTTTGGGGCCACCCTCTGGCTTCGTCACTGTGCTAGATGTCGCGGCGGCTGAGGTGCTGGCAGTGGAGGCGGTAGCGTTGGAGCCGGGGGGACAGGCGGCTGCGGCGACCGAGGCGGAGGTGGGGCCGGCGTCGGCGTCGCCACGGGGCGGCGCCCGAAGTGAAGGGATTGTGGGGGTGGCACCGCGCCGCGCCGCGCCGCGCCGCGCCGCCGCAGCGGGAGGGCGGCCGGGCCAGAGGGGCGGACGCAACGCGGGCAAATGGAGCGCTGACAGGTATTAACGACCAACAGATACGATCGCGCCTTCCCCCTTTCGTCAACTCTTTTCCTGCTCGTTGCGCCCTTTCTGGGCATGCCCCCCTTCAAATTACGTCTGCGAAGCATTCGAAGGGCGCAACGAGGAGGCGGCTGGGCGCGCCCTTGGCAGCACCTGGTCTGGCAGGCAGGGCGAGGAGGCACGCGGAAACAGGGCCCGCCTTCCGGCGTTCCGCTCCGCACACGCGCGTTAAGAATGACGAGCACCAAACACATAAAGCGCGATGAAGGAAATTAAAGATGCGCCACAAAAGTCAAGAAGGAATTTTTGCTTTGTACTTTACGTCAGAAAGCCACGTCTGGGAACAAAGCCATTCAAAAGCGCTCAGCTTAAAATTAAGTGTTCTCAACTGGCAGTATTTTTTTCTGCCCCAACTGGCCTCTTTTCCGTGTACTTTCAAAAAGTGAGAGGAAAGAAGACTATCTAATCATAGGTAATACAACGAGTAATTCCCGACTCGCGAAGTGAGGAGATAATTTATCTGAGAATTTCCAAAGCACGAGTGGTAGTTAATAGGACTATTCCACGAGTGAAATGATTTCCAACATAGTTCAAAATGCGCCAAATATTGAAAATAACTGAAAGCATATGTTAATATTAAAGGTTGTGTTATAGTACATACGCTGTTTATTGGATACCGACATGGCGATCTATGTATAACGCCTCCTAAGATAGATGAGTCAAAGTTTATGGTTGACCAGTAGTTAGAAGCGGTAAGAAAAATCGGATAAAAAAGCGATAAATATTTCGAGGTACACCGCTCTGATTGGGGTGTTTTGTTTGTATAGGTAAACACTATTAGTTTCAATTTCAATAGTGGAATAGTCACTATAAATGTATTGTTTAAAAAATTTAGAACAAATCTTTGTCAATCCATCTGTCTTTTAATATGAAATAATAAGTTTCAAGATGAATATATATTTGTATAAAAGAAACTCAACACCATTTTTCAATAGAAAATTAAATGCTGTGTTTTCAAAAGAAACTAGAAATTTAAATACCCATGTAGGAGACCTAAAATTTAATTTTTACTGTAAATAATCACAATCGTTGTGAGGTTGTGACTTCTGGTACACTAGTATAGCTATTTATGATATTGTAAATCGGTGGGAAAAAAGTCGAATCTGAAGGAAATGTCCAACAAGCAATTTATATTTTTATATCACATAATATTATCACACAATTTAATTTAGATCAATTTAACTATTAATCGAGAATTTAACTATTTACTGAAGAAAAAAATAACTGCAAAACGTCATACACGTAACACAACCATTTAAAAATATCCAAATATATGTGTTTTAATTAGAGTGTTTCCGTTTAAATATTTACCAATGATATCTCAAAATACGAATTTCAGAAAATACATAACAACTAATAGAAAATCAATAAAGATTAATAAATGTTAATATAGTTTAATTTCACATTTTTACACTCCGCTGTTCAGTATAGATTCACTTTGGTAAATATAGAGCTTATTAGAACATCAAAATATTGCATAGGGTACGAAGTGGAACAATTTCATTCTGAAATAATATACGAAATAAAAAATATGAGATCTGCCAATAGTACCAGTACGGAAATTGTTGCATTTGACTGAGCGTCTAGGAGGAAATCTTTCCATGAGCTATTAAAGAAACTTTGTGGCAATTCCTCTTTCCTGCGTCAAAGATAAGCCAGTATGACGGTGTAGGTACCATAAATAGTCTAAAATTCTTAGTTTTCCTTCAAGCAGTTTCATGGATTCTTGTTGACTAATATATTTTTTTATGGAATGCTAAATGGAGCTAAAAAGAGCTTTCGATTCCTTTACACCATGGTTTTATAAGCTATAGCTACGGGCGTGTCGTGTATTCTTTTGCTCACAATAATTAAACTGCGCGAAGGCTTAGAGAATGTTCCCAATTTGCAACACTTAAGCCTATATATAAATATACTGACATAAATTTTTATTGAAATTCCTAAAAAATTGTAAGATTTGAATTGGTAGAAATAAAAATTTTTAAAAAAATGTTTTCGTTGAATGTGTCATAATGAAGAATGACGCAGGCTAAACTCAACTTACTTTACCATACAATTTTATTCGTTTTAATGTTTATACGGAAATACTTTTCTTGAAAGTTTCGTGACAAATTAAAATTAATAGTTACATAAATATTTGGGAGGGGAAATTTCCTTCATTTCCCTCCTCGTGGATTTGCGCCTATATTAGTCATGAAATCTCGACTCTCTAATAACTGGAGCTAACATCAGCGTTGATTAATATATCGAGGAGGTTTCTGAAGATATGGGAAAACTTCTTAGTTTGAATGCAAAACACGAAGGGCTATTTTGACACCTGTTCTGGCGGTCTTGTTACATATATTGACTGCTAAAGTGCGGGTACTTTGAGGTAAAACAGAAACTAGAGAGGAAATTTTATCCAAAACTAACTGAACTCCTGGGATTATATCGCACGACAGGAAGTATCGTGGAAAAATTACAATTGAAAAGTAAAACAGATGCACCACAGAAAATTTAAAAAAAGAAAAAACTAAGTAATAGTTTGTCTTTCAATACTTAATCTCTAAGACTAATGAAATAAAGGAGATTTACAAAATCTGAAACAATTCAATAATCAATTTTTGTAAACACAAAGTACAACATGTTCCAAAACATGAAATTGGGATATATACTCTACAGATGTGTACATGTATATTAAATATTGTATTATAATGTAGTGAACTATTGTAGAATATCCTGCTATCCATCGTAACATAAAACCGAAATGAAGAATTTAAAACACCTAAAAAGTTTTGAAGGGGTCATTTGAATTAGACGATTGTTGGATATTGTGTGTAAACACACACTTAATTTTCTTTGCATTCAAAAACAGTCAATCTTTGAACTTGAAAATACCTTCCCTTCACCGTTCCTCATTATGCAAAGATGCACCACCTATTGTATTATTTTTGTATTGAAGTTAGTCTTGAAAATGACGTAGTGAACAACTGACGGAAGCACACGTAAGCTCAACTGACAAGCTCTTACTCTATTAATTTTAATGTATTAAAATAGAGTGTTTAACTGTAATACCATTTGACAAGAGCTAATCATAACACATTTATGGCCCACTATCTTTCATTATTTTTAAATACGAAATTTGGTACGAAAATCAAACTGAGAAGAACACCCAATATACCCAATACAAACCAACAGCTCCAAACTTTAGAGGTATTTATTACATAAGAAAAATATCCAAATTGATGTAAGTAACAATATCCCGTTAAACATTGTAAAATAAATTGACCCAAATAGTTATGTAGATACTTTTAATCGTTTCCTTTGAAAGACGCATATAATCGATAAAGCGTAGTCATTATTACTCTGCTAAAATGCACATCTAAGGCCTACTGAAATGGTTGAGATCTTTTTTCTTTCTTTTTTGTATCAAACACTATGCATTTTAATTATTCCCCATCATATTAAAATATCTATTAAACATTATTTTATCTAATTTAAGTGTTTGTCACCACCCAAAAAATGATCGCGACAGAAAGTTGAAAAAGAGTGGATTGATTTTAATTACCTACGTACCACCTTACGAAACCGCCTTTAGCAGCACGTCAGCTCTTTTCTGTAACACCAACGTTCGCAACACCCGTATTTGGATTGCGGAGCGTTGCTTGAAAGACGCCGCCCCTTTGAAGCACCTACATCCCAGTTATCCAGCGGGATGGGGGAGGGGGTGATGTTCGCCGTAAAGATGCAACGTGTTGTGTCTCACGGGGCTGAGCGCGCGCCAAAGCAGAGCCCTCCGCGAGCGTTTTAGAAACGCAGGTGCTGCCAAAGTCAACACCGCAGCCAAGCGTGCACTGAACCCGAAACGCTAAAAATTCTTGGCGCACCACTTGTTGATCGTTTATGCAAATTTGTGTATCATGAAGCACAATTCAGTTTCCTCCACATTCTTCTGCTAAATATACAATGCGTAACGTACGCCACGAATGCAGAAAATCACTGCCGACTCAATATACGAGACCTGAAGGGGAGTGAGTCTTCTCTCGTTGATAGTAGCTACTAATGCATTTTTTATAGAAAACTAAAACAGTATATTATTTGATTTAATTTTATTTCGTAAACGAAGTCTTACAGTTTCTTTTTAATTTCACAACAGAGTACATTTGATTTGAATTAACGCTATTGAATGAGGCTTAATTTTAATTTGTACTCCAATATTAATTTTAATATAATCAATTTGTATAATATACACCGAAGAGACATGCGTATACCTAGACATGCATATTGAAATAAAGAGATCTGGAACCAATCGGAACACGGCGCTCCGGTCGGTAACGACTATACGTTTAAGACAAGAACAGACTGGCACAGTTGTTAGCTGATAACAGTTACTGCTGATACAATAGCAGGTTATCACGATTTCAGAGAGTTTGAACGAGGTGTTTTAGTCGGCGCAAGAGAGATGGGGCATAGCATTTCCGAGTCAGCGATGAAATTTGGATTCTCCCATTTTCACAAGTGTAGCGTGAGTATCGGGAATCCGGGAAAACATGAAAGCTAAGGCATCGCTGCGGCCGCAAAAAGATGTGCAAGAACGGGACGGACGACGTCTGAGAAAAATCATCACACGTGACAAAAGTGCAACTTTTCAGAAAATTGCTGCAGATTTGAATGCTGGGCCATCAAAACTGTCAGCGTGCGAACCATTCAATCAGACATTATCGATATTGGTTTCTGGAGCCGAAGGCCCAGTCGGTCCCCTTGAAGACTGAATGGCACAAAGCTTTACTCCTCGCCTGGGCCCGTCAACAGGACAACATTGGACTGTTGATGACTGGAAACACGTTGCCTGGTCTGACGAGTCTCGTTTCACATTGTTTCGAGCGGATGGACGTGTATGAGAATGGCGATAATCTGACGAATCCATGGACCCTGCATATCAACAAGAGACTGTTCAAGCTGGCGGAAGCTCTGTGATGGAACGGGGCCTGTGCAGTTGGAGTGATATGGGACCCCTGATACGTCTAGATACAACTCTGAGAGGTGACACTGAGGTACGAATACTGTCTGATCACCTGCACCCATTCACGTCCATTGTACATCCCAAAGGACTTGGTTAATTCCAGTAGGACTATGCGACAGCCCATATTTCCAGAATTACTACAAAGTGGCACCAGGAACACTCTTCTGAATGTAAACACTACCACTGGCCAGCTAAATTCCCGGACATGAACCTTATTGACCATATCTGAGATGCATGGCAACGTGCTGTTCAGAAGAGATCTCCACCCCTCGTACTCCTACGAGTTTATGATCAAATATGTATGTATGTATGTATATATAATCCAATTGTCTAGTTGTTGCAATTTTCACGTGAATCCGATACACCATGACAGTTGGCGCCCCCTCTGGAGAAATCTTCCCTCCACAACTTCCCTCCACGTGACGTCACCCGGTCCGCAAGCGACAGCCGGTCCGGGGCGCGCCCGGGGCGCTCCGTCGCGCCGCCTCGCGTCGCCTCCACTATTTTTTGGCGTGGCTCATCTGCGGTGGCGCGCCGGCTGACTCACTGGGCCTCTTGGCCAGTGATGCGACGCTCGCGCGCTGCTCTTACATGGCCACCGCTTGTAACCCTCGCAACCTCCTAAGCAATGATATTGCGTGTTCAGTTCTGAGAGATTAGAAACATGATCAATGGCCAACGAGTATTGATTTCGGGCACGTCGGCTTCTTAGATCATAAATCCCGTAAGTGTATGGAACGTTATTATCCCGTTCCTCTTTCGCTGGAACGTGAAATTTGGAACCGACTTACACGAATGTTTGCAGGATTACCACGTTTACCACGTTACCACGTTTCTCCCCCCCTCAACATGCCACTACTCTAGCCAAGATAAACTCCGTCCGCACCCGAATGGTCTCCCGCCGCGTGTGTTAATGTAGGGCAAGTAAATGTTAGGGTGTATGTTTACACCCACGCCAGTTTGCCATTTTCTTCTTGCCTTATGTTTACCATGTTTACCTTTATCTATCTCTAGTTTCCCTTTTCTGATTATAGATTCCGGATTTCATTAATCCGTAATCATGTGTACGAGTAAATGGAGTAGGGAGAAAGGAAATAGTTATGGAAGTGCTTCAACATTCACCTGGTATTGACATAAGAAACCACGGAATACTAACAGACAGAGCAGCCGGCACTAGAAGTCTCCTCCAGGCAGAGGCGAAATGCGACCTGGCTATATTGCTTGTGTCGAAAATCCGTCACTGCCCGTCAGGTCCAGCACCCTAGGACCTCCCGGCCAGACACGCTGCAGCGGCGAGTGCTGTCACTCAACCTCCTCAGTCGGACAAGTTGCCGAAAGATGGGCGCACGACAACGAACACTATGTGATCGAAAGTATGCGGACACGTGAATGACTTAACAGTTCATGGTGCCCTACAGCGTTAATGCTGGAAATTAATATGTTGGCCCATCCTTAACCTTGATGACAGCTTCCACTCTCGTAGACATACATTCAAGCACGTGCTGGAAGGTTTATTGGAGAGTGGTAGCCCCTTCTTCACAGAGTGATGTACTGAGGAGGTGTATCGATGTAGGTCGGTGAGGCCTGGCACGAAGTCGGCGTTCCAAAACTTCCCAAATGTGGTCGATAGGATTCAAGTCAGGATTCTGTGCAGGCCGATCCATCACAGGGATGTTATTGTCGTGTAGCCACTCCACCACAGGCCGTGCAGTATGAACAGATGCTCGATCGTGTTGAAAGATGCAACCGCCATTCCCCATTGCTCTTCAACAGTGAGAAGCAAGATGGTGTTTAAATCATCAACGTAGGTCTGTGACGTGATAGTGCCACACAAAACAACAAGAGATGCAAGCCCCCTCCTTGAAAAACCCAACCACACCATAACACCATTTCGGACGTGTCCGGATACTTTTTATCACATAGTGTATACTAGGGTTGATTGAAACCGTGCACTTGACGTAAAACAGGTATTCACGGTTTCGCCCAATTGGGCACTTGAACGTCCCCATACTGACGTTACTGTAGCGTCATATGCGCTCCCGATTGGAAGACACCGCAACAGCTGATTTACGTCAAGTGCGCGACTAAATAAATCGTACAGTGCGCGCGTGGGTGCGTTCGGCATTCTCCCAGCAGTGTTCGAGTCCGAGGCGGCGCGACCGGAAGAACCGTGGCGGGCGGTCGGTCGCAGAAAAACTTGGCGCACAAACCCGCGTCTGTGCGGCGGCAGCAGCGGCCCCAGACTGAACTGGGCCGCACAGTGGGGACACTGACAGAAGAACGTAATAAAATATTTGATGGAAAATGCAAAGAAATCACACGATGAAATGAAGACCACGGAATGAACACTATACGTCTCGCAAGAACGTTTCTGAGATATTTCAATTTCCTGGTTTAAAACCATATTCAATGAATTGAAAAAAAAAAGAAAAAAAGAAGAAAAAAACACACAAAAAATGGTAAAACAAATTAGGTGAAAATCGTGGACCGTTTGGTGCGGAATGCTCTTTGGTGTGTAAATCGTCGTGGTATGAAAAAATACAAATACGTTGAATATGATTTTATCATCTAACGTATTTCTGACAAAAGGTAAAAACAATGTAAGTTCTTGCTGAACTGCAGAATTACTTAAAACCATAACACAAAATTTGTTGAAGGTAAATACCAAATCAATATCACATAATTAATGAAAAGAAATGTCTTCCATTTTATTCAGCGTCAATTTTCTTGCATTTGTCCTCTAGGCTGTTTGCGCTAAATTATTTTTAAAATAAAAATTTGATATAGTAACTGTAGAGTTCAAGATGCAATAAAATTATATCGATCGTACTCTACAAATTTAAAGGACACATACATTTTACGTAGCTCCGTACTTGACAAGGCTTTCGAATTTGTCATTATGATCAAATCTAGCGAGTCGGAAACCCATTAATACCCACCGTCACGTGCCCAGTTTTTTTCGTTTCTTTTAATTTTCCCGTATACATACGTATATACGGCGTAATATACGTAGTATAGAAAAAGTTATGTAATGCTGCGCGAAAAAGAGGAGGATTTTCTTTCACAGCGAAGCACTGCATGCGATGTTTGGAACTTTTTTAAGCGAGGAAGTGGGCCGGGGTTTCCTTCTGCGCAGTCGCGCAGCTGCGCAGTAGAAGGGCGATTTCCGGACGAGAGCAGACCGATGCCGATGATCACCGCATGCAAGTAGGATCATCACTTTCGGAAGAAGTATCCTGCACTCCGAGCACGTGAAGTGGATAACATCTCTTTTACGTAGGTTCCAGTTCAATAAACACACATGCAGACAATGACGGAAATAGTGAAATTCTTGAGCCATGTGTTATAGTAAACTATTTTCCCAGAGATATATTATTAGATTCGAAATCTATATCAATTTTTTTCTACTAACATTTCTACTACGAAACATTTTTAAACTAGTGGAGCAGAACATTCACTCTCGCGTTATTTCTAACTGCAGCAATTTTCGAAAATTCAGAAACTTCAATGCAAGTGAGATCTGCGCATGACTCTATCCGAGGTAGAAAATTAAAGAAAATATTTTGAGACTTTTTGAGTTTAAAAAAAAAAAAGTTGCATTAAATTAAAGCAGAAATTACGGGCATACTACTGACTTTTTATTTTTCAAAAAATTGTATATTTTTTGAAAGAATTAATTGATTTTAGAACAGATTTAATATAAGACAAGAATCTTCATCATCAATATTGAACATTTGAACGCACAGGGAGCAGGCAAGCATTTGGGACCAGCACAACTTATAACCGTCTTTGTTAAATACTGGATTTTTTTAAGGAAAAAATTTGGAGCCTTTTTAGGCAAAAATGTTCAAAAATTGTCTAAATTTCATGTCAAAATTACTTATATTTTCGACAAGTTATACATGTCACAATTTCAAGATCTCTCATAGAACAATATATTTCATTTAGGGAAAATATCTTCCATAGAAAGACGTCGAAAAAATATGGAACATTTGCAATTTTTGATAATTTAGAGTAAACGAAACTGGAACCTTTCCTTTTTAGTTCTTTAGGCTATCCAACGACGAAGTTTATTCAAAAATATTGCTGCCATTTTTGAGAAAATTTATGCTTTTTGTAAATTACCCCTAAAATTTAAAATATTATTTTTAAACTCACAGTGCCCCCGGATCGTGTCCCCGTGGACTATCTGGATCTTTTTGTTGATTGTTATGACTGATAGAACATCAATTTCCGAAAAAATCATCTGAATAGTGTAAGTGCTAGTGTTGATCGCAGACGGACGGACAGATACTTAACACTGATTGATTCAGAGAGACAGACAGGTAGCGTGCGATATGAGAAAATTGCAACGTAGCATAGCAATCGCATCATTACATCCTATCAAAAAGCAAATTCAGTTCCTTATGGCAAAAGAAGATTATCAATTTTGCAAGTTCCTCTAAGTGAAAATTAAGGCTACATAAACATGAGAGATACACCGTAGCTAACAGTGCAATATACGTTTCATTTCAACAACTTGTGTTTCAAAAATGAGTTGTTCATTTCTACAATAAATATAGAGAAATATTCTAGAGTAATTATAGAATCCTTTCTTTAAACAAGCATTTTATTTATTTTGTTTATTTTTCCTACATCCCGAATTTCTTCAGATTATATGAAATTTCGGATTTGCGAGAATCGGATTTGCGAGGTTCTATTGTACATTTATTTTTCTTTGCTTAGTAAGATGAAGTAAAATAAGTTTGATACGTAAAGAAATTCGAGGATCTCGATAATTGGAGATTCTACCGAATGTTTCACGAAGCATCATAAAAGTATCAACTCGAATAATATAGGTTTTGGTTTTAAAGGCCGCGAAAAATTAACTCCATGTACATTACAGAGTACAATGGAAATTCAATAAAAAATCGAGATATCCAGAAATTCCAATTAATGAAATTGCACTATAATTTGTTCTGTTGTTACCCACGTGGTCCAATTACGTTCCTGCGTACTACGTTGGCGAAGTGACGAGAGGCCAACAGCTGCATCTCAGGGCTTCATCCGGCGGCGCTCCTAGCGGCGGAAAAGCCAGTCTCTCGCGCGTCAACGAGCACCCCCTCCCCCCACCTCCGGCCCGCGCAGGCAGCGGTCGTTTTACTGCGACGAGGACACCGCACCGCGCGAGAGCGAGCGAGCTGCCCGGGCGAGGGACCTCCCGATCAGCTGACTGGCGCGCTGACGCGGCCGTGACGTCACACCTCGCTCCCGCGTGCCACGCACGCATGCACACGCTCCAACGAGCAAGCGAGAGGACACGCCCGCCCGCCCGTTCGGGGCTGCCCGCGTGCCTTCAGCTCAGGAGCGTGCACCGCGCCGAAGGTGGCCACGCCCACAACGAGTTTCGCAGCGCTCCTCGTCTTTTCGGACGGCGCGGGCAAGGAGAACTGGCCGCTAGGGGCGCCAGTGTAGCTACTCGCAAGTATATTGTTTGTTCTTTCAACAGGCTCTTATGCAAAACTGCTGATTTTATTTGAAATTATTTAAATGCAAAAAAATAAAACAAAGACAATATTTTAAATAATGATAAGATAACGAATCAATTAAAATTGTACTGGAAACGTTTCTCTGGTAGTCATATATGATTCACAATTTATTATTCCAAAGTATTGGTCGAATGCCCGTTTCAACGTTTGATCCTTACCTGGTGAAATGGGAGATGATGAATGGTACATTACGTAACATACGTAACGCCTGCATCCTAGATTACCTTGTTTCATAATTGCAGGCTAAACCTCTCTGATCCCTACTTTTTTAATGTTATTCATCTACGTAAGTAACATCAAGTCTGTCTGTAACTGTACTTTAATTAAGAAATATCTTATTGAAGCTTAATATTGCAATTGAATGCAAAGCTAAATCATTACTTAAATATTAGGGTACAATATTAAATTTGTGCATAAATATTACAAAATGGAAATTATAGTATTTACAAGAGACAATAGTGGCTATATAAAAAAAATATTTGTGGCTTTTGGGAAGTTTATTGTGATCTTCAGTAGAATGAAGTAGTGCTACATGATTAAATGCAAATAACTGTCGTAGATGCTTGAATCTTGGACAAACTTCGAAAATGTGATCTAGATTTAGTTGGACACAGTTCATACTTAAGGAAGATGATTAATTAATTCTTGAAAATGATTAGTAGTAATGATTCCAATGAATGATAATAACAGAAACGTTTAAGCTATCAAGTAAATGTAGCTTCACTATGCGCACGTTTTATTGAACTCTTCTTATCCTTGTACTGGTTGGAGGTAAGGGTGAGTTGTTATTTTGCCTTTTCTGGGCTGTCCGGGTGACGCCGCGTCGAAGGCTGTGTTGCCCTTTTGTCATCAATGCAGAAAAATCATTTCTGTAATTCGTTTACCAATGCAAATAAGTTTTCTTTAACTCGGGAACGAAAATGTCTAGATTTTTTTCCTTCCAATTTTGCTAATCTGGGCGCTTTTTAAAAAATTATTTTAATTTGTTTTAAACTTCTCATATTTCAACTATTTATAGTTTAAATAATAGGTTGCAATAATACATTGGTTAAATACAATTTCCTCTAATTGTTGTTATTTGGCTTAGGATAGGGGTCCCAGAAATATGAAAACGTTCAGAGAATACACTTCTCCCCGTAGCACATTACAGAGTTTTGACTGTATTTAACTTATAGCTGTTTTTTATCTAGTCATGAAATTAATTATTCATTCCAATTTTCATTCTGAGTCCAATTCTCACACCTCGAAACGTTGAGGGATTAATCGAAACGTTGAGGGAATAAATCGGCAAATATTTCAATAAATCTGATTTGTCCTCGGATAGAGCTTAAGATAATACTCATAGTACAGGTCTCATGTTCGTTTTTTGGGGGCCTCTTCATACAACAAAGATAGAGATTTTTTCCTAAATAAATATGTTCATTAAAGACAGATCATAAAATAAGGATATGGTCAATTTTTCGAAAATATGATTAGTTTTCCAGAATTTTTCCGCGGAAATACAGGTAATTTAAAATATTTTTTAACATTTTTTTCTCAAGAATCGCGCCAAATTTTCTCTCTACCTCTTCATCTGAATGAAGGGACAATGAAAAGTATAGTGCTAGTCCCACGTTTGGTGAATCATGTAACACGTGATGTAGTAGAATGCGTTTTGTGGGTCCTTGATACCGAAAATTCGACTGACGGTAAAATGTCCGTCCGTCTCTGAGCAACGCTAGCGGCTAAACTGTGCGGTCAATTTTCTCCAAAATTGATATTCCCCGATCTATCATGCTGATGTTGCGAACCCTTGAATTTGATATCGATATTTTGATGTTGAGAGTACTTTTCATGAAGCCCACGGGACATTTTCAAATTTTTCAAAAAATGGCACCCTCACTTTTGATTAAATTTTGTTGTTGGATAGTCTGAAGGACGTCTAAGAGAATAGTGCATGTTTCATTTTCGTTTACATTTCTGATTTTTCGAAAGCTAAAAAAGTTCAGCATTTTTTCAGCGTCTTCCTACAACTAAAATATGAAAGATAGAGATTTTCACCTTAATTAAATCTGTCCCTTATAAATAAATTTTAAAATAAGGTCATTTGCAATTTTTCGAATATTTGAGTATTTTTCGCGTAACTTTGCGTGTAATGTAGCCCCTTTTAGCTTTTTGTTTAAACATTTTTTCTCAAAAACAGCTTCATCGTTTTTGATGAAATTTTGTTTGTGGTTAGTCTGAAGGACGTATAAGAAAATGGTGCAGGTCTCCTGTTGGTTGAAAACCTTGATATTTCGACAATTGAAAAAATTCCAACTTCCGGTGTGTTATTACAACTACGAAGATAATTTTTTTCTTAATGAAATATATTCATCAAAAACATTTTCAAATTAGGTTCATGTTGAATTTAATGCAAATATGAGTATTTTTGGAGTAATTGGGCGTCAAATTTAGTCGTCCGCTCTGAAAATCCTACGCCTCTTGATTAATTAAGAGTAATTGTAGAAGTGTTTTGAAATAGCTGGATGCTACGTAAATTAGAATGAGTAAATTATTTGATTTTTTGTTCCTTTCTTACATTGGAGCTTTTATTATACGTTTAAATTTTTTTTTCGAAATTATTTAAAACCTACTAGAAATACATATTGCTAGCCTTCCGCTGCCAATTTACGCACTTGGATGCTACGTAACTTAGAATTTGAGTATTATTTCATATTTCACTTTTTTATTATTATTAATTATTATTATTTATATTTAAACATGTTATTTCATTTTAAATTGCGTCCTTTAACCCGTTCAGACGCAGAGTTTTGAAAACATTTATGTCCTTTGTATGTATGTACTTGGTGCAACAGCCCGTGAACGGGCTCAGACCTACTGGCGACGTACCTCTCTCGCGGCGATGGGTTAAGGGGGTACGTGTGATTAGCACGTAGGCATCCCCACACCGTATTCCGGTCTTCTCACCCTGAGAAGTGAATTCATCGTTTCACAGCAACATGTACTGGGACATTGCAAGGAAAACGCACACTATAGTCTCGGCGTGACCAGGAATCGAACCCGGGGCCGCGTAGTGGAAAGCGACCAAGAGCTAGCCATGCACCCTCTATGTCCTACAGTCCTGACAAATGTTTTTCGAAGTGTGCCTTTCTATAAGATAAAATCGTACTACTGCGATACGCAAGTTCGTGCAAGGAAAGAAACCGTTACCACGGATTTTCAACAGCCTATTCAAACGTGTACCGACCTAAACGCGAAGAAAGAAGTCATTTATGAGAGAAAAAATAAAAAAGTTCTAACCTGCATAATTGTGTGAGGTGAGACTATACCTATCCCTGCACAATTGTGTAGGGGGGGAGGGGTCGGAAAGGTTTAATTGTGTTAAAAGAAAATAATAATAATAGATGAGCGGTCATTGCTGGTTGTTGCTATCCATTATAACGCCGCATAGATAACAAAAGTTGATGATGCGGCCTGATTTGCGTTTGCGGTTATGAAAACGAATACTTTTGTATATTTGTAAAATATTTCAATACTTTAGTTTAATAATTACAATTATATTTATATTTGCCAACGCTATCGGTATCATGCTATTTATTAACATTTAATTATTTTACTTTTTCGCATACTGCTTATTTTTCGCCACAAATGTTCTACGATTTCAAATGAGTTGTACAAAAAAATAAAATTCGGAGTAAAATTGTTGTAGTATAAATAACCATAACCATAACCATTACTAATGACGAGAAGGTACTTGCCTTTTTAGCATCACTAGTTTATGTTACAAGTTCACAAGAGACCGGATAATGCCTTTCTAGAATGTACTGGAAATAGAAGTTCGTTTAAAATTGCTACTTTGTTATTCTATATGCTGTGATCGAAAGCTGGTTAAAATTGAGCAGAGTGATAGAGAAAAATGCCATTTCGTACTAAAATTGTCGTTTCGATATCGCATATCTTCTGGTGCAATATACATTTACGTTAATCAGGTACACTTACATTGTTTGAGGATCTTTGACGTTTTAATAACAAATGATCATTGATAACTTGTCTGAACAAATGTAAATATTTTTTCTATTATTTGCACTTTACGATTTTGTTATAGACATGTTAAAATATTAAGCATGATTATCTCACAATGCGATTGTAATTTGAAGTTCTTTCTACACAATGAAAGACCTTAATAATATGAAAAATATTTTTTCATTTCCATTTTTTTGGATTCATTTAGCTTATTTACATCTTAATTTTGGATTTTTCTACCTGTACAAACAAACCTAATAATTGCAATTTATTTCGTGCGCTGAAAAACATCGTTTTTTCCATCTTTTTAATAAGTAACACTCAATTTCAATTATTTAATTTCCCTAGTAACTATTATTGCTAATTGAAAGTTCGATGCTTTGCATAAGCTTTGAATCATCTTCGCCAGCTGCATTCATTCATTCATTCTATACGTGCACACCTCCCCTTAGCAACAGTTCTGGCGCGGGGCGCTGCACGAGAGAGCAGGTGAGGGATGGGGAGGTGGTGGGTTCGATGCACTGCGGAATGCGCGGGCGCAGCGCGTCGCGGCGCGGCCGGGGGCGGCAGCTGCCCAAGCGGAAGCGGCGCGGCGTCGCGAGCCCCAGTCAGCAAAGCGCCTTCCGCGCGCGCCCGTCCCTCGGCCCGAGAGATGAGAGGGCCAACAAGTGCAAATCACAAGGGCTTCCCTCCTCAATATCCGGCCCTGTGGCCTCCGCCCTCCTAGCGGGCCCCGGAAAAAAAGCCAGTCTCTCGAGGTCAAACGAGCGCACCCCCCCCTTCCCGCACCTCCGGCCGCGCGCTAGGCAGCGGTCGTTTTAACTGCTGTTACGTGAGGACAAGGACCACCGCGCCGCGCGAGAGCGAGCGATTGCTGCCCGGCGAGGGAACTCTCCCGATTCAGCTGACTGGCGCGCTGACGTGTCTCGTGTACGTCTCAACACCTCGCTCCCGGCGCGCCATCGCACGCTCATGCACCTGCTCCTAACGAGACAAGTTCGAGAGGACGACTGCCCGCCCACGCCCGTTTCGGGGACTGCCGGCCGGCGTGCCTTCAGTCTCAGGAGCGTGCACCGGTGGCTGCGAAGGTGCCAACGCCACAAACGAGTTTTCGCAGCGCTCCTCGTCTTTCTGGTACGGGCGCTGGGCATGGAGGAACTGGCCGCTAGGGGCTGTCCAGTGGTTAGCTAACTGCAAGTATAATTGTTTGTTCTTTCACAGGCTCTTATGCAAAACTGCTGATTTATTTGAAATTATTTATAATGCAAAAAAATAAACAAAGACAGATATTTTAAAATTAATGATAGAGATATACGATCAATTAAAATTGTTACTGGATGAACGTTTCTCTGTAGTCATATATGATTCACGAATTTATTTTCGAAAGTATTGGTCGAAATGCCCGTTTTCGACGTTTTGATCCTTACCTAGGTGAAATGGGAGTGACTGAATGGTAGGCATTACGTAACATACGTAACGCCTGCATCCTAGATTACCTTGTTTCATAATTGCAGCTAAACCTCTCTGATCCTACTTTTTTAATGTTATTACATCGACGTAAGTACAACATCAAGTCTGTCTGCTAACTGTTTACTTTAATTAAGAAATATTTTATTGACGATTAATTTTTGTAATTGAATGCAAGCTAAATCATTACTTACATGTTAGGGTACCAATATTAAATTTGGTGCATAAATATATAACAAAATGGAAATTTGGTAGTTATGTTACAAGAGACAGTAGTGGCAATAATAAAAAAATATTTGTGGCTTTTGCGGATAGTTTGCATTGTGAGTCGATGTCAGTTAGAATGAAGTATGCCTACATGATTAGAGTGCACAATAATCTGTCAGGTAGATGCTTGGGAATCTTGGACCAACTTCAAAAATGTTATCTAGATTTAAGTTGGACACAAGTTCATACTTAAGGGAGATGATTAATTTAATTTTGACAAATGATTAGTAGTAATGAATGCCAATGAATGATAATAACAAGAAACGTTTAAGCTTCAAGTAAATGTATCCACCTTAGGCTTCACTATGCGCGCTACGTTTTATTGGAAACTCTTCTATCCTTCGTACTGATTGGAGGCTAAGGTGAGTTGTGTTATTTTGCCTTGTCTGGGCTGTCCGTGGTGACGCCGCGTCGAAGGTTGGTGTTGCCCTTGTTGTCATCAAAGCAGAAAAATCATTCCTGTAATTCGTTTAACCAATGCAAATGGAAGTTTTCTTTTAACTCGGAACGAAAATATCCTAGTTTTTTTCCTTCCAATTTTTGCTAATCTGGTGCGCTTTTTAAAAATTTATTTTAATCTTGTTTTTAAACTTCTGCATATTTCAAGCGGTAGTTTTATAGTTATTAGGAATAATGGGTTGCACATAATACATTGGGTTAAAGTACAATTGTCCTGCTAATTGCTGTTATTTGGCTTAGGATAGGGGTTTTTCGACGAAAGTATGACACGTTCAGAGAATACAACTTCTCCCGTTGCACATTACATCGCAGTTGTTTTTGCTGTATTTAACTTATAGCTGTTTTTTATCTAGTCATTGAATTAATTATTCCTTCCAACTTTTTTATTCTGAGGTCATTTGTTGGTGGTTAGTCATGAAGGACGTTTAATAGGAAAATGGTGGGGCAGGTCTCCTGTTGTGGTTGAAAACCCTGATAGTTTCGACAATTGAAAAAATTCCAACTTTCGGGTGTGGTTATTACATATAGCGAAGATACTTTTTTTCTCAATGAAATATATTCATCAAAAACATTTTCAAATTAGGTTATGTTGAATTTAACTGCCAAATATGAGTAATTTTAGGAGAATTGAGCGTCAAATTTAGTCGTTCCGCCTCTGAAAATCCTACGGCCTCTTCATTAATTAAGAGTAATTATGGGAAAGTGTTTTGAAAATATGGATGCTACGTAATATTAGAATGTGTAAATTATTTGATTTTTTGTTCTTTCTTACATTGGAGCTTTTATTATACGTTTACAATTTTTTTTTTTTGCGAAAATATTTAAAAGCTACTAGAATAAAATATTGGGTGCCCTTCCCTGTCCGCCCGCTCTCAATTTACGCCACTTGGATGGCTACGTAACTCAGGAATTTGAGTATTATTTTCGTATTTCACTTTATTTTATTATTATTATTATTATTATTATTATTTATTATATTTAAAACCTGTTTATTTGATTTTAAATTGTGTTCTTTAAACCGTTCAGACACAGAGTTTTGACATTTATGTCCTTTGTATGTATGTACTTGGCGCAACAAGCCGTGAACGGGCTTCAGGCCTACCGGCGACGTCCTCTCTCGCGGCGATGGTTAAGAACGTACGTGTGATTGCGCGTAGGACATCCCACGGCCGTATTCCGGTCTTCTCACCCTGAGAAGCTGAATTCATCGTTTCACAGCAACATGTACTGAGACACTTGCAGGAAAACGCACACAATAAGTCTGCGGCGTGACCGGGAATCGAACTCGCGGGGCCGTCGTAGTGGAAAGTGACCAAGAGCTAAGTCATGCACCCTTTAGTCCTACGTCCTTGCAATGTTTTTCGAAGTCTGCCTTCCTCAAAGATAACATCGGTACTACCGCGATTAGCAAGTTCGTGCAAGAAAAGAAAACCGTTTACCACGGATTTTTCAGCAAGCACGTGTACCGGCTTTAAAACGCGAGAAAGAAGTTTATTTATGAGAAAGAGAAAAATAAAAAGTTCTAACCTGCATAATTGTGTGAGGTGAGACTATACCACTCCCTGCACAAATTGTGTAGGGGGAGGGTCGGGAAAGGTTTAATTTTGTGTTAAAAGAAAATACGAATAAATGAGGCGGGTCATTGCTGGTTGTTGCTTACCCATGTATAACGCCGCATAGATAACGAAAGTTGATGATGCGGCCTGTTGATTTTGGGTTTTGCGTGATGCGGAATACTTTTGTATTTTGTAAAATATTCAATAATTTAAGTTTAATAATTACAATTATATTTATATTGAACGCTATCGGGTATCATACTATTTATTAACATTTAATTATTTCTTTCTCGCATGCTTGCTTATTTTTCGCACGAAATGTTCCTAACGATTTCAAATGAGTTATACAAAAAAATAAAATTCGGCGTAAAATTGTTGTAGTATAAATAACGCCTAAGCCATTACTAATGACGAGAAGGTACTTGCTTTTTTAGTCATCAACTAGTTTATGTCCCAACTTCACAAGGAGACCGGATAAATGCCTCTCTCGAAAGTACTAGAAAGTTCGTTTAAAAATTGCTACTTTGTTATTGCAGTGTTATGTGCAGTGATTCGAAGCTGGTTCATTGAGCCAGAGTGATAGAAGAAAATGCCATCTTCTTACTAAAATTGTCGTTTCGATATCGCATATCTTCTGGTGCAATATACTTTACGTTATCAGGTACACTTACATTGTTTTGAAGGATCTTTTGACGTTTTAATAACAAATGATCATTGATATTTGTCTGCACAAATGTAAATATTTTTTCTATTATTTGGACTTTACATCTTGTTTATAGACATGTTAAATATGTTAAGCATGATTTTCTCACAATCGCGATTGTAATTTGAAGTTCTTTCTACAAAATGAAAGACCTATAATATGAAAAATATTTTTTCATTTCCATTTTTTTGGATTCTTTAGGCTTTATTTACACTCTTAATTTTGGATTTTTGCTACCTTACACGAACAAACTTAATCATTGGCAATTTATTTCGTGCGTGAAAAAGATCGTTTTTTTCCATATTTTTAATAAGTAACACTCCATTTCAACTATTTAATTTCCTAGTAACTATTGTTGCTAATTGACAAAGTTCGAATGCTTTGCCAATAAGCTTTGATCATCTTCGCCAGCTGCCATTCATTTCATTCATCTCATTCTATACGTGCACACCTCCCCTTCGCAACAGTTACTGGCGCGGGCGCTGCACGAGAGAGCAAGGTTGAGGGGATGGGGAGGTGGTTGGGTTCGATGCACTGCGGAATTGCGCGGGCGCAGCGCGGTCGCGGCGCGGCGGGGGCGGCAGCTGCCCAAGCGGAAGCGGCCGCGGCGTAGCGGAGCGCCCAGTCAAGCAAAGCGCCTGTCGCGCGCGCACCGTCCCTCGGCCCCGGCCAGCGACCTTGCCCGCCGGTTCCCCGCCAAGCCCCGCCGACGGCCCCCCGCCCCGCGGCCTCCGCCACGGCCCGCCAACGCCCG
>BOPP01000072.1:3439923-3450550 GCA_017312745.1 Gryllus bimaculatus | reverse complement strand
CCGCCCACGGCCCCGCCCACGCCCTCAGCTGGCACTCGCCGCTCGGGAAGGTTCCATCCGTGGCAGGATTTTCGATTCTAGATGGATAGAACAGAGTTCTAAAGACCAGCTGCTCTGATCGGTACTTTTCTGTGGATTCTGCGACCGACATCTGGCTAATGCCGGAGCAGTATCCTAATAACCGGGTCTCGGATCGCGCGCGATCTTTTCTTCCTATTCCTTATCCTATTATCACCCTTTACACATTATCTATTACCTATTATCACCCTTAATACATTTAATGTATTATATACCATTTGGATTGTATAATTGTAAAGAACCTGTAATAAGTATTGAACTTCAGCTTCTGGGTCTGTGATCCCCATCTCGATTAGGTTTTCGTCCAGTTTTCCTGATCCTTGAGCAAATGCTGAGATGTCGCGTTGTTTTGTTTCTGAACATAAATGTAACTTAAAATTAACTTCTCCCCATAGCACGTCACACACAGTTTTTAACTGTTTTAGCGTAAATAAATAAACAAATTTATTTATACATGTTTACACTTGTAAACGCCTCACTACCATTAGTGTCGACGCTAGGTATGGGCAGACTGGGCAAGTCAAGGAGTCTGATGATGGAACATTGAGGTACAGACGGTAAAAAATTGAGAAAGAATTTAGGACTCGAGAAAATCTTTAGCATAATTTAATAAGTCGCGGAACAGTTGCCTGATATTTCATAAATGTTTCAATTAAATGTTTACCTTAAATAGTTAATTATAGTCATTACTTATAAGGCAGTACTGTATGTAATGAATCAAATGACGCTAACATTAAAATAGATTCCACTGAAATTCATATTCTTATTTCATGTGTTTAACAAGTGATTTTATTAAACACTACCTGAATACAAATTTAAGATTACAGGGGAAATATATTATATTTTAGATTACAGTAGAAATTGTATTATTTAATCATTAAATATTTTCACTACTCACTGTTTCCTGATACAACTTTCACATTTTTAATTTTGAGGGGTGTGGGCGACCGACTACGTTCCAGCATCTCCCGAGCCCAAAATTGTCTAGCTCCGCACTGACTACCACACATGTATCGGGAGCGCACTTACAGCTTGTTCCCTCTGGAGCGTTGCCCCGCTGGTGGGAGATATCTGGATGAAGAAAACACCGCAATCAGATTTGTAAGTAGGCGCCGGATCTCACTATCCAAGGGGAAGAACATAGCCACCTAGCTTGTTAAAAAATTCCCTACCCTTTCAACTACAATGACGATAGCAGTTGCGGCCTCTGGAAATACGAAATAATCAATCAATCCTGTTGGCATTCGGAGTCCCACGCTTCCCCTTACTGTCAGTGGCGGCTAGTGCGTGGTTCTCACATGGAGGAAAGAAGTCAATTGCTAATACTTCAAGTGTAACATACATCAAATGAGATTGCATGCATCGACATGTGATGGGATAAGAGAAAACTCTCGGTTCGGGGTGCCCATTCACCTAGTCTTCCGTCAGCACACATCAAATTATATTGTGCGCCAGTTTCTGCTCTTGAATCGTCATCACTTGCAACGCCCCTTGCTGATCCATTTGAATAAGATATCGGTGCATGGCTCGTAGATAGAGAGAAAAATTCCTCCTTTCGGCCCGTAAATCTCCTCTAAATGTGTACCTAATGGTTTTTTCAATTCTATATTCCTTTTCTTACAAAACTTCCTATCAGTGAATTCATGAAGCCCTAACACATGATGAGACCACAAGTCGCATACTACAAACCTAACCTTACGTACTACATTTGTTAGTAAGTTTTTGTTTATGTTGTTTCTCATCTCAAAGCTCCTCGAGTGACCGAAAATGTGTGAGTGTTGCCGGGAAGGGAAGAAAGCTCGATGGAGGAGATGGAGTAGAATACTCGGAGGCGTCACATATAGAAAGTTGTAGGCAGCACTGGATGGCATTGCGGGTTGAAATGTTTGAATATGGCTTTGTTGTGGGAAGAACTAAAGAACAGGAAACGTCAGAAGGTAGAGAGAGATTGATGGTGTTGATGCTAACGCGGTGTAGAGTGGAGGCGAAGACAGTGAGGACGTGGGAGTATTATACTGACGGCGAAAATACTGAACTTCACTACATACTAATAAATATGGAATGGAATTTATTGAAATAAAAAAACGCAACATTTGTAAAAAATAGAGTCTTATTTTTCGAAAAAATATAAAAAATGTAAAATTAAATTTATGGTAGTGTTTAAAATTCACGCATACGAGCATTTTAACATTTTCGAAAACAAAATGGCGCCCATTAGACTTTAAAATGGATTCGGAGCGGTTGAAAACGTTTACCTCTACAGAAGTAATTTGTCACTAGTCTTCGCCAAAGACTATGAGTTTTAAAAGTACAAAATATGTAAACAAAATATGGAAACATAAGGTGTTTACGGGAATCTCGTGAACAAATCTAGTTGCATTGTCAGTGACGGATCGGAGGATAATATAAGTGACCACTCTCCCACTCTACAAATCTAACAATGTGTTGATTCTGCAGTGGACAGGGAGGTCCAAGCGTTTGTATTACGACGGTGGAAATTTTCGACATTAGCGCCATCGAATTCGACCAGTTTGGAGGAAAGTTCTAGCAGCCGGCTGCTCTGATTGGAAGATTCCATCGCTTTCTCCTATGAACACCGGGTAACCTCCTATGAACGCCGGATTAGTACCCTAACGAATGGGCCATGGACCACGCGCGATCTGTCCTTCCTCTCCCTTGTCCCTCCTCTCCACACACACAAACACACACACGTGTATTCACTGCACTTCAACACACCAAGAAAAGCCAGTCTGGAGGTTAGAGCTTGTCCCAGTTGGTTCCGTTCCCACTGAGGGAAATTCTTGGAGGAGAAATAAACCCGCAAGCTGCCGCGACCTCACGCTCTAGCGGGGGAGAAACACCGCGGCCAGCCGCGACATAACATGCACTCCACTTACGGGAAGTGATCTAAGGAGTGGTAGTAATAGAAGTAGTTGACGCGCCTGGGAGCAGTAAATTCCCATTCACTCCAACAAAATAAATGAACTCATCTAGTTGAAAACACGTACCACATATCGATCTCATCACATTCCAAAATAAATTCCCATGAAGCATGCGATGCAAGGATTTTATGAGTAGGTTCTGGATTTTGTGTCCCTGATAGAGGTGTGCATGTGCGTCGGGGTACAGGAAGTACGATTAAACAATGGACTGTACGGAATATCTGTCAGATTTTGATCAACGTGCTCTATGAAACACGAGAAGCACATGGTTGCGATTATTCCTGCTTCGCAAATCTCAAATTCCGAGAACGCAAATTTCGAGAAGAAGGGATTGAGTTTGACAATTCACAACATTGTTCGGTGTTCATAAAAGCGCAGTATTATTTTCCTTTTTTCACAAAGGAGGAGTCCCGAAACATTTATTTGCAAACTCGAATCTCAAACATTTCATTTCGACACATAAAAATACTACAATATAACGATATATTTAAGAAATATGCATTAATAGGCAATATAAGTACAAGTAAGTCATTATACTCAAATATGTAAAATAAAGGTTTCAATTAATTCAGAATGTCCAAAAAAAATAGAACGAATGTAAATGTTGCGCCAGTTAAAATACGTATTTAGATAAAAATGCACAATATTTCTGCGCGCTGGGTTGGTGACACTGCATTTGGAGGGAAAGAGCGGATGCAGAGTGGTCTGACGTGCAAAGTTTTTTGTTTTTTTTAATTAAAAAAAAGTTGCGTCTTCAATTAACGCAAGACGTCTCCAAGCCCCGGGGAGCGTTGAGCGCTTTCGAAGTAATCCTCCATTAATATGAGTGTGGGAGTAATCCTTCATTAATTAACATTGTCATATTCCGTCACGTCTTGTCGCAGTCACTTGCCAAGAGGACCGCCAAGTAGCATCTCCGCGTACGCGCCTCCTACTACGCGCTCACTACTCAGCGGCCAGATTTGGGAAGGAATTAGGATTGTGGTATGGTTTAGTTGGTTGGACTAGCCCCTGTGAAGCATGCAAACTCGTTTTGTCGTAACACATTTCACATGAGGTTCTACGGGGATTCTACGGGAATGGTTACGAAGGTTGTCACTTCTTCATCAGGAATGGTAATATTTTGTTGGACTTACTGAGTCTAAAATAAAATTTCTAATATTACATTTCAACATACTTCTACTATTATTGCTTATTATAACCTTCTTTGTGTTATATGATGTGGAAAAATAAATAGACTTCACATAGTACGTTGCCTTTGTAGTGGACATGTTAAAAGAGTAATGTAGACTACATGTAGATTACGTGTAGAAAACACGCGTTGACGTAAAATTATAGTAATTAATTCCGGAATTAAAATTATAGGCACGACTCTGCAACACACTCTGAGAGGGGATCGCCCACTCTCACAGCACACGCCGCGATGGGTTTTCCCTCACTCTCGCTTCCCAGCTAATCCCCTCTCACTTTTCGTTACCTGTGAAGCCCGACTCCTCCCCGTTTCGTTCTTCAGGAGTTTCGGCAGGCATTCATAAGTATCGTAGATGACTCGCACCTGTCCCGAGAAATCCTCGAACTCAGTTGAACGTGGCAGATCTTCGGAATTGTGTACGTTAAGTCAAAGAGGTAAGAAAGTGCTTGTGTTGGGTGATTTCGTGTTTTGTATCCACAAACTTTTAAGCGGCTTTTTTTGATGGTAGTTCCCTAAAAGGACTTGCAAATCTTTCTTCAAAACAGACAGGAGTGGATAAATAAAAATCGAACTGCGTCATTCTAAGCAGACCATGGGAATCGCAGCAATAAATATTTATTCTAAACAGGAAACAGTACGAGATGGAGTCTGGCTATGGCTTTTCAGGGAGATAGGTAAGCGGCTTTGTAGACCGCTGGATGCAGTTGGTATATGCCCACGCGGGTGTAGAGATTGTACTGCAATCAGGAGAGCGGCACACAGAATGAATTTGGACTAGATATTGAAATATTTTCATTTCTTTACCATACATATTTTTACAACATGCATGTCAAGAAATGCAATTTTAAATATTGTTACAACTATAGCATTAACAAAAGTGTGTACATTTAGTGTTTTCTCGTCGTTTTCCAGGTAGTAATGCAGTGTACGTAATTGGGAATCATGCGTAGGAATAAATTCCAAGTACCGATTTTCTCTGTACCCTCTAGGAGCATTCATTTGTAACTCCTTGTAATTCTAGACAATCATTTGCTAATTCAGCCAGCAAATAAAGATTTTCCAGTAATTTCTTTGTTGTGCACATGAATTGATTTAAATTATCTCTAAAATAAACCAAATGGCGATAGAATGGTTCGAATGAATTCCATGTTTGCAGCATAGTATTTATTTTTATTCACAATGGTTTAAAATAACAAATATTTCTAAAAAAAGTTCCTTTTTAAAACATGGCGCGACTTGCCATTCATAAAAGGAAATGATCCGGATAAGTCAGCAACATACTTTCATGGCAACCTTGTTGCTTGTTAGGGCCACGACCACTCGCTTCTTCGACAGGGGGCGTTTGAGAACAATCCCCCAGCGCCCCTAGCCCCCCCCCTTTCAGCCCAACGCACCGCTCTACTTCCTCATTGCACCCAACCGCGTCACGCCGGCCGCTCGGCCTTTGTCTATTATAGGCGTCGCAAACGGCGGCTGCAAGGCGCGGCCTAGGCCTCCCACAGCGGCAGCGCACCCCGACGCAGCCAGCTCCGGCCGACGTCGGGAGCGATTTTCACCAGCGTCGTCGTGGGAGTGTAATCCCAACGTGCCGACGTTACGCCCTGAGGAAGGTCGCCGAATGGCGACCGAAACGTCGGCCCCTTTGCCATGGACCCGTCACCCGGACAGCCAATTAAATACTGACTCCGGCCGCGGAAGCCTACGCTCTCACATAATCGCAAGGGTTTGGGGTAAGAGCCCGCCCCAGCCACAGCAAGCCTCCCGCTGTTCGTAAATGTTAATGTCACGATTTTTGTCTTCTTTACACTGCCCCCAGCCCTTTATAGCGGAGGAGGCGACATCGATGTCGATGTTTTTATCAAGTAATCAATGTATTTAACATCGAGTTTTTTAGGTCTATGTTTTTTAACAGCGATGTTGTGTTTACGATGTTTTACGTAGTTCATACATTTTAATTAAAACATAGAACCATCAAAACAAAATTCTATAATAATTTTGTGATATCCTTAAATTGAGGGTGATCTGGGCTGTCCGGGTGACGCCGCGTCGAATGCTGAGTTGCCGACGTTTCGCCCATCCTGTCGTGGTCTTCCTCAGGGCTGGTATGCGGCATACGGCTGGCATGCGACGCGGCGTCACCCGGACAGCTCAGATCACCCACATGACTCTGGTCGCGGAAGCCTACGACTTCATCCTTAAATTGAATTGTCTTCAGACCAAAAAAGAACTCATATGGGTGAAAAATAAAATCACGTTTTGGTCAGTAAAGAAGTCTGTTTTGTTTTTGTTTTTTTTTTCTTTTGAATTACCGAAACATCAAGTTTTGGTTGTTGGTCTGGTGGGTTTTTGGCTCTATTGTGTTAGATAGAACTCAATTAAATTATTAATTATTAATAAACGAGACTAATTTTATATCAAATTCCCCCCTCACGTGAACTTCAGTGATTACTTATCCAGTTTTGGAAATATCGAGATTTAACAACATCGATGGTTTGGGGTCAATGTTTTATTAGCATCGATGTTTTAATTTTGAGCAACTATGATTACAAACATCGAAGTTTTGTTGCCGATGTCGCATTCCTACTTCTTAATTGGGAACAAGACACATAAAGCAACAAGATAAATCTCATAATCACCAAAGTTGGGTATTAATATTTGCGAATGGTAGGAGCCTTCCTATGGCTGAGTGTCTGTTCTTATTTATTGCCCCAAGCACTTCAAGTTGTTTACAGAACGCACTGAAGAGGTAATTTCCTTACAATTCAAAAAGCAAACATACAGCTATTCTAGAACTATTTTGCAGGTCGTCGTTCCCTTTCCCTGTGTTTGTTCTAAAGAGCATTATTTGATGCCAATCCGTTATTGAATATTCCGAACAGTAACATTTGAAATCGGGGCAGATCTTCTGCATTTAGTTCCCAATCAAAAGCAGACTTAACATTTCCAGCTATTTTTAATTTGTTTTCCTCTTGAGGCTTCTTGTTCAGAGTCAAAGAATATAAGCTCTATGTTTTATACAATCCCACATTTGAGGATTTATGAACAGTAGTAATTTGCAAGCTTTAAATATGCCAAATAGTCTTTATTCGATTCAAAATTACAGGAAAAGAAAATTTCGCTTCCAAAATATCTTTCTGCCTGGGGTCCCATAATACTTGTAAAAGTAGCGGAGAGATTAGCCGATTCGTGCAAATTCAGCCGGCTGCAATGACAGCACGGAGGGAATAACCAACATTGCTGTCGAGCAGAGAAAAAAAATGGTAGTTTAATTACTTGTCACGGGGACGATAACCATCGCTTACGAAAACTTGTAGCCCATTTGTCACCATCACCATAACCTACCTCAATTTGACAAGATCGACAACGCACACGTAAGCTTCCGCGGCTCTATTCCATAAATTCTCGGCTATCCGAAAGATGACACGTCGTTGGCTGAGAGGCCAACGTTTCGCCTGACATCGCAGGCTTCCTCAGGGCAGTGACGAACAACGACAAGTGTAGTATTTTTCGAAAACGACTGTCAGCAATGCAGAGAGCCTCCACAAATTTATCACGATATTATTATTATTATTATTATTATTATTATTATTATTATTATTTCTCTAAGGTCGCATTCTAACTACTATCTCATGTGGCGGATTACTTTGTTTACATTGGAGTAACTATAGGGGAACACGGCACGTAAGGACAACATAAGCACACACAAACAAACATTCATTCCCGAGGCGGAATTCGAACCCGGACCCTTCGAGCCATGTCAACAACGGCCCTACAGCTTAGCGACCAGGCTGGCGAAGGAACGCATTGTTTCATCTTAACAGCATATTTAAAGAGTAGATCATACAACTTTAGGGAGGTCCAGGCGCTTTTATGTTGGACTTGCTGCCCGCGGGCTCGCACTCTTGAAATGAAGCTTTGATCCACGGCAAGTTGCGTTTCTCTGAGCTGCACAAAGCAACGATGGGCTTGGAATGTTCTCGGAACGAACGCGGGTTCTATTCCCGGCAGCATTCAGAGCACTGGGGGGTGGTGCCACTAAGGAAGCTGCTACAAGCTGCGCGCATTCGAATAGTAGTACCGCTCGTTTGCTTGCAGAGAGCTCGATCAACGCAAATGTGGTGAAGAGAAATTACGGAGAAAATTATTTCTTGGTATATTTTTCAAGTTTCTTAATGTATTTGGAACTAAGCCTTGAACTTCGTTTTTAAATATCAATATTTGATTATAAATATCACTTCTACGTTTAAAAATATGTTTTAATCGGTTGTAATAGCATTCGAAGACGTTCAGTTGAATCTTTATTTGAAGATGAAACAATCCTTTCGTCTACTAATAGAATATACAGTAAAATTCTGTATGATGGTGAAAGCCTTGATGATAATACGTACTCTTAATAAAGATATAGGTACGAGGTCCGTTATCACGATGGTTCTATTATGGAAATATTATTTGTACATAATAGATTGCTTACGTGCTGTTGTCTAGGTTATCCGGAACGAGCCGCGTCAATGGCATGATGGCTAAAGTTTCGGCCAGCGTGTTGTGGCCTTCAGCAGTACGCTCTAACTCCGGCCACGGAAGCCTACGTAACCATGCTTACATGCTACTAAATTCGCGATCCCATTAAATATTTTTTAATGCGTTATCTCTATCTTTTTCTATCATTTTAATGGTTAATTAACGGATAAATTTATTATAGTTTTACTCCCTCGAGGGATTACCAAAAGCGTGCAACGAGAAAAAACTACAAATAATTAGCTTTCCCAAAATAATTTAAGATCTGCTGCTCAAATAACAAAATCACATTAAATTTAGAATGAAATATAAATATTTCAAATTCGGGATAAATATATGGATAAATAAAGCTATTATTGACTAGGCATGTTCTCGGAATTTTCTGATTTAATCAATTATATTATCAGACGTACGTAATGTATAAAAATATTAAACTTAGAATGACAAAGAAAAATATACTTAAACACATTTCCACAGAATACTACTGAACTATTTGTTACTTGACAAACTAGTAAGGAATGAAGGTACGCCTACCACATACCTTGTTAAGTACAGTACTCGTACTATGCGTCAACGCAGAAGCAAAATCACCCACTGTCGCCTCCGTGACGAAATCATTATTTTCGCTCAATTTTCAATGCCAACGTTCTTGGCACGTTGACAACATTAGTTCTCGTCCGTCACAGAGGAATGCGAAGTGGCAATGTGTCACGCCTGTACTTCGAAGAAAAACAATTTGAAAGAATGTTGACGGTTATGCGTCTAATTGTACGGCAAGATCTTTGCCTCCAGAATTGAACAACAGTTTGGATAACCATAGAAGAAAATACTTATCTGGCGAATTAATTTGATAACAATTTGGGTACTTAACGTACTTAAAGAATTTGTGAAGGCTGATTACGAACAAGAGAAAAGCGCGATGCAAGACAAATATAGGCCGAGTTAACTAGGGGTGAAATTCAGAAATCTAATGTTCTTTATACAGACATCAGAAGTATTCACGTTCAACTTTTGTACAAAGATGGGCGAGTGTTATCTCAAAATAGCAAGAGAAGCTAATAATCCAGCAACGACTTCTTAAGTTCTTTTGCAGACAGCAACTTTATAAAACGGCTTCCTTGTAGGTTTTCCAGTTGTTACGCACCTTGTTGGCGTATCTTTTGCTTCGCATGCACTGGCGTTTCGTATGCGCACGTAGTTTAGGCATCACCACGTGGGCTGTGCGGGCGCTGACCGCAAGTTGTTTTGCACACGTGTGTATACTGAATGGTGATCTAAGCGACTGCCATTCAGATGCCGTAAACGTATCATACTTCTTCCATCAGCAATTGAGTTCGTGAAAAAGTATGAAAGTGTCTCGCATCTAAATGTACAGCTTCCGTAACGTAATCGAATAAGAACAACAACCGACCTAACTAAGTTATAAGTCGACAAAGGTTTATAAAATACTTTTACACGTGGTTCTTAAAAAATTCAAATGATCGTATTTTCTAAAAGAACTCTGCAATCAATTGCACTTACAATCGATACATTATTTTCAAAAGATCACTACGAGAACAAAACACACTCTCCTTAGTTAGACATCTTTTTTTAACATCAAATTATGTGTTATAGCCACGCTATCATAATACTTACGTTTAGGAATGGGACTCAGGACCACAAATTTTGAATCTCACTTTATCTGAATTATTTCCCAAATCCTTAAAACTTTCATAAGAATTCGCACAGAGAAGAGAAGAGAAGAAAAAATGAAAGAGAAGAAGAACTGAAATCAAAAGGGGCTTTTGGTTTGGCTCCCAAATTGTACTTTAAACTCTACGAGACAAAACTGAAATTTATTTTCCCTACATCTTTGATGATAATAATATTTTGATAAATTCTCCTTTAGTTCACATTTTGC